>CM053560.1:33911100-34057571 GCA_028646485.1 Cryptoprocta ferox
GAGACTGAGGACAGTAAGTTTGCGGCTTATCTTGAGTCAACTTGCTTAAAACAGTAAAAGAATGGTGCTCTCTTTACCAGGTATTTAAAACGTGGAGCCCTGCATCAAAATCACCTGGGAGCAACTTTAAAATGCTCCACCCCTTGGAAGGGAAGCAAAATAAATAATAATAATAATAATAATAATAAAAACAGGGAGGGGAACAAAAACTTAAATATGGAGAACAAACAGAGGGTTACTGGAGAGATTGCGGGGGGGGGGTGGATGGGCTAAATAGGTAAGGGGCATTAAGGAATCTACTCCTGAAATCATTGTTGCACTATATGCTAACTAAGTTGGATATAAATTTTAAAAAATAAATTTAAAAAATAATAATAAAATAAAAATAAAATGACCCACCCCTTGGGTGGGAAAAATTAAAATAAAATAAAATAAAATAAAATGACCCATCCCAGAAATCCTTAATCAAAGGACCCCTGATGTCAGAGTCCAGAAATCTGCATTTTTATGATGCATTTGCAGGCAATTCTTATGCATACTAATTAGTCTGGCATACCATCCTTAACTCTGAACAAAGGTGCAATCCATTGAGTCATTAGCTCAGTTCTGAGCACAACTATTCCTATATTCTTTTTCTCAGTCCCTTTGATCCGGAAACACAAGGAGTTCCTTAGAAGAGAGGATTGGGTGGTTGTAAAGTGAAGCCCGAACGAACGTTGATAAGGCCTGTTTAAAGTTCTGGTGAGGAACACTTGTTGAAATAATCATAATTAAATTGCAGATTGTAAAACAGTGCAAAGCCTGGGAACCTGCTCCTCAGTGGTTAAAGTGACATGCAACCCAACTAGCTGATCAAGTGTTCCAGGACTAAAAAGAACGGACAAAGAGCTTCGGAGTCATCACAACTGGCAGAACCGAAGCTCCATGGGCAGGCTGGAGGGCTGCGGAAACAAGATATGCTGCAACAAGTTCCAGAGCAAAACAAAGAAACCATTTTCAAACAGATGTTGAAAGTTTATAAAGTAAGGATGGGAGAGGATCTGCCAAAACATCCAAAGCAATTGAAGGAAATACCCAGCTCCAAAGGAGAATGGAGTTTTGGGAAGAGGGACACAGCAGAAATCATAGTCTATTTTAGTGTACATTACTGTGAGTTTGTAGAAGTATAAATGAGTCGCTAAGAATAGTGTCCTTACTTCTTTAGTAATCCCTTACGTTTGCAGCACTCTTGATGGCTTAAAATCCTCCATATAACCACACTCATGTGACCCTATAGCACCTTAAAAATACAAAGCCCTTTGACCATTCTTCATTAGCTATAATCTTCACCACTGCCCGGCAATATTTATCGTCTCCATTTTGCAAGTGAGAAAGTTTAGACTTATAAAATGGAGGGAACTACGGAAGATTACCCAACTCATTTGTAGAGAAGCTAGGACTCGACTTCAGGGCTTTCGCTTCTTCTCACTTGTCTCCCTATTTTTGATTTCTGCAAATAAGTAAAATGTAGCTCAGGCAATCATAGCATTTGAGGGCTATAAGCCAACCTCCCATTTGACAGGTGAAAGAACTGAGGCATTTACAGTACGATTGAGGCTTCGTCCCAGGTCGCATGGTTATCAATAGCACTCAGATACTGGATCCCATCTCCTGATCATCCAGTTCTGAGTTCATTTGTTCTACTTTGCCTTGCTTCCTCTCAGTTTATGGGTAGCTCAATATAAGTCACATACGATAATGTGGAGACTTGGAATAAACACCTTTAATAAGGGAGCTCCCTAAAGTACGGGAGCCTAAAAGATTAAAAATTCAGTAAGTTGATTTAAAAGGGCTTGGGGGGGGGGGCGTTTGGGTGCCTCAGTCAGTTAAGCATCTGAGTCTTGATTTTGGCTCAGGTCACTATCTCACGGCTTGTGAGTTTGAGCCCCACGTCGGGCTCCACACTGACAGTGCAGAGCCTGCTTGGGATTCTGTCTGTGTCCCTCTCTCTCTCTCTGCTTCTGCATTTACTCTCTCTCTCTCTCTCTCTCTCTCTCAAATAAATAAATTAAAAAAAAAAAAGGGTTGGGGCATCTTTGGCCCTTTACATTTAGTGGCTTTAAAAGCTTTGAGCTTTCAGCTTCTCACACCTTATAATATATTATAATATAATATAAATATATTATATATGACAATACAATTGCCACAGGAAGCAATATAGAAATATTTGCTCTGAGTGATGTCTAGATTTCTCTTGTTGCTGTAGATGGCTAGAAGCTCCTGAACATGGCAAAACTCCTAACATCGTTTCATGTTAGACTCTGGTAACAGGGAGAGACTGATGAAAAGGAAAACTTGATTTCTGAAGTAACCAGGTACTAGAGGCCACAAGAGGCCAAGCCCCAGGACAACAGGTAAAAGTGAGCGTGCCTTGCAGGGATGTGAACAAGTACTTGTACGCCCATGTCCATAATAGCATTATTCAATAGCCAAGATATGGAAGCAACCCAAATGTCCATCAACAGGTGAATGGGTAAGCAAAAAGTGGTGTATACATACGAGGGAATAATATGTAGCTGTTAAATGGAAGGGAATTTTGACAGATTACAACATGGACGAACCCTGAAGACATCATGCTAAGTGAAATAAGCCAGTCACAAAAGGACAAATAGTGTATGATTCCTCTTAGGTAGTGAAGTTCATACACAGTAGAATGGTGGTTGGCAGGGACTGAGAGAGGGGAAAATGGGAAGTTAGTGTTGGACAGGTTTCGAGTG
This sequence comes from Cryptoprocta ferox, assembly GCA_028646485.1. Classification (NCBI taxonomy): domain Eukaryota; kingdom Metazoa; phylum Chordata; class Mammalia; order Carnivora; family Eupleridae; genus Cryptoprocta; species Cryptoprocta ferox. The sequence goes on from CM053560.1 coordinate 33,913,857, forward strand.
TCAAAAAAATGAACATGACTTGTTTTTTTGTTTCCTCCCTCATTTCCTATGGGCAATAGGGTTGTGTGTCCCTGGGACAGCCTATAGCGACTCCAGTTCAACCTCCAGATTTTTTTCAACCTTTTTGAAAATGTTCACTGAACACAGCACTACAAGCAAACAGTAAGACAAATCCAGAATGTGGGGCGTTATGTAAGACAGCCGGGCCTCTTTGAAAGTCAGTGTCCCTGAGAAAGGAATGATGGGGAGGATATTCTAGATTGAAAGAGATACAACCAAACACAATGAATGAGTGAACTGTGATTGGCTCGTAGTTAGAAAACAAAATAAAACAAAACAAAACACTAAAAGACATTTTGGGAACAACAGAAAATATGTGAATATTGACTCAGGTAATATTTAATTGATTTAAAATTTATTTATTTCATTTAATTATTTAACTAAATTTATTTATTTAATTTATTTAAAAATTAATTGTGGATTAATAAATATGAAATCACTAACTGAGACTTTCTCTAGTCAAATCCTCCGTTACTGCCAGTTGCTGAGTGTTAAGGGTATATCAGGCACTTGGCTAAATCTTTACACATTATGTCATGTAATTCTCAAACACTCCATAAAGAAGGTACTATCATTAGTCTTACTTTTACAGATAAGCAAGATGAGGTACACAGATTAAGTAACTTCTCCAAGATTCGAAGCTAGTGAGTGCAGTCAGGATTCACACACAGTCTGGCCACAGACAGGATAACCCCTTCAGAATCCTGGAAGCACTGGAGATAATTCTAGGCATTGAGACAAGCCCCCGATGGAGATGTGTTAGGACCCAAAAGCCTTTCAGAGCCCCTCAGCCTATGGCCACTACGGGCTTATTTCTTCTTCTTCTTCTTCTTCTTCTTCTTCTTCTTCTTCTTCTCCTTCTCCTTCTCCTTCTTCTTCCTCCTCTTCCCCTTCCCCTTTTTCTTCTTCTTCCTCTTCTCTTCCTTCTCCTCCTTTTCCTCCTTCTCCTTCTCCTCCTCCTCCTCCTTCTTCTTCTACTTCTTTTTTTCCTTTTTTCCTCCTTTTTTAAGTAAGCTCTACCCTAGGAGTCGCAAGCTCTCCTCACTGAGCCAGCCAGGCACCCCCAGGGTATAGCTTCAACTATGTAGGAGTAGGGTCCTAGGCCGCAATGCCCCAAGGTAAAAGCCTCCGTACTGGAGTTCTAGTAATGAATCTGGGTATTCTGCCCCACCCAGGGAAACTCTGAGTGTTTTACAGCTATTATCTCATCTGTAGCCCTGGGCAAAAACTGGGAGCAAGTGTAATTAACTATCTCTAGTTGCAGCTCCAAAGGCTTGCCTGAAGTTCCCGGCTCTAAGATCCACCTGGCTTTAAGCAACAACAGTAACCACAACAGTTAAAATTTATAGAACACTTGTTACGTGCCAGGCACTCTTCTGAGTGCTGAAACATACTAACAAATCCCCCGCAACATCTCTCTGGAGTAGGGCTATTATTATCCCCACTTTAGGGAATAATAAACTGAGGCACAGAATATATGGCCCCAAGGTCACACAGATAGTGAGTGAAGGAATCTGATTCCAACCAGAGTCTGCTTATAGCTCGTTAATCCTGGTAGGACCTTAGAGATGCCTACTGGTTCCTGGCAGTCCTGACGAGAGTTTTGTCTCAGTGCTTGCCCCTGACCATGTGAGTTGAGGCCTCTGCCAGTTATGTGAACCTGTGCTCTGATTCCCAGCTCATTCTAAATGTGGCCTTGAAGGTCTTTATTCTCACAAAACGGCAATAACTCCCAGGTGGTTTGATATCTGAGCTAGTCACCCCACCTTGCTACCTGCCTAGGATGTGGAAGCCCCGCCCTAACAAACCACAGGAAACTTGCAAGCTTATCTTCAACAGAAAGAAGAGAGGACTTTCCGGTCAGTGTCACCTGATACAACCAACCACAAAGCCAGCTACTGGACCCGACGGTGAAGTGGGACAGAGTTAGGCCTTCCCCACTCCCCGCCCACCCCCCCATATCCTCCCACCTGCCACTGTCCTGCAGTGTCAAATGAACCCCTTACGGTAAGGTACTAGCAACACATCTTAGGATCCCTTGGAGACAAGGACAGCCCACCCAAAGAAGTGCCTCTGGTGGCAGAATTTCAGGCATGATAATAAAAGGAGGCTTATTTCCCTTTCTTCCATAGGAAAAAATTTTTAAAAGAAAAAACCATTTCTGTTCCTCTTCACTGGCCGTCTAGCATGACAAATCAGCCAAGGTTTTGTGTTCAGTGATCTCGGCTCTTGGTTTTGTCTTGGCCAGTGGCAGCAGTTAGCTAATAGCTTTTCTACAATTCAAGGGTCAAGCCCAAAAAGGAATTAAGCTGGAGGTGCCCCAGAAGATGGGGTGGGGCTGGGTGGAGAGAGGCTGAGGTTTCCTGGATGAGGGATAGAGCTGAAATATGCAAGCCTGGAAGGACATTAAAGGGGAGGTGTCCTCAAATGGTGCACACCTGTGCCTCTTGAGCAGGGCTCTGGAGATTGTAGGGTCTGGGGACACCATTGGCACCTGGCAGTCAGGGCTCCCTCTGTAGGAGGGTCTTAGTGGCAGAAATCTGAGGAGAGGTAGAGGATATTCTAACTATTTATGTGGCTATATTCATGGGAAGGAGCAAATAGTAATTATCTATAGTGAAGAATGGAAGACACTGACCCAGATTATTAGGGGAAGGTCTTCCACCCTCCCCCCATCCCAGACTCCGCCCATACCTAACGCCTCAGGAACAATCTCTAATTATATGACATTGAAACTCAGACAAGGGCCTGTAGCAGAGCCTGCAGGCAAAGTAGATGCTAATATTGGAAACCTTTTAGCCCAATAGTTGCATCTTATAACAAAAGAAGAAATATTAATAATGATGACTATTTTATTGACTCTCTCAGACCCCTGCTGCATTTTTCTGTTACCAAGTAGGCCCCTAGATTTTCATGCTGCCCAGGGAAGAGGAAGAGGGAATTTCAATAATAATTAATATCAAAGGATTCCCCCCCCCCAACCCCAGTCAGCCCAAGGTGGGGGCTCAGAGTTTGATTTCAGTTGATGTGGGAAAATAAAAATTTGCTCCTTGACAAAATGGAGCAAATTCATACCTGTTATTTAGGCCTCTAGGGGAGGACAGCAGTGGGGATGGGGAGTGGTCTGAGTGATCCTCGAATCACCAGGCATCTGCAGAAGCTGCCAGGCTCTGCCCTCCTCCCTTTGCTGTTAGTTGGCAAAAGACAAATTAGCCCAGTGCCTCCTGAGCCAGAGTTTGCAATGCAGAGTCTGCAAGAATGTTTGCTTGGGGAGCCTCACTGTTCTTTATCTCAGCAGGTATAATTCCATCACATGATTGTCTTGGATCTGCTTTTCCCTGCTCCGGCCCAAGCTTGCCAATTCAGACAAGCATTGCTGAGAAATAAATAGTCCTTCTCAGTGTCAGCCCAGAAAACACTGGGGGTCTCTTTACATAGAATATAATGAGAATTTCCTGACTTCTGGGGTTAGAGAGGGCCTCTCTCCGTACCCCAAGGCCTACAAGCTGAACGTCCCCTTTGCAAGCAGCTCACTGGCCTCAGCAGGGAAGCCAGGCCAACCCGGGCCCCTTCCCCACTCTGATCCCAACCCTGTCCTGGGCTTTACAGGTCACTGGTAGGTGAGTCAAAGAAAGAAGACCTCAAAAAGAGGCAGAGGGCTCAACCTAGGGCCTCCATAGAGACAAGAGCCGGGCTGCCTGGGCAACTTCCAGTAGAGCATTGCTGTCTCTGCCCCAAGGATTATTTCTGTTGCAGCATAAAGTTACCTTAGGCAGGTAGCTTTCTCTCTCTCAATCTCTCTCTCTCTCACTGTCTTTTTTTTTTTTTTTTTTTTTTTTTTTTTTTTTGGTTATTTTTGAGAGAGACAGAGTGTGAGTGGGAGAGGGGCAGAGAGAGAGGGAGACAGAATCTGAAGCAGGCTCCATCCAGGCTCTGAGCGGTCGGCACAGAGCTGGATGCAGGGTCAAACTCATGAACCATAAGATCATGACCTGAGCCAAAGTCAGATGCTTATCTGACCGAGTCACCCAGGCACCCCTGGGCAGGTAACTTTCACTGTCTGGGAACTGCTGACAGGGAAAGCAATAGAAGGGGACTTCTCAGCCCAAGTCCCAAAGGTTCAACCACTCAGCCCAGGAGCAGGAAAAGGTGGATGACTGTCAATAGTGGCTGCCTACCCATCTGTACTTCTTGTGGGGTCCTGTGAAGCCAGGTCAGGATCTGACTGACCTTTCAGGCCACGATGTTCCCTCTGGATGTCTGTTCAGGACTAAGTTGGCCTTGGGAGACTCTAAGATTCTGAGCAGCCCTTACAGGGACCAAGAGAACTTAGATCCTGTGGTTCAACTCAGTTCCAGGGACAACTCAGGACTGGGGTCAGACCCTGTGGTGACCTAATGTTTTACCTTCTCCAACTTTTCTTAGAAGTGTTTTTAATTTAATAAGCTCCGTTGTGAACATTTTCATGCCAAAAAAAATGTTTTAAAACTTGGAACACCCTCACCAACCAAGTGTTCCCATTTGTCTGCCCTTTCCTTGTCTACATGTGTCCATACTTGGTGTAGAGCTGTTTTCCCAACATAGATAAGTGTTCCACGTTCCTTACCAGATAACTGCTACCATTCACTCTTTAATTCTGTAGCTCAGTGGTTCTAAAAGCTGGATGTGCATCATTTGGAGTGCTTGCTTAAAGTTCACACGTCTGTGTCCCTTCCAGAGGGAGGCTTGATTCGATAGAACTGGGCGTAGGGTATAGGATTCCATTCCCCTCCCCTGATACAAGACCATAACGTTTATTGACAATATGTTTCTTATACACATATTACAGGGTAATATAAACAAGATGATAGAAAAGCAAATCGCTTTACTGTTTCCTTTGGTGCTGGTAAAAACACACAACTGCCACTCGAGTCCCCGAGCTGTCTCTGATGGACGCTGGATTTGCTCCATTTGCCCCTCAGATCCACTCTTTACCCTTCTCCACCTGCTCTTTTCCTCAAGAAGCTGAGCCACAGGGGTTTGTATTGATGGGCTTCCTTTGCCCTCCAGCATCTGGGAGGAGATAGGCCGATAGCTTGGCATGTTTATTTCTCTGGTTTCTTCCTGTGAGCCTGCTCTCCCCATCAGCTTTCTTTCTGGGTCCCCTTACCTGGTTCTGCCCCCCCTCACCCTTTTAGACCTGCTGGTGCTAATGGTTCCTGCACTTACCAAACCGAGAGTGGGCACCATTCCCTCTTTGTCTAAGCCCAGCCCATGCTTTGTAAACAGTGCCTTTATTACACTTTTCTCAAGTGACTCACTCTCAGGCCTTTTTTTTTTTTTTTTTTTATTGCCAGGACCCCGATTGATGTAACCTTTAGAACATTTTGCTTTTATTATTATTTCTAAATTAATATGGAGAAAATTTTAACCTAATTTTGCCCATGCCTAAGCTTCTGCAAGTGGGATTTTATTTTCCCTTGGTAAAATTTTTGCTTGGTAAAGCTAGCATGCCTTATTTAAATGTTAAAATATAAAAAATAATTTGTGGTTTTCTCGGGAAAAGTAAGAGCCTTACTACTGTTGCTTTCAAGAGATAATTTTGGGGAAATAGGAAAAAAACTCATAAATTTGGAATAAACAGGGCCTGGTGGTTCTGATGGATGCTGGTGTAAGGAGCGTTGGGTAAGTGGACCCTTCAAGCTCCTCACAAGACAGCCCGCTTAAGTCATCAGCAACCCTTCCAAAGCACCGGGATGTCCCTCCATTAGGACCTATACCAATGAGTTTGAGATAAAATAATTTTGTGAAAGTCCAGCCTGGTGGACAGATCTGGGGAAGTCTATCCATAAGGCCTGTTTTTAAAGTCCTGGAAAGCTGTGCATACAATGGCTTTTTTTTTTTAGTCTTAAACTCGAGGCTTTTTCTAAAATACACACATTGCTCTGTATTCCCTATTTTTAAAATTACCTATTTTCTCTCACGCTCAGCAACAGCTCCTCCGTGAAGCTCTTGATCCTTGTACATCTGGAATGAGAATACCGCAGGTGGCACTGCTTTGGCAGGTGGTGCCGTGCCCAACGGAAGCCTTAGCCTGGATTCAGTGCCACATCTTCTCTCCCCCACAAGCACCTGACTCAGGGTCGGAAGTGCAGAGGAGGTATGGGATGTCACCTTGCCCTAGTCCACCTTCCCTGACTCCAATCCTACCCACTTACCCTCTCCTTGGTCTAGATGGACTGTCTCCCAAATTCAGTCACTTTAAAGATATTCAATAGGAGATTGATTATCAACATAGTGTGCTCATTATTATTTTGAGTTCCTCATTAGAAGCTATTGCCAAAGAGCGCCTAGCTGGCTCAGTCAGTAGAGCATGTGACTCTTGACCTCAGGGTGGTAAGTTCAAGCCCCATGCTGGGCATAGAGAGCACTTAAAAAATAAAAAAAGAAAGATTTAGGAAAAAAAAAAAGAAGCGATTGCCAAGTACTGCTAAATATTAAGCTTTGTTCCTGTTGTCCACGCCCACCCCCTAGAAGCTTTCTGTGGATTAGGCTAGGACAAGTTCCAACACATGGGGCTATAGAAAAATCTGGAACAGAAGCAAAAAGTGACATTGAGAATCAAGTCTGCTTTATCTGTGTGTGTTCCCTGCCCTTCTCCACAGCTTCAGACTGGCCACTTCTTTTTGATAGCTTACCTTAGAAATGCCTTTGATTTTCCGACCCTTATCTGCATGAGCTTATAACATCTTTGCTTGAGACTCCAAACACTGGTTGTCAGGCAGCCCTGGCTTCTGTCCTCCAAGCCTTTCCAGTGAGCTCTGAGAAGCAAGCTATTCACCTGCCAACTCAAGCCTGGCCTGAGCCTTTTTCTGATGAACGGCAGGTCCTACCTGTCTGCTCCATCCGATCCAAAATAATGAACAGCCACAGTCACTTACTCCCCAGTAAGCAGGAGCAGTCATTATCAAAGTTTTGAGGCAGGTGATGATTTAATCAGAGCTTTGTTTAGGGGATATATTTGTTTAAAAAACTGGCCCTAATGAAATACAGACTTCCCCCTGGAATCTGTGGGGCATGACTACAAATGGAGGCCCACATGGCACATGTCAAAAAGCTATAAACCAAACTAACAAACCATTAAATAAAAAAATTCCACACACACAGCCCCATACTTGAACCTTCTTAACAATGTGGAAGGCCAGGTTCAAATATAGAATTATTGAATTTCTCTGAGTTCCATGCTGGGTAGAATGCTAGGGGGAAAGCTGGTTCCTGGCCCCTGGCCAGGCCTTGAGCACATTCAATGGACATGTCCAAACTCCCCATCCACATCCCCACTCTCTCCTCACCCTACCCCTTCCCAACAAACAACTACCCCTTAGGCACCTTTCAGGTCAGATCAGTACAAAAGTGGTACAATCTGTCCTCAGAAGAATATACATTGAAGAAAGGCTAGCCCAGGCCCAGGAAAGAGGCTCTACAAGAGGAACAGGGACTGTGGGTGGGAACATCCCATTGGCCCTATGGATTCCTTACCCCATGGAAAAGTACAGCCAAAGTGGGCCAGAGGGGGGACCTCTAAAGCATGGGACCCAAGGCAGAGGGGATCCTGTTGAAATAAAATAGCTTGGATGAAAATACAACCAACAGTAAGGAAATCACTAACGAGGTCATGAAGGCCTCAGGTAAGATGATAGCCCAAGAAAGGAGAGGAGGGGAAAGGTAAGAGATACCAGGAAGCAGAACGTGAGCAGACAAGGAGAGAGGAACAGCCCAGTACTTCAGTCAACTCTGCCTGCCTTCCTGCTCCTCCCTGGGAGCCTACGAAAGCCTGGGTTCAGCCCTGGCAGAAACCTACCTTCACTTCTGCACTTGACTTTGTAGACACTTGATAATGTAAACCTTCCCTTAGCCTAAGCTAGTTACTGTTCTTGAAAGAAAATATGTCCCAACAAAATATTACTTGGTCAGTGGCAAAAGAAATTAAAATTTGCCCAGAGAAAGGGAAAGTAAAGAAAGAAAAGGTCTAAAGACAGGTTTGGGGGAGTTACAAATTTGCAATGCAGAAAAAAAAAAAAAAACCAGAAACAGAAAGAATTGTTGAAGAAGTAGAGGGAGAATGAGCTCACGAGAGTGAGCATTTAAGAAAGAGGGGCTGTCAGGTGGAAGATGAGGCCTGAGAAAAAGCCACTGAACTTGTTTACTTCATGGTCACGGGTGACTGTCAAGAAAACACAACTAGAGACAAATGTGGGCAAATGGACACACCCCGGTGTGCTGGGGAGATAGAGCAAGCTCTAGCTCTTCACGGATGGCTGAGGTCTTTCTCTTTCCCTGGTATTGGCAATAGGTATCCCTGCGCCTGTTTCCTCACGTCCTTCCGCCGGGCGTGCTGGTGAACCCCGGCACCCTCAGGGCCAAGGCTGGTTTGAAATGTGTCAGAGAACAGGGAATGAGGTGCCATGATCCTGGATGGCATTCCGTAAGAACAGAGTCACTGGAAAACAATCACCAAACAAACAAGCAAAGAACCACTGGATTCTTGGGGACCCCCCCCCCAGTGTTTACTTAAAACTCCTGGAATTCCATTGCCTCTTGTTGGGCATTGTCTTGAGACAAAGACAAATCCCAGGCAGGGTATCAGCCTCCACTTGCCCATCAGCCAGCCCAGGCAAGCCAGCTTCCCAACTTGCTTATCTTCTCTCAAGGGGTGTGTGTGTGTGTGTGTGTGTGTGTGTGTGTGTGTGTGTGTGTGTTTTGGGATGTGGGGGAGCATGATGCCCTACAGAGTCTTTCTCCCGAGCCTCCACAATTTAGGAGCAACAAAAAACAAGTAAAAATAACTTTTTATTTAAGGAAGCACATCTATGGCTTCCTGTTCATACACCTGACAACAGAAGAACCTGGGCTGTGAAGGTGGCAGAGAGTTTTCCAGGGCAGTGGGTTGCTCATAGCTGGAGAAAATGAGCAGGAAGGACAGCCTATGCCCCACTTGTCCACAGGACAGTGGTCCTGAGATCGTCACAGAGGAGAGAATGCAGATGTGTGAGGAATGAACTTAAAGTGATGACAAACACTCTGATTGGCTTCCTCTCCTTTGAGCCCCTTACCCACCCTATTCTTACCCCATCCCACTCCAACCCACCTCACTCCCCAGCCACAATGCCCAACATGGGTGCTCTTCAGGCTCGGTGTCCCCCAGCACACCTCCTGCAAGGGGTAAAGGGAGGACACAGTCCAATTATCTTTCTCCAAATGTTTATGAAAAGGGAACATAGCAGTATTCCATCAGTACCCCCTGACAGTGTGCTCCATGGAGAAATTTAAAAATTACTCTTCATTAGAGAAGTGGGAGAACCTGACATTTTCCCATTGATTTCCCCCCTTTTGTGGATTCAAATATCTGCAGCCCCTGGGTATATGGAGCCCCTCTTAACTTTCTCTATGGGGTCATTCCTTGAGGTCTTTCCTCTTTTCTCAGAAGACAGAATTTTTTTAACCCATGGGCTAAGTCTGGGGAACCCGAGGGAGTTTGCTAAACAACACACTACTTGCGCATATTTTACTGGATCCTCTTAATTGCCTTGTGGAACAAGTATTGTTATCTTCACCTCACAAAAGAGAAACAGATGTTCTGAAAGGCCCAGTGACTTGCCCAAGGCTGCTCAGATAATGAGTCCTGGAGCCTCGGATTAAAGTTCTGCCTCTGACTCTAAAGTCTGTGCCAGGCTAACCAAATCTAAGGCTGGGGACACGGGGGCGGTGGGGGGGGGGTGCTGGCTTGGGGCAGGAGTGTGGGGTGGAACCCCAAAGCCTTGTCTTTCTCTCTTTTCAGGGAGCCCAGACATTAGGAGTAGAAAAACATATACATCAAAGAGAAAGAGGAAAGAAAACATACTGGCCCTTGAAGCACTGCTTTAAACTTTTTTTTGACTGTCACTAATAATAAAAAATAAATTTTATATCTTGAAGGACATTATATAAACAAGTTACATTATATATATATAAAGTTTTACCAAGAGTGATGCATTCTGACACATTTTGTTCTACTCTATTGTATTCTTTTTTTTCCTTTTAATGATGGTCTTTGACTCATGAAATTGATTTTGCTACCCATGAACAGGTCTTGACCTACAGTTTGAAAAATGCTGCCTCATAGCATAAACACATTCAGAGACAAGCTCTCACACTACCCTTGTATAAAGAGCCAAGTGGAACGGAGCCCACCATATAATATGTGTTCAGGAAATACTTGTTGAACTTCTGGACTTTTAAGGAATCAATAATCCACAAATTAAATAATTTGTTCTACAAACTCTTCAGTTGGCTGGCTATACGTGGAAAAGATAATCCCAATTCCATATCTCAGCAGACAAATCATTCACAATCGCAAAACTTTATAAATTGGTCTCTGTTGTGCCTCTGGACTTGAAACTCTAAAATAAAATACTAGCAAATGGATTTCATTCAACAAGCATGAGTTAAGTGTTCTGTACGTGCCCTGTCCTAGGGGCTAGAGATACAGAAACAAATCAGACCCAGTCTCTGCCCTCAAAGAGCGGGTTGTGGAGGAGATTGAGTAACGAAGCCTGAGTTACAATGCAGTGTAATGGGGGCAGCACAGGATGCCATAGGAGTGAAGGGGAGTTAACCACCCACCGTAGAGGAGACAAAGGTCACCTCCCAGCCACCCCAGCCTATACTTGAAAGATGAATGGTAGTTAGATGGGAGGATAAGTAGAGGAGGACTATATCAGGCAAAGAGAATACCATATGCAAAGTTGTGGCAATCACAGTCGATTGTCCCCTTACTACCAGTCCACATGTCCTATTGGCAGTGCCCTAATTATTTGAGAAGTGGGGGTAGGACAACCGAGTGTCCATTCCTATTCATTATAATTCAAGGGAAAATCCTGATTCACATGAGCCAAAAAACGATGGTCACAGGCTCCTTGCCAGTTATTGGTTTAGGAACAGGCATGAAACTCAAGTCTGACTAATGAGATTTAAGGGCATACTTTCTAAGAGGGGACTTCAAGAAAAGTTTCCATGTTCTTAAAAAGAGGCTGATGGTAGGGCACCTTGGTGGCTCAGTCATTTAAACACCTGACTCTTGGTTTCAGCTCAGGTAATAATCTCACAAATCATGAGTTTGAGCCCCGCTGGACACCCCCACCCCTGCACTGAGCATGGAGCCTGCTTGGGATGCTCTCTTTCCCTCTCTCTCTGCCCCTCCCCCACTCACATGCACACACTCTCAATCTTTCTCAAAATAAATAGAAACTTTTTAAAAAGTGGCTTATGGTAAGAAACAGCCGTTCTTCTACGGGATCCTGTATTACCTCAATGGGATGCCTGACTAGGACGCAGCCATCCTGCCAGCAGGAGGTAATCAAGTCAGAGGATGGCAATCAAAAAGATAGAAAGACCCGGTGCCTCGATGGTGCTGGTGAGTAGGTGAATTAGCCAACTCTAGAACTACTCTATCCCAGGACATGATATCATGTAAGATAAAAGAGTTTTCTTACTGCTAAAGTCAGTTGAGTCAGGGTTTTAGGTAACTGGCAATCAAAATGAACCAAAGCTGATACAAAAGCTATGGAGATATAAAAGGAATGCCCTGGTCCTGCAAGGCAAGAATTGGATACAAAGTCCAGATCATGCTTCAGCTTCAAAATGAGATACAAATGACTATTGAACATATGGAAAACTCAACCTCACTTTTAAAGAGAAACGCACTTCAAAACCCAAACAGGGGTGTGGCGGGGGGGAGGGGTGCCTGGCTCTGTAGGTTATGCGCCTGATTCTTGGTTTCCGCTCAGGTCATCTCAGGATCCTGAGATAGAGCGTGGACCCTGCTTAGAATTCTCTCTCTCCCTCTACTGCTGCTTGCGGGCGCTCTCTCTCTCTCTCTCTCTCTCTCTCTCTTTTTATTAACTTTATAGTTTATTGTCAGGTTGGTTTCCATATAACACCCAGTGCTCTTCCCCACAAGTGACCTCCACCATGACCATCACCCCCCTTCCCCTTTCCCCCTCCCCCTTCCGCCCTCAGTTTCTGTCTCTTAAAAAAAAAAATCTAGTCACTTAGCAATTAAAAACAACAAAAATTAAACCGGAATCAATTTTTCATCTCCGTATTGTCAAAAATCAAAAAGCTTGATAATATCCCATATTGTCAAGGGGAAAACAAGCATTACCATTTGTTATGAAGGGATCATGCATAGCATAAATCTTTGAAAGGCAATTAGGTAATACTAACCATCACCTGATAACCTGGCCATCCCTGAGGCCAATCTAAGGAGAGATAGTGTGACTGTCAGGCTGACTTGAACATTCTGATCCACTCAAAGATTGTATTTGTAAATTGCTAAACCTCAGCGTCCCATTCGGGTTCCAGAGCGTCCCCGCCCCCTTCCCTCCCACACCCCAACCACCTAAGGACCCAGTTGTAACCACACGGCAGGCTGATTTGTTACATGTGCCTTCTGTGAAAACCTGAGACAACTCTCCATCTCAGTCTGTCTCTATGAAACCCATAGTCTCTATGAAACCCACTATATATGTGTGCAAACATACATACACATGTACACACATTTCTTTACAAAGGAAGCTGCAAAACCTTCTACATTGTCTGAAAAGATGTGAATGAATAGAAAAATAGATGTTCCTGGATAGGAAGCCTAAATATTACATAAATACTTGTTTCTTATAATTTCAGTTATAGATTTAGCAGAAACTTGTTAAAAAAAACAACAGAAGGATGTTTTTAAACATATGACAAAAAGAGAGAAAAGAAAATTCTAAACAGGCAAGAAACAAAATGTGTTGGGGGAGGGGAGTGAAGGAGGTATTATAAGGAGGGTGAACAAAATCTATCAAAAGTAAAACCTATAAAACAGTAAAAGTAAGATAGTGAAGTCTTGGTGTAAGAATAGATGGATTCCCAGAATATAATAGAAAGATCAGAAATGCGTCCTAATTTTGATAAAAATTTTAGTATACTATGAAGATGTCACAATACAGTAAGATAAAGATTTTTTTCTATAAATGGTGGAGGGAAACTGATGAACAATTTGAGAGGAAAAAAAGAATTTAGATCCACCTTTTACACTGCATGTAAAAATAAATTCCATTTTATTTGTTTGTTGTTTATTTATTTATTTATTTATTTATAAGTAACCTCTACATCCAATGTGGGGCTCAACTTCACAACCCCGAGATCAAGAGTCACACACTCCACCAACTGGGCCAGCCAGGTGCCCCAAATTCTATTTTATTTAAAGACTTAAGTATGCTTAAAACTATAAAGTCTAGAAGAAAATAGGATTAAATATCAAGGTGCTAGTGGGAAGGCCCTTCTGGTGCCTTTCTATCATAATAATGTACTGTATTTTCTCTTCTTCATCACATTTACAACTTCCTAAAATTATTTGTGTCATGCTTCCTTCATTCCCACCTGTCTTTCCTCCACAAGATAATAAACTTCATGAATATAGTATTACTATAGAGAAAAGATTGAAGTACTTGACAACATGAAAATTTCAGAAAAGAAATTTTGCATGTTAAAAAAAAAATCACCAAAATAGGGGCACCTGGGTGGCTCAGTCGGTTATGCCTCTGACATCAGCTCAGGTCATGATCTCACAGTTCATGGGTTTGGGCCCCGCATCAGATTCTTTGCTGACTGTTCAAAGCTGGAGCCTGCTTCAGATTTTGTGTCTCCCTCTCTCTCTGCCCCTCCCCTACTTGGGCTCTGTCTCTCTCTCTCAAAAATAAATAAAACATTAAAAAAATAAAAATAAAAATAAATCACCAAAATAAAGGACAAACAACATATTAGAAGATACATTTACAAAAAAATATGAACAAAAAAGATAAATGACATTGATATCTCAAGAATTAGACACCACTTGATAAGAATCTTCTTAAGACTTCAGCTAATATTGGAACAAAGACTTGTAATAAAACAATTCACACAAAAATATTAATAAATGTGTGAAAAATATTTAGTGCTACTAGTTATCAAAGAGAAGCAGATTAAAAGAAGCACAATATTTCTCTCACTAAGTTAACTAAATTAACTTACTAAATTAACTATTTTACTAAATTAACCCCTCTAAAATTACAATGTGAATTCCCAAATCTGGAGCTGATGATATTGGTAGCTTTATTCATGGTGAGTAGTATTATAAATGGATATAATTGATTACAAAAATAATTAAGAGTCCCAAAAATGCCCTTTGACCAAATATATCTCTTTTAAAAAATTCATTCATTCATTTAGTCAATGAATAAATTATGCCTAAAGTGGGACTAGAACTCACAACCTGAAGATAGTCACATGCTCCACCAACTGAGCCACCCAGGTGCTCCCAATATATCTCTTTTAGAGAATGGATCTAGGACAGTGCAGCAGAAGCATCAAGCCATTGCCCAAATCCAGCATTCCATCCTGACATGCCCTCCCTTCCCAGACCATATTCCTATACCAAAGACTCAGGGGAAAGAAAAGAAAAAAATAGATCATGAATGGTTTTTATATTAATTACATATTGAATTGATAATATTTTGGATACACTGGCTCAAATGAAATATACTATTCAAGTTAATTTGATCTTTTTATTTTCTTTTACTTTTTTAATGTGGCTACTAGAAAATTTTAAACTACCTATGTGGCTCATTTGATTTCTTTTGGACAGCTCTGTCCTAGAATTTTCCTAACCTAATGTGACCAGCATCCTGGGGAATCACCTTATTTCTAATCGGCACTATTTTTTGTATCTGATGTTAAGGAAAGGCTGGCTTTTTTTTTCTACAAGGAGCAGGGAAGACTAACTGGATGACTCAGCAGAGGGAAATGCCTCTGCCAATACTATTGCCCTAATGACCTTATTCCCATGCCTGAAATTCCCAAATGAGCCATGATGTTAGGTCGGGTCCTTGAAATGAAAGGAAGTTACCTGGCAGTGTTTATTTTCCCAGCCTTACAGTCCTTTGCAAGGGCTGGGTTCTCCACTTGGGTCCACTCATGATGCTACCACACAGATCCACCAGTGTGAACAGGTTGTATCATGCTCCTACTTCACATGCTCCAATAATCCTTTCTTTCTGCTTGCCTTCACCCCAAAGCCCACAAGAGCTGGTCTTACTTCTCTCTCTGTCCTCTTCTTTCTCTTCTGTCCCTACACTCTAGCCACACCAGCCTCATTTCACTTTCTCAGCCTGGCCAACTTCTTTTTCTCTTTAAGCCTCCTGAACATACTATTTCCCAAACTAAAGTGGTGTCCCTAGTCACTTTCTATCACATCAGTGTGTTCTAGTTCCTTCATCACACATATAACTTCCTGAAATTATTCTTGCTGTGCTTCCAACACTACCACCGTTATCCCTCCATAAGATAATAAGTCTCATGAGAAGGAGGATCCTGTCTACCTTGGTCACTGCAGCATCCCAGACCCTAGAGCAGTGCCTGATGCATAGTATGGGCTCCACAAATATTTCTTGAATGAGTCTATGAATGAATGCCAAATTATTCCACCTACTCTTCCCTAGATATGCTCTGAGTTTTCTTTTCTCAAAGAAAGTCTTGCCTCAAAGTGTCTTTGCTTTTCCTTTGTCTTACCATCCACAATGTTTATTGTTATCTAAAATGACACACTTTCCACTTCAAATACAAACCACCCAACTCAAAAGCATTTGATGATAAAGAGGTTTTTTGGCGTTTTTTAATCACGCATACTTGGAAGTCCAGAAGTGGTGCTGTTCCAGGGTTGTCTGTTCCAGTGGCTTAATGATGTCCTCAAGGAACATGGTCTCTCTAACCTTTCCCATCTGCCACTCTTACATGCTGGCTACTGACCTAAGCTTCCCCCTTTATGTTTGCAAGATGGTGACAGCAGCTCAAGCACTATGTCCTCGTTACAACATCTCAACTCCAGAGCATCTCAGGCTTAGAGAATTTCCCAGAAGTCTCTTCTGCAGAGTTCTCTTGTATGTTTCATTGCCCAGGATTGTAGTACATGCTTCCCACTTCTAATTGAGCCCACTTCTAAACTAATTACTGGCAAGAGCAAGGAGTGCCCATGATTGGCCTAGAGAGTCAAGATGAGCTTCCCTCTGGCTGCAGCTGTGTGGGCTCCTGGTTCCCTGGTATAGAGGCTGCTAAGACAACAAAGGAGTGGGTTTGGGGTGGGGGGATGGGGTCCGGAAAACCACTGAGAGCCTTTACAAGCCACAAAACCCTACTAGGTTTTCAAAGTACAGCTCAAATTTTGGGTCTTTCATTAATCCTCTGATTATCTTAAACAGAAGCAGCCACTCCCTCCTATGAATATAAAGCCTTGCTTGAGTTCAGACCAAAAACTTTGGAGTCATTCCTAATTTCTCTCTTTATTCATAACCCCATACTTTAGCTATCTTGTCTACAAAACACATTCAGAATCCAATCTTATCTCACCACCCTCGGGTCCTATTACCCTGGTCCAAGCCACCATCATTCCTCCCCCAGATTAGTGCCTGCTCACGGGCTTCAAGCTTCTCTTGCACTCCTAGAGTCTGTCCTCACACAAAGAGATCCTTCCAATATGTAAGTCAGATCATGTTACTACTCTGCTCAAAACCCTCTAAGGGCTTCAGAATAAAATCCAAAGTCCTCACCGTGGCCCGCCGGGCACTCTGTGACATAACCGCCACTTCTGTAACCTTATCACCTATCCCTCCCTCTTGCTCACTGCCTACCAGCCACACTGGCCTGTCCTTCTTAGAGCACACCAAGCACCCATGGCCTTTGCACTATTCAGCCTGCTTGGAAAATTCCTCCAGATATACTGATGACGTGCTCTTTCTTCTTCTATAGATTTTGACTCAAATGCCACCTTATCAGAGAGGTCTTCCCTGACCTCCTATCTAAAAAAATCACCTCACTCTGCGTCATTTTCCTTCAAAACACTTGTCATAGGTTGATCAATTATGTGTTTTCTCATTTACACTCTGTCTTGTCTCATTAGAACCTAAGATCCATGAAGCCAAGGATTTTCTCTGTTTTGCTAACCGGTTTAGTCTCAGTGCTTAAAACAAAACACAGCATGTAATAGGAGCTCGACACATACGTATTGAATAGTTGCATACTTCTTTAACCTTTGTCTGTTTGGCTCGTTTGACATGGTCTCAAGCTGTTACCTTTGTGTGTGCACACATCCTCTCTCTTCAACGGGAACAGAAGCTTCTTAAGGGTCAGAGCTGAGTCTGAAAGCACAATTCCTGGCATAAAGAGGGCACTCAGAAGTTTATGTTGTTGACAGATTTAGAGGGAAAACACATTAGGGCAATAACAGCTGTTACCATTTCTACCTGCCCTGTACTTGGCAGGACTCTGAAAAGATGAAATATGGGACAGGACAGCACATTTAAAACAGGGTGTGGAGCTTGCGATTCTGCCCTAGAAGATGGTCCAAATTAATTCCTTGAGGAAGAGGAAGGCAGCATCTCTGATATTGAGAGAAGAATACAAGGGCATCTTTCCTACCCCACCATTTCCCCTGGAACTGGTCTTTGCAAGTTTGTTTACAATCTAACAGTACTTTGCAACTGAATAGGGACTTACTCTTGTTAATTGGTGGCAAAGGTCTCTACTTAACAGATGCTAAACAGAAGCCAGCAAAACTAAGAGTGGTTTAAAGTCTCCTAGAGTCCCTGCTGACATTTAGGGAGGAAACTCAGACTTACTCCAGGTCCCACCCCTCCAGCTGCAGCATATTCCAACCTCCCAAGTACCTTTTGGAGGTTCCAAGAGGGGTGTCTGAGCCCCAGGAGAGGAGGTCCAGTTGGCCCATGCTCTCGCTTCTGCACACAGTGCTCCCACGCTAATTCTAGCCGCAAGGTCAATTGCCAGACTCAAGGGAACTAGACCACTTTCAAATGTCGGTAGCAGTATATTTGCCAGAGGAGAAAGGGACAAATGAGGAGACAGAAGACAGTGCTTTAAACAGAAGAAGAAAAAGATATCATTGGATGTACGCTAAGCCAAAAAAGCAAGTGCCAGGAATAACTGTGAGCATTGTTTGAAGCCAAGTCGGTGCAGAAGAGACCCAGGTGGAGGAGGAGGCAGACGCTAAGGTGGTCTGAGGACGCAGAGCAAATGCCCCAAGGGGCGGGGCAGGAGGAGAGGGACATATTTTAAGCAACCTTCAAAGACTCAATTTAGCATCCTGCAGGAAATGAAAAGCAGATGGGTTGGTTTGGAACTTGTTTACGTTTTACTGGCCTCGTGAGGTTTCCAGGGCAGTTAAGACTGGAGAGAAGGGGTATTTTAGGCAAATATTGACAAGGTGTCCGTTCTGAGAGAGTGGGGCCTCTCTTAATTGATTATCTGCCCCCTGAGAAACAGACATTGAGGTGGAAGGATTCTCATTCCCGAAGTCTAGCGCAGGTCTGGCTGGAATAGATATCAATTTGATTTAACTACTGATTTGCGTGCACATTCTTAACCCTTAACTTAGAGTTAACACACCTTCTCTCTCGCTGTCACATAACACCCTACTGAGCAGAGCAGCAGAAACAGAGGCCTGGACATGGGGAGGATACAGAATGGCTCACACCAAAGGTCCTGAGGTTTGTAGAAGGCTCAGTAGGACAAGACTACTGGGTCCTACCCCCAGAGTTTCTATTCGGTAGAGCTGGAAGGGGGCCAGTGGCCACACACTGGAGTCACCTGGCAATTAAAATATACTGATAGCTGGGCCCTATTCCCTAAGATTCTGGCGTTAACAGTACGGGGGGTGCCTTGGGCATTGTTTAAAGCTCTCCTGATATTTCTAAGGCACAATCAAGGTTGAGAATCATTGATCTACTTCTCTTTTGCCTGCCATTATTATTATATCTTCAACTTAATTTCAATTTACCTTCATAACATGGCCTCCGGTGGTTAGGACCACAGGAGACCATGGGATCCAAATTAGGCTTAAACCTAGATTTGGGGGAAAGGGCTAAAAAAATATTGCTCTCTGAGACACATACTATCAAAAATTTATGTAAATGCAGGCAATTACCCTTTTATGTAATCTGTCCAGGAAATAGCACTCCTAAAAAATGTTTCGTAAGTAAGTTGCTGCTAAGAGGCAGCAAAAGTAATCATCTTTAATGCTTATCGAGCACTTATTATGTGCCATGTACTCTTCCTAGTGCTTTCATTTTAAACCCACTTAATTCCCGTAATAACTCAAGGCTGTGGGACTGTCATCATCCCCCCATTTAATAAATGAGGACCCCAAGGTATGGAAGGTGAAGTCATTTATCCCAGATCACACAATTAACAAGTGGCAGAGGTGGCTCTCAAACTTTGGGGTGCATCTGAATTACCTACAGAGACTATTCAAACTACAGATGACTAGGCCCCATCACAGACCAATTGGATCAGTATCTCTTGAGATGTGTCTTTACCAAAATTATTTTTAACAAACTCCCTGGGGAGCCAGCTGTTCACCAAGGTAATGAGACCACTGTTGGGATTTCAAATGAAGGCTTTGGAATTAGATTATCCTAGGTTTAATTCTTTCTCCACCACTTATAACTGTTATCTTTGAGCAAGTTACCTATCCTCTTTCTGAGCTTCCATTTCTTCACCTGGAAACGAGAATGGTAGTCATTTGGGGAATTGTTCTGAGGATGACATGGGTCTAAGGCACTTAGCACAGTGACAGGCCCATTACCAGTACAGCAGAAGAACATTTTGAGACATTAACTGGGTCTTCCCTGCTACCATCAACATCACACACTTCACTGCCCTCCTCCTGCAGTCCAAGACATGCCCTGTCCCAGAGAAAAGTGGGGTTGATACAGCTGGAATGCCAAGCAAAATAAAGTCAGTTGCTTAGATTTTGAGATTCAAATGAGATCACTGAACACAAGACCTAGACTTGGGAGAAAAATATTTCTGAGTATCCAATAACTATTTGGCTCTAACCAGTAGACAAATAAGACTAGTGCAAAAGAACTCTTCCCCTTCTCCATCCAAGGTAACCATACCTCAGGCACTATAATAGTGTTAACTGCACTGTAGGGGATGTGTGGTTTCCCAAAGAGGCCCTACCCCCATCATCTTCCCAGGGAAGATTCCCTCAGAAGAGAGAGGACTATAGTCAGGGGTAGAACAGCAGAGAAGCTTGAGGAAACTGAAAATGGTGGAAGTTTGTGTCTACTTCCTATATAAGGAGGGTAGCTAACCCCACAGATGTGCTTATGCCACAATGAGATGGAGTCAACAGAGAAGAGATGGTTGTACGGGTGAAAGGAGAAATGAACTCAATGACGGCCTTGTATCCTGTGGCCACCAAGAGGTGTGGGAGAATAAATGGACCCTCTCAAATCCTGAAAAGGGCTCAGAAGTTAGTTAGCTGAGAGTGACAGCCAACAGCCCAAAGGAGTCCTGCCTTGGAGGAACAGCCATGGATACTCTGAACAAACCAGATGGGCATGCAGCCACCTTAAAGGATATCTCTGGATGCTGGTGGGGAGGGATCCTATGATCAAAGACAAAATGGGGCAGTTATTCATCCCAGGAGCTACCAACTCAGAGCACATGGTGTTATATGTTCTCTGTCTCAGTCCCCACCACTGGGATTCCATCTGAAGGAGAGCAAGAGAGAAAATGTGAGCGTGAATTAATCTCCTTGGTAGTTACCAGATTAATTTTTCTGCATCAGACAGAATGGGAGTGTGAGATAAAAATTATGTTCTGTTTTAGGAAATCAAAGATACGTATGTACACATCCGAAACTACCTTGTAAAATTAACATATACTAATTAAGACTATCAAATTTCCTAAAACCCAGAAAGACATCTACTATGACTCCCTAAAAAGGAGCACAAACAATATCAAATGGATTTAATCAGCAGGTATCTTGGAAATGGCAGTATGTCAATGATAAGGAGTAAATTTTTGGTAACTTTAAAAATGTTTTTAAACTAAATATTGGAAAACGAGAGTTGGAGCCCAGCATTATTGCAGCACTGTCGGTGGGGAGAGACACTGTGTTTGACTGGTTGTTATTCTAGGTTCCAGGTGGTGTCCCTGCAGTCAAATACCCAGCATTCCTATGTTCTATTGTAGCCTGGATACATAGCCCAAGAGCCTACCTGACTTGCTTTGCTATAATTTGGTATTCACCAAACAGTGACAAACTTGGTTTTCCAAACACCAAAAGAGAGTAGGCTCAGGGCTCTGATACATGGAAAGATGTGGTCTGCTCTGTAATTCACGCATTGGTGTTCTGATTTATAAATAAGTCTCTGGAAAGTTAATTAATGGAAGTGTCCTGGATAAGGTTGCCAGAGTCAGCAAATAAAAAGACGAGTATTGTATGGGACTACTTATACTAAAAAACTTCTTCATGGCTTATCTAAAATTGAAATTTAACTGGGTTTCCTGTATTTTTTCTCTCAACCCTACTACAGTGAGCCCCCTGCCAGGTGGATGGATAAAATGGACACCGTACATGTGCAAGGCTGAGGACCAACGCTGTTTCCGAGACCACCATCGCCAACATAATGCTACACAACAGAGCACCTACCTAAGTAACCAGCCCAAGGTTAGGCTTAGTCTCCCTCTTACCTCATAATCTTTATTCCCTCAAATCCTTCTCTTCATTTATACACAAACTAAATAACCTCCTTAAGCTTCTCAGGTCTTTTATCACCTGTTCATTCCAAGACCAAATTTACAACTTGGACAATAAATGCATAAAATTGAAAGCCACTTCTTGGTGGCATCTAAGGAGGTAATTAACATTATCAACACCATCTATTATGTTATAAGATTAGTTGCTTCCTCACAGTAACTAGTTACACATGATTTTTTATTAACTTTCAACAAAGACGTTTTCTGGTCCTTGACCTAAGTCTTATTTTTTCCCTGATTTTTGCCTCAATCACAACCCTAGGCTTTACCATACTCATTGCACACTGGGATCCCCAGCCTTCAGATTACCTTAAAGTAAAGGGAATTGATTTTTCCCTGTAGGGCCACTTCATTTGTGCAGGAGCAGATTTGGTTTATGATTCAGTGAGCAAGAAAAGATCTTAGGGCACCTGCCTGGCTCAGTCAGTAGAGCATGCAACTCTCAAGTTCAAGCCCTGCATTGGGCATAGAGGTTATTTAAATGAAGAAAAGAAGGGTGCCTGGCTGGCTCACCTGGTAGAGTAACTCTTGATCTCTGGGTTGTGAGTTCAAACCCCACATTGGGTGTGGAGATTACTTAAAAATAAGATCTTTGGAAGGGAGGAAGGAAGGAAGGAAAGAAAGAAAACATCTTGCTTTTGTTTTGAGCCAGCTCTCCTTCTCCACACTAACATATCATAGGGTGTCCCTATCTTATACTTGACTATGGCTTCCTTTTGGCATCTACTAGAGAGATTTCTGCCCATTGAGAGACAATATAGATTCTTTATCCTCAGACCAGTTGGAACTAAGTTCATGCTACTTGACTCAAGACATCATCAAGCTCCTCTATTCTCGACATAAAGTGCAATTTTTGCTAAGGAAGTAGACTCTCTGGTGAAGTGTGATTTAGGTCATTCCTCTAGAATTCTGGTTTTAATTCATTGCTGGCATTTCTGAAGTAGTTTAGGGTGAACATCTGAGATAAATGAGTCATCTTGGTCCTTCTATTTCCTCTGTTTCCCATTATTTTCTAACTTAAACATTTCAGGACTAAGGATTAATATATCCTCTCAGCGCTGGCAACGGGCAAGTCATTCTGTAAACTATATTGGGAAATTAATAGACTTCCATTTGGGGAGAAGTAAACAAAAGTAGATAATATATATGCCTGTTTATCTATAGACACACAGTATTGAGAGCTAAAGAATGGTGAATAGTTCTAAGCCAGGCTTGTCATTAGGTTAAAAAAAACCCAACCAGCCAACCACCAATTTGGTTTTTTTTCAAGCTGTCAGCTGGAATCTAAGAGAAGTAAAATTTTAAATTGAACCTAAAGGAAATTTGGAGTCTTTCGAAGTGGGGGGGGGGGCGCGGTTAAGAAGCTAAGAAGATGCTACATTTGCTCCCATGTTCTCCACCAAGTCAACTCTCCTTGTGTGGAAGTGAAGACTGCTCTCAGATTCTGGGCTCCCAGGAGAAGTTGGGAGGATTCCCTGTCCCCATTGAGACTATGGTCCTGTGGTTTGCTTTTACAAATATGTTTAGAAAATTTCCTCAGATAAATCACCTGGATGGTTTGGGGGACAGAGACAGCTTGAGGCAGCCAGAAGCTTTGCAGGCTTCTTCCTTCCTTGGTGGGCACTTGACTATGTTATCAACCAGTGTTTGCTCTTCCACCGTCCAAAGTGCAAACATTCCTTCTTAGCTATTGCACATGAACATTATGAGAAGTATCCAATCCACTTCTGTTTAAATATAGTCCTCACACTACATATGCTATTTTGATAACTAACATTAGTACAGCACCCTACAGTTTGTAAAACACTCTCGTACATATGATTTTATTTGATCCAGTTGCACACAGCCTTATCAAGGCAAGGAGCCATCAGGAAATAGTGGAAGTGTGAGAGTTCTCCAGAACTTGCAGTCAGGAAAAGCCATCAGTATTACCTTATGAACGTTATTAGTATATTTGATAACTGAAAAAAATTACAAGATAGTTTGTACAGTGTGAACCCATTTATGCAAAAAAAAATATGGGTATAGCTATATATGTATAAAGATAGTTTAATTTGTGTATCTATACTCACATACACGAGCATATAGATAAAGGTGTATGTGTGTACATTCAAATGTTTATGTACAATTTTATAATGAGCATTATTTTTATGTTATTTGGTATATATTTACAATATTTATATTACATAATATTTTATAATTAAACATTATAATAAGGTACATTGAAGGAAAAAGCTTATTGTGGTGATCAGTTCACAGTGCATACAAATATTGAATCATTATGTTATATATCTGAAACTAATATAATGTTATATGTCAATTGTACCTCCATTATAGGTAAATAGAATAATGGATAAATAGACAAATAATCCGGGGCAAAAAAAAAGGAAAGAAAATAGCAAATTGGTGTTAGCATTTCTTTTTTTCGCCCTCAGTTAAGGGAAGTAAGGTGGCTATCGTGCTGTCAAAGGTCAAGGTTGCTTTCAGAAGAGCTCCCTGAGAAGGGAAGCGGACTCTAGTGGGAGGATGACGACCACACCCCAGGAGTTTGTCCCCCTGGCCTGATACAAACCCTGTGCTTGCTGAGGGCTAGCATGAGAACTGTGTTGTTAAAGAAAGACATCTTCTGTTCCTGAGAACAACTCAAACTCATCTACATGAGGTCCAGTCCACATCTGAATCAGAGCATCAAAAGTACCAGACATTACATATGTTTTCTCTGGCCAGCTTAGCAGACGGTCATGGGCTTGAGTAAGTTAGAGCTACAATAGAAAATGATGGCAAGTCCTGTGCCAATTTCCAGGGAGGTAATGTGATGTAGTGGGAAGAACAGGGCATTCAAATCGGGCACTTTTGAGATTGAACATCAGCATTGGTACTTACTTACGTGTGTCCATGGGCATGATCTTAGACTCTCTGGGCTTCAGTTTCCCTCTCTGCTAAATGTGACCAATAATACCTTTATCACAGGATTATTACACAGACACACCCCAAGTTTTGCTCTATAGGTACAATGCTGAATTGCTGGTTGTCAGAGCTAGAATGCACACCAGGTGACCAATCAGGCTTTGCCGGTATCCCACATTCACTGAATCAGATTGAATTTCTGCCTCTTTGTGTACATGGTACGGTCACTCCCGTGGCATTTGCAAATATGAATAAATTGGGTGTGTTTTCTTACAGCTAGGAAATTGCACTGTTTGTCAATTCTTCTACAAACAAATGAACACACTAGAGGTTGAGATTCTGCAAATAAACCCCACATCCCTCTAAAATGAAGGATGCTTGGGGTGCCTGGGTGGTTCAGTCTATTAAGTGTCTGACTTCAGCTCAGGTCATGATCTCATAGTTTGTGGGTTCTAGCCCCTCATCAGGCTGTGTCCTGACAACTCAGAGCCTGAAGCCTGCTTTGGATTCTGTGTCTCCCTCTCTCTCTGCCCCTCTCCCACTCACTCTGTCTCTCTCGCTCTCTCTCTTAAAAATAAATATAAAATTAAAACTAAACTAAAATGAAATGAAATGAAGGATGTTTTGAGAGATCACTAGATGAAGGAAAAAGACTCCCACAGTTGCCTCCCTTTCCTTTTCAAATGTAATCTTCATTAGAAGTCCTCCGCCCACCCCTAACCCATCCACTTCCAAAGACCAGGAGTAACATACCTGGAGAACTAGACCCTGAAAAACATGACAGGTCTTCCTAACAATCTAGGAGATTCCTTAGGAAAAAGGAGGCTTTGGTGCAAGGAGATTCAATTTGCAAAAGTTGTGTAGTCTCTTTGGTCCTCGATTTCCTCAGCTGTAAAAGAAAGAATTAAAGATTACTAAATCCTGTTCTAGTTTTGACGTGTTACATCTAGAATCCTCTCTCTCAAGTCTTTACTCCTGTATTCCCATTGCTGTGCCTGCATTTATGAGGTGGCACCACCTCTTACCTGGGTTGTTGCCCCTGCCTCTAGTCTTGCTCCTCCAAACCATGCTACACATAGCTTGCAAAATGATCTTTCCAAAATGCACATCCACCTCAAGTGTTTTGGTGACTCTCCGTAACCTCCAAAATGAATTCCAAATTCTCAGCACAACCCTCAAAGATGTGTCTACCTTCCCAGCATCATCTCCTGTCACATCACTTCTCATGTACCTCTGGGTGAACAGAACTCCTTAGAGTTTCTCTCTTGCCTCCAGGCTTTGCAAATACTATCTCTTTGAATGGAATGTCCGTCTCCATGAAGACCTGACATCTGCCAAGCCAATTTTTCCTTCAAAGTTAGCTCAAGTAGCACCTTCTCCAGGAAGCAATTAGATGCCTCTCCTCTGAGCCCCAGTCAGACCACAGGGAAATAACTCTGTCATAGTACTCATCATATAGCGTTAGAATTGTTGTCTTCTAAAAAGAGGCTGCCTTTCTGCTCTGGCAAAGGACTCAGTACTAGTAACATCACCAGTACAGATGAAACTCAAGAAAGGGGCACGTATGCAGATAGATCCCTGTTCTCCCTGGTCCTGGTGAGGCAGGGTCAGGTTCGGGTGTAGCTAGACACACCATAGGGCAGTGCTCCCAAGGAGAAATCCCTAGTTGCTCTTCCCTAGCTTGAGTGGGACTTTGCTGGGTGGTGGTAATGAAAGGGAATATTTTGGGGTTCAGATACTAAGAAATATGAGCTTAGGGGCCCAGTGCTTAGGGAAGTGCTCAAAATGTTCAACTAGAGGCCTTGAGTTTCCTAGTCTTATAGGAAATTCAAGTTGGGTACAGCCAGTCCCTCCAGTTGGAGAAAGAGGGAGCTAGCCCATTGCCAGGAAACCCCAGCGAAAGCCCCTAGAGCCATTCTTTGGTCAGTCCTGCTTATCACAGCATACTTCCCACCCATACCCCCCAAACCTAGCTAAGTACCCAATACATAAAAGATACTCAATAAATAACCACAGCTACCACTTACTGAGTGCCTATTGCATGCAAGCAACTTGACATTTTATCACTAGTTCTCACAATGACTGTGCAAGATAGGTATTATTAGCTCCATTTTATAGATGGGGAAATTGAGACCAAAGAAGGCTAAGTGACTTGCCTGAGATCATATAAGTACTACAAGGTGGAGTTGGAATCTGAACACACATCTCTGTGATTCCAAAACCAGTGTTCTTGCCCCGAGGTTGTGTAGCCACTTTCTGTATGAAGCACAGACATCCCCACCCCACCCCCACTCTCTTTCCCTATCTCTGTTTCTATCCCTGTCTCTCTGTCTCCATCTCTCTCTCTTGTCTACGGGTGGGCACTCCTCCCTTTTCCTGAAGTCCAAGCCTTGACTGCCCTCCTACTGAGATGTGCTTCTCCAGTGGGGCCTCCTGACTTATCTGCATGGTCACAGGCTGGCCTGGAGTCGTTCCTTTACCTATTCCCAATCTAATCTGATCTCTATGTTCCAAACCCCGTGTGTACTTGAAAAGCAGTTGTTAGTAAAACTCCAAGTAAAATGAAAGGTAAATTAGGAACAGGAAAAACAAGGAAGCTAAGAGGAGCCAAACCTGGTTCCTTGGCAGGGCCCTTGGAGACAGAATGACCCAAGGTCAAGTCAAGCCTGGGCCCTGAAGCAGGAAAGGCCTGTGGCCTTTTCACTCCACAGGAGGTCCAGGGAACAACCCAGAACATGATGACTCTGGCAGAGGCAGCTGCTGTGTTCCCCAGGGACTTGTAAACCCTAACAATCAGCATCTTTCTCCCCCTCCTCCTCATGAAAAGCATTTATTAAATAGCCTAATTATTAAACAAAGCAGGTGGAAAAGAAAGGTGGGAAATTGGAAGGTTGAATTGAGCTTTTGAAAAAGCCAGAAAAATGACTCAGCGTGTGTAACACCTCATTTGGAGAACAAAGTGGATGTTCCTGATCCAGCCAGGTGCATTGTTAAACCTGTAGGAGAGAGATACGGAAACAGACCATTTTTTTCTCTCTCAGTCCTAAAAGCTGAGAGCTCAGAGCTGAACTGGCAAGCTTCTAGAATAAATTCAGAGGATTTATTCTCTCAACAAGGGCCAGAAAACGGACAGAATCACAGGAAAGAAAAATACATAATATCTGTTCAAGTCAATGTTAAGAATATGGGAAGACATTTTATTATTGAATTAACTAGATCATAAGCTCCCTGAGGTAAGAAATTGTGCTCTGTTTATTTTTGAGTTCTAAGATGGAGTCCAGTGCCTGGCATATAGTGGATATGCTCAATAAATGTTCGCTGGAAGAAAATCGAAGGCAGGAGCTGAGGCTTACACAATTTTGTCTTCTCCCTCAGTGCCCAGCTCTAAGTGAATGAATGATGGGGGCATTAATCAATGAGAAATGCAGAGTTTTAGATTTGTCATTGAAGAAAAACATGTGCCTTTGCAAGCGATGGTGTAATTTCCCTAATTATACAAGAAGTCTGTGTTCACGTCCTAATATCATCTTGATTCTACCCTCTTAGAAGACAGAACTTTTGCTAAATGAATCTGGCTGCTAACAAGAGTCAGTTCCAGTGGCTTTTCTTCATCCTCATGACGAGTCAAACAGTCCTGAACATCTAGAGCCATCAAGGTATTTCTTCTGATCTTGTCTGGGCTCAGGTCAGGCACCTGGGATTCCTGTGAGAACTGGTTTAATTTGCCTCCAGCTTTTCTAGTCCCTCCCTACTCTCCTCTCCTCCTTGTTCTTTGTCTTGCCCCTGCTGAGTTTTGACTCTCTTCCTTCAGCAGCTCCAGCCAATCAGGCAAATCTCCGCTCATTTGCAGACAGAGTCACGTCTGGATCATATGAATAGTCAAGAAAGGACACAGAGTGTGTGTGGGAAACTAAGGCAGGAACAGGGGGAGGCAAGAACTTTTCTCCATGAATGCCCTAAGCAGAGGGTGGTGGGACATATGGGACTTTCTTTCCCATTCACATATCGAGACAGGTGCAAGTCCCTAAAGGGCTTCACTTGGAAGGCAACCTGAGCTCCAATATACTAGTTCCCCTCACAATTATAAAACCTCCCTATTTCTTAGCAGAGGGAAAGACACTTAGAGAAGTTAGGAGACCACCTCCTCCAAGCTCAGCAAGATACGGCTCCTCCAGGCTCCCCTCACAGGACCTCTCTATCTTGGCATTTATCATAGCATGATACAGTTATTTGCTTATATATCATTTTCTACTCAATGTTCTGTGTGCTCCCTGAGGGCAGAAACTGTGTCTTTCATTTTTGCAAATTTCAAGGATAAAGCCCTCAATAAATGTTTGCTGAATTAATGACTTGCCCAAGGTCACCCAGCTAATATGTGGCTGAGCTGTGACCAGAACCAAATCCTCTGTCCCTCCAAATCCTATATCCTTGCTGGCTTACCAGGACACTTTCTAGAAGAAAGTGCCAATTAAGCATTGGCAGGTTTATGAACTTTATGAAGAGATTTTCTTTTTAACCTTTTATTTTCCTTTCTTCTTGATATTGTTGGGAACTGAAGACAAGTACTTAGAGCTGAGCCAGGGTAACATCTATGTCCTTGTTCCTGAAATAGCTGAATTCATCACCTCTTCAGAGGGGGAAGCTTTGTCATAAAAGCGAAGGCTGCAAATCTCCACACATGGCTTTCAAGCTCCCTCTCCTACCCTCCTGCCAGGTGCAACAACCACTTTGAAGTAATTTGAGGACGACCTGGAGGAAATGTCAAGGTCTTTGATCTGTGGTTCTTAAAACATTGGAGAGTTTTCTGATCTTGTTGGTTCTGAATAACTAGGCTGAAAATCTGGTGAGGAAAGGTTTGTTTCTTCTCTTACCTGGTCACATGTGCTGATCACGGAGTTCCTTTCTGGTCAGCCACCAGGGAGATGTCAGTATTTCACTTTGATGAGATGAAGGCGGCCACTGTGAAGAGAGAGGTACTCAGGCTGCTGAGGGTGGAAAGGATTTCCTGGTTTTCTATGTATATTCTTCTTTTTCACAGAGTTGGTATCTTAGGTTTCAGGGAAAGGAGATACAGTCTTTTTTTTTTTTTTCTTTCAGAAAAATGTTTTCGGACTCCAGTAGCATAGACATTTAGCACAAGAGTCATGTACCTGGAAAACACAGTTAAAATCCTCAGGTGGGAGAGGGGGACCTCGGTGGCCCAGTTGGTTGGGCATCTGACTCTTGATTTGGGCTCAGGTCATGATCTCAGGATTCTAGGATCAAGCCTCAAGTCAGGCTCCATGCTGGGGATGGGCCTGCTTAGGATTCTCTCTCTCCCTCCTCTTCCTCGACCACTTGTGCTCTTTGTCTCTCTCAAAATAAATGAATGAATGAATAAATAAATAAATAAATAAATAAGAATAAAATTCTCAGGTAGGAGAAAGAGCCACCACCCTGTGCATTTGTCAATAAACACTTCACGTCTGTTCAGGATGCATATGAAAAAACCCCAATTTACTATGTATTCATGCTTTTAACTTTTTAATGCATATCCACATGTATTCTGAAGCTCTGTGTTTTCCCCTTTGTCACTGGACCAACTCTAGAAACCCCTTGGAAGCATAAATATTTAGCTTCTGAAGCTTTGGAAATGGCATGGATGTTTTGAGAAAAAAGTAACTAACTTTCCTCCAATGTCAAGAATTCATGAGAGGTAATACTTAGATCAGTGAATTTAGTATATTAGTTGGCAAAGTACTTATTGGCCAGTTTAGCCAGTATATACTCTGTGTCTGACTTTAGTTCAGGTCATGATCTCACAGTTTGTGGGTTTGAGCCCCGCATCAGGCTCTGTGCTGACAGCTCAGAGCCCTGGAGCCTGCTTTGGATTCTGTGTCTCCCTCTCTGTCTGCCCCTCCCCTGTTCACGCTCTGTCTGTCTCAAAAATAAATAAAAATAAAAAAGAAATTTTAAAAAATG
Source organism: Cryptoprocta ferox (assembly GCA_028646485.1). Classification (NCBI taxonomy): domain Eukaryota; kingdom Metazoa; phylum Chordata; class Mammalia; order Carnivora; family Eupleridae; genus Cryptoprocta; species Cryptoprocta ferox. The sequence goes on from CM053560.1 coordinate 33,944,442, forward strand.
TATTGTTTGATCCTACCTATATACTCTTTTTCAGTTTCTTCAGCTTTATTCTTTTTTCCTCATGAATGAATTTCCTGATTCTTTTTTTTCTCCTTGTTTCCTCTAATTTTAAAAATACTCTATTGGCTTGTTGTAAAACAGACAAAAAGCAAAATTGTCTAAAATAAAAAATTAAAATCCATCCTTTCCTCTGCTCTGTTTAGAAGTAGCCACTGCGGACAATGTGATCTGCATTTTTATTACAAAAGTGGGAGCATACAATATATATTTATTTGCTCCTCGGTTTGTCTTATTCTTTTTAATGGCCACTTTGAATTTGTCAGTATGCATAGAAGACATTGTCAATACTTTTCTCCTATCCCCTCGGAAACCTTTATCACTTCCGTGTAGAACAGTCTGACTTCCCATGCCCAGGGACTCCATGTTTGTCGGATTGCTCCCTCCTGCCACTAAAACCAATTTGCTCTTGGGCAGTTGGGTGTAAGCACTTGGAAATTAACATCCCTGTGGGAAACAGGTTTTAACAATGCCTAAAAGTTGTAGGAGTACAAATACCCCAGTTCCTTGGCTCTTTGGCTAGGATATTTCTGAGGCATGTGCTTTGCACTGTTTGTTCAGTGTCTCTGAAAAATTAAACTAACCACTCCCATTGATAGCTGGCTTAATAACACACCATTTATTGGCTCTCTGCTTCGTCACCACTTCTGCTTTTCTCTACTCACACTTCCCAAACATCTTGCCCTTGAATCCTAGTCACGAGATCTGCTTCCAGAGGAACATAAGCTAAGATAGCATGGGTATGCTCTTGTTTACTTAATCATTTTCATACTAATGACCATTTAAGTTGTTTCTGATTTTCAATAAAAAAAAACACTGCAATGGAATTTTTTTAATGTTTGTTTTTAATTTATTTTTGAGAGAGTGCAAGTGGGGGAGGGGCAGAGAGATAGGGGGACAGAGAATCCGAAGCAGGCTCTGTGCTGACAGCAGAGAGCCCGATGTGGGGCTTGAACTCATGAACCTTGAGATCATGACCTGAGCTGAAGTTGACACTTAAATGTCTGAGCCACCCAGGCCCCCCAATACTGCAATGGAATTTTTATCCATGTGGCTTCAGCATGTGCACATATTCCTGAATTATAATTGCTAGGTTAAAAGGAATCACACATTTGGTATTTAAGAGAGACTGCAAAACTGGCCCTCAAAGTGGCTTTATTAATAATATCCTTGGGGTACCTGGGTGGCTCAGTAGGCTAAGGGTCCCATTCTGGCTCAGGTCATGTTCTCACAGTTCATGAGTTCAAGCCCCATATCGGGCTCTCTGCAATCAGCACAGAGCCCGCTTTGGATCCTCTGTCTCCCTCTCTCTCTGCCCTTCCCCCCCTCCACAAAAATAAATAAATAAACAAAAAATAATAATATCCCATCAGCAGTTTGTTGGCATGCACTTTACCTCATCTCTTGCCAAACTGAATATTATAAATATTTTATTTTTTTCTGATCAGTTAGACACAAATAGATGTCTATTTTAATTTGCATTTTTTAGATTAATTAGGATAAACATTGCAGCATTTCAGGTAGTTATCAGTTGGTGGGAAAAAAACACACCCAAAACACACACCCCTAATGTGGAATAAATTATGGTCTGGATTTTATTAGCCAATGATGTAAAATATTATCAGTGGTGGGGTGGCCACATCAAGCCAAGGTCTCAGCGCAGCTTTCCCTGGCCCCCAGGCCTTCAAGTGAGGCACACTATGCCTACAAGGGAAGTCAAGCCAGATGTTGAAAAGTTTAAGTCTTACTTTGCCTTAACCTTACTATACTCAGGGTTTTTGTCACCTTATCCACACAAGCCATATCTCTGTCTAAGAGAAGGTATATTAATCTTGGGCTTTCTTGGTTTTTAAATAAACTTAACAAGGTCAGGTCTACCTGAACAATAGCTCTGCCTACACCTTTCCAGCTCTCTTGAAGGGCCCTTTCCCTGAAGACCATCCATTGTCTATGATTTAATACTCTCATCTGCATGGTTCTGAAACCAAGTGTGGTCTGAAAACCACAATTAAAATCTGTTTCCCTAAAACCATCTGTTCATATGCTGAATGATGTTTTGTGTCTCTTACATGGTTGGCTAGTTCCTATCTTTGTCTGCTTTTCTATTGACTTATTTGTGTGGTTTTTTGTATTTATTTGTTGAAATTTTTTTGTGTATTGTGGATATTGACCCTTTGCTTGTTATATATGTCGCAAACATTTTCTCTTAATCAGTTGATTTTCATTTACTTTTTATAGGGTTTTTTTTGAAATTTGAACAATTATTAGACACTTAGTGATATTAAGGACTTGTTAACCAATTTTTAGGTGTGAAAAATTTTGTGATTATGTTTTAAATTAAAGAGCCCTTTTCTTGGAGAGAGGCATTCTGAAATACAGAAGAAATAACCCAATGACAGAGATTTGCTTCAGAATAACACAGGAGGGGGCAGTGGCAGGTGAGTTGTGAGTAATTGGTGGTCAGAGCTGCATAATGGATATAGAGGGTTCCTGCACTATTCTGTGGACCACCGCCCTATGTTCGAAATTCTTCCTAATTCAGAATTGTACAGAGACCAGGCAAGGTCTCATGTCCGTACTCCCACGTTCAGTCCAGCTCCAGACTTCTCCCCCTGGGCCAAGCCCACAACTTGAGGAGCACTCATGTGTGAGCCATCTCTGCTTCCCACAACAGCGGCAGGAGAGGTCCCAGGAGAGAGAATTGCTTTAATGGTCATCCTGCCTGCCGGCACTCTTCAATGGCTCAGTGACTTGCTGCCTTTGTGCAGGCGGCCAACAATGACCTGGACGCAGGCCAGCATGCTCAAGCGCTGGGTCCAGCAGTGTCTGTGCTTGTGTTCGATGTTGTTCAGCTGTTAGTCTCTTCTATGTGCCTTTCTCCAGTTCTGCTGTATGGCGGAGTGTCCCCAAGTGTGGGGGAGCCCCAGCCAGGCCCAGGGCTAGGGCCACCTGTCAGGGCCCAGCTGGAGACCTAGAGATCAGACCAACTGTTTACAGTGTTGGTGTTTTATTATTATTATTATTATTATTATTATGTTTTATTTATTTATTTATTTATTTATTTTTGAGAGAGAGAGAGAGAGCAAGCACAGGGGAGGGGCAGAGAGAGAGGGAGACACAGAATCTGAAACAGGCTCCAGGCTCTGAGTTGTCAGCACAGAGCCTGACACTGGGCTAGAAACCACCCACTGTGAGATCAGGACCTGAGCTGAAGTCAGACACTTAGCCAACTGAGCCACCTAGGCACCCCTACAGTGGTTTTTAATTTGTATACAGTCATATCTGTAGATCTCTCCATTTATGATTTTAGGTGCTGTGTCTTGCTTAGGAAGGTTATTCATTCCTACTCAAAGATCATGAAAAATATTCTCCTTTCTTTTCTTCTAGCACTTTTATCACTTGGGGTTTTTGTTGTTTTTATTATTGGTTTTGTTTGTTTATGTTTAGATCCTAATCCATCCAGAAATTTTTTTTTGTGGATGATGTGAAGAGGACATCTACCTAGAGAATTTTATCATTTTTGTTGCTACTATAAGTGAGATATTTTCCCCATTGCATTTTCTGAGTTGTTATTGCTAGTATATAGACGACATTCTTACTTTGAAGATTCAATTTCATCCTCTCTCACTGTCTCTACTCAATAGGAACTAGATCTTTGTGTTGAAGGAAGATCCTCTCAGACTGGTTAGCATGCCAGCTAGGTAGCTATTAAGGTATCTCTTTTGGCTTTGTTTCCTCATCTGTTAAATGGGGAACTTGGACTGAATGGTCTTTGCAGTCCCTTCCTGCATTAGTAATGCCAAGGTTTTAAATAACCTTTTTTCTGACCAAAGAGTAGTTCAATTTTAGGAGAGAAGACTGAATCCTGTGGCTCTGTTTGCTAAAGGACACTGAGCCTCTTCACATTTGAAAATGATACCAAGGGTGGTGAAGATTAGCATCCCCTGCTCTTGGATTCCATACCTTGGCTATATTTAGCTAGATCTAGCACCTTTGGGAATAGGACACTTACAATACAGAGCAAAGAGCAGGGTAAGGCAGCCATTCTCCATTTATCTGCTGACTTTCTGTGAAATACTTTGCTTCTTTCCAAAGAAGGGACAAAGGGATGCAGAAATGGTCTCCTGCTGTTAGGAAACTCTTTTTCTAGTGACCTGGCATTATAGAGTTTGCTAAGCCTGATCTGGAGGCCATCCACCCATGACCAAGGGGTTCAGTATGTAAGTACGTGAGCCCATCTACCTGGTGCTGTCTCCCAAGTGGTTCCAACAGTTAATTCATGGGAAAGGTTGATGTGTAGCTATCCAGGAGAAGCACAAATATTTACTGTGTGCCAGATAACCTACAGTTTCTATCAAACTTCTGAGTCAGCCTTGATTTGTGTTATATTGCTACCATTTGCTTTAAAATTTCAGCCTCGTTAATACATGTGTCATCTACACTGGAGGGACAGTTAATTAACATTTGGAGTCCCCTCAAGGAAATTCACTCTTCAGAGATGAAGAGATTATGAAAGATTCCAAACAGAACTCTAAGCAAAAAAGACTCTAACAAGAGAAGGGTTCCAACTTCAACTAACTTTACCTATATTAACACCAGAGGGCTTCTTAATTAGCATGGCAAATGTTAGATATTAGTTTCCACTGGCAAAATAAGTTTTGTTCAAGGTGGATGCATTGGCTGGAAGTACTGTGTATGCATATGCACCTTTGCCCAAACAGCTCAGTAGCTTCCGCCCTTCAGGCTGGCCCAAACCAAGATCCAGTCTGCTCCAGTTTAAGCTACCCTACAAATGATCAGTGACCCAATCCCAGCTAGAAGCCTGGTTTAATCTTGCCATGTCCTAATGGCAGATCTATTAGTTACCATAATTTGGAAGCAGTGATGAGCATAAAAAATATTTCAAGACAGCAGCCACAACAGTAAAGTCATGTGAAACATCTATGATTTCTACCGGTGACAAGGACATAAGTCCTGCTAATACTACTGCAGCTTATTGCCTACATCATTGAGGAAGAAAATGCTAAACTCATTTAGAAGTGAGGGAAAATAAAGTTTTTTTTAAATTGAAAAACATAAAATAAAGTCTCTGAATTCTATTCACTGACCTTTGGTGGGGGCGGGGGGAGACTTAGGATAAAAACTCCTGCACCTAGCCTGGTAAACGTTTGATTCTAGAGAACCCCCGCCAAAAGGCTTTATTGCTAACAGTGCCCCTCATGAGAATGCCAGCGTCCTGGCCAACAGAGTCTCTCTCTCCTGGAGATACCAGAGCAAGCAGTGGTGCTAAGCCCCACACAGAATCTTCTTGATTCTGTGTTGCTTGTCCCCAAGGTACCCACAGAGCCCTTGTGAGAGCAGGTCCTTCATCTATGATGAGTGGTACAAAAACATGGGCAAGCTTCGATGGGGCATCAGCCTGGATGAGAAAGTTGTTCTTTCTCAACAAATCCAATTTTTCCTAAAGAAGCATAATAGAGACTTTTTTCAGACTCCAACATGAAAAACACTCTTTCACTTTGCCACCCAGAGCACTTTTCCCTTCCAATGACTGTATCTCTACATTTGCGTAATTAAACGGGCCATTTCATTGGTTTTCCCAGAATTAAGTAACCATCTGCCGTAAAGCTTTATCCAAGTCTTGCTTCTTGCAAAGCCCAAGGCTCACTTACGGACTCTTTTTCCTTTCTTTTCAAGTTTATTATTTATTTATTTTGAGAGAGAGAGAAAGCGCAAGTGGGGAAAGGGCAGAGAGAGAAAGGGAGAGAGAGAATCCCAAGCAGGCTCCATGCTGTCAGTGCAGAGTCCAATGTGGGGCTCAAACTCACGAACCATGAGATCATGATCTGAGCCGAAGTCCAACACTTTTACCGACTGAGCCACCCACAGGCATCCCAGGACTCTGAAATCTGAGTTTACAGTTGATTTGCCATGTGCCTTCTATTTTCTTCACAAAGATTTCAAAAGTCTTCAGGCCAAAACTTAGTCCCAGCTCAAGCATCCCAAGCAGTCTGTGAAGCACGTTGGGGTGCCCTGCGAGGACAGAGCTGAGAGATCTCCTTCCCCTACCTGTGTCACTGATGGCCACCACCACCACACCACCCAGTGCCTGATGCTGGTTTCACACAAAAGGTAGCTGATCAGCAGGAAGCTGCCACCTGTGGGGCACCACCTGTCCAGGGTACTAGTAGAGGGTAGGACTGGACAATGAGAAAGCAGAAGGATGGCTTCCTCCACTTCCGCCTCCTTGTCCTCTCTTGTTACCAGACAAGGAGGGACTCTGGTACCCCAAGGGAACATGTTCTGGACCACTTAGAAAGAAAGCAAGTACAGAATCAATCTAAATGCACGTGCTATTCCTACTGGCACCTCTGCGTGGGACAGGCTGCCCTGGGCGTGAGGGGCTGGTGGGAAAAAGTTGTGCAGAGGCTCTGAGGGAGGAACTAGGTAGGATCTCAGCTTTACCAGCCCTCTGGAGACACGTTGGTGGGCAGTGGTTCTGGCATCAGGAGGGGCAGGGAACCAAGCCTGCCCCTCCATGGGCACCTCTGCATTTGGCCAGGACAGACTCTGTGCCCAGGCTCACTGCTACCCTGGGCATTCCTACTTCGGCTGGGGGTAGAATTTATTATCACGTGATCTTATCACCTAAGATCTTATTACCTAAATGTGGCATGAAAAGAGAACAGGGAGGGAAAACTCTTTGCAGGAAAATGTCCTTTCCCAGATTCACAGGCTCCTTACCCTTCACAACATCTGACTTGATCCCCCGATTTCTCCAGGTTTATGACCTTTCTTCTCAGTGATCCCTCCTGAGTCCCCATCACAGTTATTGCACTGCCTTGAAGGAAGCATTATGGTGTTAGCTCCCCCACCCCAGGTTACAGAGTAGCCACAATTAACCTCTACTGAAACAAAAGATTCCATCTATAGAACCTCATTTGTTTCCTTCTCTGCAGCTGGCTGGGCTGGTGGCTGGGAGCCTTTCTCAATCACGTTTTTCTCAAACCTTTCTTTTTATGTCCAGGAAATGTCTAGTTGGTTATAGTTAAAGTGTACGTTAGGGGCCATCCCAGCAACCAGCTGACTCCTTGTATTTCCTGCTTTTTGTTCCATTAAAATACCAGAAGTGCAGAAGAATGGTTTCACTTAGGCACTCCCTTTCTGTGGCTTGAAAAGAACCCAGAGCCTATTTCCAGCCTCCCTATGAGCTGTGAGCTTTGTAAGACCCAGCCATGGTGGCCTCACACTCATCGTCCTCCATTGTATCAGGAAGCTTAGGACAAACACCTCAGACTCTAGTGACAGACAGCTAGACATCCCACACTACCAGGCCACCTCCAGTCCCCACCACCAAAGTACTCATCTTGGAGCTTGGAGTCAGGGGAGCCCTGGCTGTCTACCTTCCTAGCTGTGTGATCGTGGCCAAGTTAGTTAAACTCTCAGCTCAGAAGAGGGATAATGCTAATGATAATACCAACGTGGAGGGGTTGCCGAGATTAAACCAAGTGGGTTTTGTAAATGGTGCTAAATAGACTCCAGAAAGCCTATTCAAAATTTAGCCACATCGTTTCTCAGAACACTGGGCTGAAAAGGAGCTTTTCAGAATTTTCCCTGGGAGCCCAGAATGGAAGTGTCTCCAGTGGCACTGAAGAAGGAGCCCTGAGGAGATAAGACTAAAGCCCTGACACATCAAGGAAACTCGGTGCTTGACACAGAGTAGGTGGTCAGGAAACATTTGTCAGTTTCCCAATGTTTCTGGATGCCTGTGTGAGCACAGGCCCAGGGGCTTCAGAAAATATGTGAAACACCTATCCCTGCCTTACAGATCGTCTGCGTTGACAGCATTGCCCACAGCCCCCAAAGTTGTGGTTGCCCAGGAATGGCAGCACAGAAAAACAGCCCAGTTTCAGTCTGACTGGATCCCATGCCCGGTCCCTCCCACCTTGTGCCATTTTGCCCTCTCTCTAGCCCTGTCTCACTGACCTGGTGATGGGCCAGTCTGTCCACAAAGGGTTAATCTGCAGGCTGTGATCCAGGCGATTGCTTAACTGGAGCCCAGACTTATACTTACTGGCACATAATTCTTTGCTTTGACAATCGTGCCTGAGTGTTTTAACACCTGGCTGGCCCTGATGGAGTTTGTTTGACCATGTTTTGAAAAGTGACTTCAGCGCTGGTGGTGGTAATTGGCACGGCACCACGGGCCGGCGACGTGGCAGCGTGACAGACTGGAGTGATCAGAACTCAGCAGCTGATTTATTTTCTGTGGCTTCCTGCTGCTGCGGCTGCTGTGTGTCCATAGCCACCAACAGTCAAGGAAGAACACTGGGCCTGGGGCCCTCCGTCAGATGGGTCTGTTGTGTGAGGTGTGGGGGCGGTGTTTTTCGCTTAAACATCCTTCTAGAAATAGCCAGGTATTTTCCAGTGGCTCATGGTGGAAAAAGCCCTGATGCAATGGTCTGGCCTGTGACATTCCTCTGGGTTCCGCGTGTATCAGGTTAACCGGAGACAAACCTTGAGAGGAGTGTGGGGATGAAGACCACCCAAATGTGACAAGCAGAAGCTGTTCATGCACAGCTGTCATGGCAATGAGGTCAATCACCATCACTTGCTTTTGTCGGAGACTCAAAGACAGGTAGGGCAGCGGAAAAGCTACCGGGGGAAAACAGAGAAAACTTCAGATGCGCTCTGACCGGAGGTGGCCAGCATGGGGGAGCTGGCGGCAGCCTAAGCAGAAGCAGGGCACATTGTGTGATTGGTTCAGACAGTACATTTGGCTTTCTCTGGTTGGTCCTGAGTTGGAGGCTTAGGCAAAATTTAGAGAAGTTGATGATTACAGGCTGATTACTACAGAGGTTGGGTTTTGGCTTCCTGGGCTGGTTGCATAGGGGTTGGGGGTCAGAGTTCAATTTTTATATATGGTCTGGCCATTGTTCATTTACATCGTCAATCTCTCAAGAACTTGGTCTGGATGACCTCATTTTATTTGGGGACAGTTCAAGTGCTGCTGCGTAAAAGTGTATGCACAAGCAAAACAAGGCTGGAAACACCCAGAATGCCCAATTTTGTAAAGTTCAGAAAATTAACTGTGTGTAAATAATTGTGCATAAATTTTAAGAGCTTGTTTCTGAAGAGATCCCAATGACATTGGAAGTGTTTACAAATGTGAGGCCAACACTGCCTCAGACCTGTGCCATGTCAATCTAGCTGTGGGGCTCAGCCCCTTTCCTTAATTTCGACAAAGACTCACCCAAGGCATGGAGGGATTTACATCCAGTCAAGCAGACTCAAAAATGAGTATCATTTCTCTGAGTCTCTTGGTCACCAGGCTTCTTGCACTGTTCCAGCTCTGATCTCCTACCATGCTCACAGGCCTCCTTTTCTTTCTCTCTGCTCTCTTTCTTCTCTGCCCCCACCCTCAAGAGGAAACACAGATTCTTCCTATTATCTTCTGCACCCAATTCACCTTTCTCCAGTCCCTCCTTGCAAAAGCCACTGTCCCTTAATGTGTCCAAAAGCTCTATCAAAACCTTAAAATTACCCCTTGTGAAGGTACATTTGCTCTGAGACAAAGCTTTTTTCCTCCCAGACCCTGTCTGCTGAGTAGGGGAGAGAGTGGGTGTGGGCAAGTGGTTTTTTCCAGTAACACAGGGTTGTTTGAAGATTAGAGATAGTGTACTGAGAAGTTCCTAGCAGGGGCCCTAGCAGTGTGATTGCCCTTGTTCTATCAAACAGCCCCAAAGAGGGCCTCCTCCAGGTCCAATGAGTGCTCAGCAATAGCAGGTCACAGAGGCTGGATCTGCAGAAAACTCCTTTTTTAACTAGTTTTGGTGCAATTCTGCCCATCTGTTCTCAAAGGCTAGGGCTTTTTATCTTTGCGTTTAACCAATTTTCTCAATCAGTGCCCCCCCCTTCTAATGTTCGTCCAAGAGGTTCTTATATTGTCATCTTGGCCCTAATTTTCTATCAATTGGTTCTGAAGGTCCCAAGAAAGTTCTGCTTTTTAACTTTTACTATCTATTTTTTCTCTTTAAAAGTGCTGAACATTTGGGCTGCAGACAGCCATCTCGATGCTGGGGCTCAGACATGTCCAGGCTTGTCCAGAGAACCAGTAGGGAAGCCTGTCAGGAACCTATATGTACGAAGGACCAAGTGAAGAAGGTCTCTTTCTAAGGGAGACACTGGCAAACACAAGCTGCCACTGATGATAATGCCCTTGACTTATGGGGGAAGTGGTGGTTTTGAGTAACAGCTGCTGCATGCCTCCCAGATTGTTCCCATCCAGCATCCTGTGGATGTGGCTAAGTCCTAAAGAGAGAGGGCTGGGGTGGTGAAGAGCTGAAGTAGGCAGAGTTACACGAAATTTCCTTGAGATATTGGGGGTACACGAACAGCCTTCGGGGCCAAGCAGGAATGAAGACAGACAGGGAATATTCCTCCATTTGCAGAGCCATTTGGGACCAGGGTAATTGGAGCAACTTCAGCAGGTGGCTTCTCATCCTAGGAAGAAATAGCCCAGGGAGTTGGCCTAGCACAGAAGCACAAGGCAATTTTGATGGGCAACAGTGGTGCCTCTGGTGAACACTTAGCACTACAGGGAGTAGCGGCAGTGGTGGCTGAGTGCTGTTAACTCAGTGTTGACACCATTGGCTTCAAGTAGGAGGCAGTTCCATCAGCTCAGATACTATGTTCTTCTTAGCACAGTGGACCTTCCTATTTCAGAAGGACTTGGGGTTTTAAATGCCTGAGTGCCAGGTTCTCTACTCAAGTATTAGGGTATGGAAGTTTGACCATTTAAGTTCCTTTAACTTTTTAAGAACCATGTTTTGTCTTTTTTTTAATATATATATATACCACTGAAAGCAATCCATATTTTTAAGGAACAATAAAACATTTCGTTCTTCCCTCGGAAGCTGGATCTCAGCAGAAAGTATTGCTACTAGTTTTCCAAATGCCACTCTCATTCAATTACACCCTGACTCACCAAATTTCCTTCTGTCTTGATAGTCTGTCCAGTTCATGGCCCAGTCTCCATGAAATATATAGGCTGCTTAAAATATTAATGCTTCCCTTTTCTAGAATGGGAAACTTTTTATTTTTAACTTATTTTTATTGCACTTATAACTTACACTGACACTTAATAATAATGAGGCCTTGGGGCACCTGCATAGCTCAGTCAGTTAAGTGTCCGACTTCCGCTCAGGTCATAATCTCATGGTTCGTGGGTTCGAGCCCCGCATTGGGCTCTGTGCTAACAGCTCAGAGCCTGGAGCCTGCTTCAGATTCTGTGTCTCCCTCTCTCCCTGCTCCTCTCTCGCTCATGCTCTGCTTCCCTCTTCTTTAACAATAAATAAACATTAAACAAAAATTAAAAAATATATAATAAGGCCTTGTTTTGGGGACCTTAGTTTTTCACCAGTGAAGGGGGATGGACCCTCTTTTAGACCTCCACAAAACTCAATGCAACACTAGGCCTCAAGTAGATGGCCTGTAAATATTCACTGAATTAACTTTCTAGGAAATGTATTTAAGCTCAGGCTTGCCACATTCATGACCTTTCTTCCCAGAGCAGATCTGTGGCTAAAGAAAGGTGTCTGGAAACACTACTGTGCTCTGGCCTGGATGAATTAGGGCACTTTTCTCCATGCTCATTAGGAAGGTAGATATGTGTGTTGTAGGTTAGAGAGCTGGGAAGGAGAATCAGGGAGTTGACACAACATTTATTTCCACTTCCTTATATACTGCTTAATAAATATAGTTAAGTTCTTATCATACATTTGGTATATATCCTGTCTCTACAAGTAAGCCATAAAATTCTCTAAAGACAGGGATCATGTTTTCTACAGATCCTTTATTTCAAGCAAGGCCCAGCGATAAGACCATGTATTTGTGTAGTTATTTAAAATAATTATGCAACTTTAATTGTTTAATTAAATCACACAACTTGAGGTACTATCTTATTTATTGTCTCATTTGCTCTTTCAACAACCAAGGCTCCAAATACGTGGTTCAGGACTCATTCTACCACCAAGCTCAGAAAGAGGTTTGAAAATGCCTCCTAGGATTCCTTTTGTGTTTCTATGTCCCCAGAAACCATTTTTCTCACGCAAAAGTTCATTCTGGGCACAACTCAGTGCCCACTGCTAAGAGTGGCACCTTACAAGTGCTACTAATCTTGGCCGGTGTTGTTTACAAGAGGAGAGGCAGCTTCCTGTTTCCTTAGCCACAGTGGCTAGGCAAATGCACAGTTGTTTACCCTCTTAAACTCCCCCTTGGCACAAGCAGAAAATGATCACTGACTTTGAACTAGTTACCCAGGGCATCACTGAAGTCCCCAGACACCAGAATTTAAGGGCTCATACTTGCTCCAGTTGGTTGGAGATGGGATTCAGCCCTGGAACCAAACAAATTACCCAGTTTACCAGGAAGTCATCACATTCTGCTGGGGGGAGCGGGGGAAGATCAGAGGTAATTCAGCCTTCCTGGGCTCAGAAGGTCAAAACCAAACTGGTCAGGGGCCAGAGAAGCAGAAGGGAGATCTGTCCTTACCAGAGCCCTCCTCTTCCTTGAGTTCTGTGAGGAAGCTCCAGGATGCTTTTCCTCTATCTTTTCCAACCAGTCCTTCCCCTCCTTCTTCCTCAGTGGAAGGGGCTTGTTAGGGTGACCAACTACTGCAGTTTGCCTGACACTGAGGGGGTTCTTAGCTAGACTTTAAGGTGTTTTTTTTAAGTTTATTTATTTATTTTGAGGTGGGGATGCAGAGAGGGAGAGAATTCCAAGCAGGCTTCGCACCACCAGTGCAGAGCATGATGTGGGGCTTGAACTCACTAACCATGAGATCATGACCTGAGTCGAAACAAGGAGACAGACACTTAACCACCTGAGCCACCCAGACATTCCTAGACTTTTAGGGTTTTTTTTTTTGAATTTTTATATGTTTATTTAGTTTGGAGAGAGAAAGAGAGAGAGAGAGAGAGAGAGAGAGAGAGAGAGTGGGGAAGGGGCAGAGAGAGAGGGAGACACAGAATCTGAAGCAGGCTCCAGGCTCTGAGCTGTCAACAGAGAGGCTGACACGGGGTTCGAGCCATGAGATCATGACCTAAGCTGAAGTCAGATACTTAACCAACTGAGCCACCCAGGAACCCCTAGACTTTTAGTTTTTAAACCAGGAAACTCCCAGGCAAAGACTAGTTGGTCCCCTAGACTCTCTCCAGGACCCTGTCCCCAGGTTTCATCATGGTCTCCTCAGAGCCAGACTTCACTGACTCCACCAGAGAAGCTTCCAGACTTTGAAGCAAAATTCCTCTCTAGATCCCCACCTCCCCTTGAGCTCTGGACCAGCACTTCAATCACCAGCCTGATACTGCTGTTTGCACATCTAACTTTAAGTTCCATGGCGTCTGAACTGACTCACTACCTCACTCCTCCACCCCACCAACCCTGGCCCCACTCATCTCTCAGTGTTTCTGTTTCTGTCAGCACCACATCACTGTCCCAGTTGTTCAAGATTTATTTCTTTATATTCACTGAGAACCTATTTTGTGCCAGATTCTGTCCTAGGTTCTGGGGACTCGGAAGTGAATGAAAGTCACTGCTTTCATGGAGCCTGCATCTAGTCGAGGGAGGCAGAAAAGAAATATATACATAATCAATGAAGAGCTATGCACTATGGAGAAAGATTAAGCAGATGTAAGACATGCTGAGGATGAAAGCCGCAATCACAGACCGGTTGGGGGGCACTTCAGGGAAGCCTTTCTGATGCAACGTCATCTAAGTGGAATCTTGAAGGAAGTGAGAAAGGAACCAGGGACTATCTGGAGTAAGAGTGTGCCAAGCAGAGGGCACCGTGGATTCCAAGGCCAGAGTCACTGGGCAGACTGGCAAGGGGAAGTGTAGTAGGAGAGAAATCAGGAAAAAGGCAGGAAGGCGAGTCAGGTCCTGTAGAGCCTTGTAGATGAAAACACTTTATTTTTTACTCCTTTACCCTCTAATCTGTTGCCAGACCATGATAATCCGACCTCTGCTGGGTCTTTCCTTTCTATTTCTATGGCTACCACCTCATGAAGATCCTCATTACTTCTCATTTGAATCATTAAATCGGCCTCCTGAGTAGTCTTTCTGCCTCTTGTCTCTCCCTACTCTAATCCTACTCCTGACTGCTATAATCTTCTTGGAGCACAGTTCTGATTGTCATCATAAGATCATTAGCATACATTTATGTAGCTCAGAATGAAAGGAGGGGGCAGACACAGGGGATGTGTTCCCACAACTTCCCAGCACGTCTTTGTCAGAAATAGAGCTGTCAAAAATATGTTGTCAAACATGTCAGAGTTCTGTTTTTATGCCACAGTGTAAAAATTGCAAATTTTTCATCAAAATAAAAAATAAATAGAAAAATGAATTAGTCAGAACCCCTTTGGTTGCCGTTAACAGAAACCCAATGCAAGCTGCCTTTAAAAAGGTAATATGTTAGCTCATGTATTTTAAAGCTCTGCATCTTCAGGAATGGCTAGTTCCACGTGCTCAGCAAGGGCAATAAGAAATGTATGTGTCTCCACCCCTCGGCTCTGATTTTTCTCTCTGTCTTTGTTCTCAGGCAGACTGTCCATGCAGTGACAAAGATGACCACCACTGCTTTTTCACTTACACCTTCTCAGCTTAGCAACTCCACTGAGAAAAGAGTATCGCTTTCAGCAAAAGTCTCAGTGCTGACTCTCAATGACCCTTCCTGGACAAAGAACTTACTCCTCAACCAATCACTATGACTGTAGTTAGCCAAGTGTGGGTCACACACCTGCCCTGGACCTGGAGGTGGGGAGGTTTCTATCTGAACTACATGGAAAGAGAGTAAAAGGTGGGTGGTTCCCAAAAACCATTTGGTACTTAGGGTGGGGGAGGGATGATGGGGGGTAGGCAAAAACCACAAGTGTCCACAACCAAAGCCTAACAGCACCCTATTAGTGATCCCTGACCCCAGCCCTCTGCATAGTCAATAAGTCTTCCCCCTCAAAATATTTTAATCCTGTTGTGCCAATATTTGATTACTTCAATGATGTTCTTGCTCCATCATCTTAAATTGTTCCCCACTGCCCCTTCCCCTTGCTAGCTTGCTCTCTTCCTTCTCCAGGCCTCCATCACTTTCTTCTCTAGGTCTACACCACAACGGGGCTAGAGGAGGAAAAGGGTTTGTCTCCATGACCAAGCTTTTGATAAACTGAAGTCGATTGTTATAGACAGCTACAGCCAAAGCCACAGACATGATTACTGACCCCTAAATTATCACTGATACCACTGATATCATAGGTGTCTATGTGATGTTGGCAGGAAAGGAAAGACCATTTGTGTAGACTGAGGACAATCCCCCACCTCACTGACTTTAATAAGAGTAGTGTGAGAACATATTACTCGTTCCTGTCCTGCATTATATGTGCAGATAATATGTGTTTATATTTATAAATACATATATAATCTCATTTAGTGCTCACATAATAGCTTTATAAAGTACGCAGCATTATTCTCATTTCACACATTCACCTCCCACATGGGAAAGGTGAGGCACAAAGATGTTGACCACCTTGCCTGCAGCTAGTAAGTGGAGCATACATGATTTGAACCCAGTGCTCTCCGACTCCTGAGTGCTGTTGAGAACCCACGTGTCCTTCCCTTTCTACCAAGGGGAGGGAAAGGGCTCCTCACCTGAGTCCATCCACAGCTCTCAGTGCCCTGGAAACGCACCGGCGGCAGGGCCCGCCTCCCAGACACGTAGGTGGCCAGACTTCCCCTAACCTGGAGAAGAGCCAGAATTGGTGGTCAGTAAGGTACACTTAGAAAGGTAGAGGAAGTGGTGGTTGCTCAGGCCTCCTGCGGCCCTCTCACCCCGAAGATCCTTCCAGCAGATGGCTACCGCCCACACCTGCAAGCGGCCGCTGCGGTGGAACCGGGTCCGTGTGAAAACAGCCAGGCCCTCTCCCTTCCCCGGCTCCGCGCTGGTCGCAGGGGCCTCAGGCAGGGCGCCCTGGGCTGGGCTGCCTCCACTGCCTCCCGCCGCCCTGGGCTCCGGCGCGGGCTCGGCCCGAACTCGGCAGGCTGCCCCTCACGTTGTGTCTGGAGACACGTGCAGCCGGCCAAGCCCCCTGGGCCCAGAACTCTCCACCTAGGTTGCCTGCGGCTCAGAGGCCCCTCCTCCATCCTACACCTTGACTGACCCCAGGCGGACTCGGGTGATAACAGAGCCCAGCCATGAGGGAGGCCTGACCAAACCGCGCAAGGCCCAGAGCCTTGGGAGGATCAGGTGGGCCCCAGAGTCCGTCTCAGGAGAAACGCCCAGGGAAGAGGGCACCCCAAGGGGGCCTGGAGTACCCTGAGCAGGTGGCCAAGGGAGGCGGCAGATGGTCAAGTGAAGCAGCTGGCTGAGGGGATGGGCACAGGTGTGGCGGGTGTTTAAAGGGAGTGGGCTGGCCTGGGACTCGGCCAGGGCATAAGGTTTCTGCAAACAGCGGAAAGCCGATGGGCTGGACTCTCCGTGGGATGAGCAAGACAGGGCCCTAATGAATCTGACTGTAAACACACCTCCTCCGGGCGGGAGCTTTGGGACTTGGGGAGGAGGCCCACAGAGCAATGGTGCCAGGCAGCATCAGGCGTGAGATCACCAGGCAGTTTTATTGGCCCAAGTAGAGCCCCTGGCTAAGGAATGTCCCCATCGGAGCTGCTGCATTAGTGATGTGGGAGAGAGGGCCTGCCCTGCTCACAGTCAGAAAGGCCCAGAGGGTGTTAAGAGTCGTGTAGGAGACATGAGACAAGATCTTGAACCAAGGAAGGTAAATATTTTCCTTTTTATCCAGTATGTTCAGATTTTGTAGTGACAAAAGATTTCACAATGAGTCCACCATATTGACAAACAGACAAGTACAAGTAGACTCAAATTTTTTAACTGTATTTTTAAACTTTTAGTTATGGAACATTTTACCCACTCCCATCACATGTATTACTTTGAAGCAAAACCCAACAATCAAATCATTTCACCCATAAATATTCCAGTAAATTTCTTGAAAATGTCTCTAAATTTTAGAGCAGCAGTAGTTCTTAACCCAGACCAGTTGTGCCCCCCACCCCACCCCCAGGGGACATTTGACTCTATCTGGAGATACTGATGATTGTCATACTTGGGGGAGGGGTGTGCTGCTAGTATCTAGTGAGTACAATCCAGGGATGTTGCTAAACACCCCACAGTGTATAAGGGAGCTCCCCAACATGGATGGACCTAGAGGGCTGTAGGCTGAGTGAAATAAGTCAGACTGAGAAGACAAATACCATATGATTTCACTCATAAGTGGAATCTAACCAACAAGAACCACATGAATAAACAAAAGCAGAATCAGACCTATAAATGCTGAGAACAAATTGATGGTGCCCAGGGGGGTAGGAGGATGGACAAAATGGGTGAAGGGGAGAGGGAGATAGACAGGCTTCCAGTTATGGAATGAATAAGTCAGGGGAATAAAAAGCACAGCATAGCGAATATAATCAATGATACTGTAAAAGCATTGTGTGATGACTGATGGTAGCTACACTTGTGGTGAACACAGCATAATATATAAACTTGTCAGATCACTATGTTGTACACCTGAAACTAATGTAACATTGTGTGTCAACTATACTCAAAAAAAATTCTTTGGCCCAAAATAAATAGTCTTGAAGGTGAAAAGCAATGTTTCAGAGCCTAAAAGATAAGAGCACCTTAAATATATGACTATAATATTATTACCATGCATAAAAATTAATATTAATTTCATAATGTCAACTATCCAATTCATATTAAAATTTCCTTGATTATCTCATAAGTTTAAAAAAATTTTTTTGTTTAAATCAAGATCCAAATCAGGTTCATGCACTGAAATTGGTTGATACATTTCTTAGGTCTCCCTTAATCTGTATGTTGTCATTGCTCTTTTTCTCTTTGTAATTTATTATAAAATTTTTTATTACAAAAGAATACATGAATAGATTCTGCTATCAAAATTGAAACATTACAGATAAAGCTAAAATTTCCTTACCAGATATTCCAATCCTTATCCTCTCCCAGAGACTCACTAATTTATCAAAACTATGTATCAGTTAAGATTATGTTCATCTACGTTTCAGAAAACAAACCATAACAAGCTTCAAGTTTACTTATTTTTCAAGAAAAAAAGCCCAACAGTAGGCAGTCCAGGGCTAGTTTGACAGTTTCTTGAAGTTTTAAGGTCCCAGACTCCATTTAGCTCTCTGCTCTACCTCATCCTCATGGACCAAGATGGCTAATGGAGGACCAGCCCTCTTACATGCCTTCCAGGCAACAATATGGAAACTTGGTGAAGCAGGACATATCTATCAGTATTAGTTTGCTAGGGCTGCTGTAACAACCTACCACAAACTGAGTGGCTTATACAACAGAAATGTATTTGTTGTCTCATAGTTTTGCAAGCCAAATGTCTGAAATTAAGTTGTCAGCAGGGTTGATTCTTTCTGAGGACTATAAGAACAAGTCTATTCTATGCCTCTCCCTTTTTTACTGGGAATCTGCTGCCAATTCTTGATATTCCTTAGTTTTGTAGAAGCATCACGACATTCTCTGCCTTGTGTGTGTCTCTGGTCAAATTTCCCCTTTTTATAAGGACACCATTCATACTGTATTATGGCCCACCCTAATGACCTCATCTTAACTAATTACACCTTCAAGGGCCCTCTTTCCAAATAAGGTCATAGTCTTAGATACTAAGGATTAGGATTTCAATATATGAATGGTGGTTGGGGGAGGCACAATGCAGTTGCAAACATACTCCCATAAGAAGATTTTATGGAAGTCTCTTTCCTCTATTTGCTTATACTTCTTTGACAGACCTTAGTCTCATGGCCACACTTCTCTTCAAGAGATGCTTGGGAAGCTAGGCTTTAGCTGGGCACATGGGCATCCCCAAAAATGTCAGTTTTCTGTTACGGCAAAGAAAGGAAAAATGGATGTCAAGCATCAACTAGCAACCCACCATGGAAGGTATCCTACCATACATTTTTCTGTGTTGCAAAAATATCTGTGTGCTCTTCGATTAACACTTAAGTGTTGGATTCTTCATCCAGATAGCTTTACCTCTTCCAAAGCACTTGGTAGGAGCCAGGGCTGCCTAGGGCTTCATGCTTATCTGTAACCCTCGGAACACCCTGGAAGCAGAGGCAGGCCTCACGTAAGTTGTAGAGCCCCTCGCTAGCACAGGGCCCCACTCCTAATTTTGGATTTGAAGCTTTCTTCTTCTTTAAAAGGGTCTCTAAAAATACACAGGCTTCATCCTGAATCTGCTCCTGCCTATAAGGTAAGAGCTATTATCTTCATTTGATAGATAAGGAAGTTGAAACACAGAGAGGGCGAGTAGTTCATCTGGAGTCACAAAGCTCACAGTGGAGTCTTAAACTAAGATATGTCTAGTTCCAAAATTAGGCCATTTCTGCAATGCCTTGACTACCAAGAGATGCTGAAAGCACCCCAGGATGCTTTCTCCAGTGTGGATCTTCAGCCAGAGCCCCTTCTGGGTGTGTGCATTTCCCAGGAGCTGGTTGCTGGTCTGGCCACTGGGGTGGCTGCTGAGGCAAATCCTCCCGGAGAGAGAAGAAGCCTCTCCTGTGGCAGAAGTACCCGAGCAGGGGTCCAGGCTTGGGAGCACATCTGCAGTGGTTTCCTAGAGCTGCTGTCACAAATTGCCACAAACTAAGTGGCTTAAAACAAGAGAAATGTAGTCACTCACAGTTCTGCAGTCCAAAGGTCTGAAAACAGTGTCAGCGAGGCCACACTCCCTCCCAAGGCCTCTTTCAGCTTCTGGTGGCCCAGCAATTCCTGGGCTTGTGATCTCTGCTCACATCTCCACAAGGACTCCTCTGTGTCTGTGTTTTCTCCTCCTTACTGTATAGGGACACTTTGCACTGGATCAGGGCCCACTGGAAATCCAGGATGATCTCATCTCAAGATCATTTCATTGCATCTGTATGAACCCTTTTTCCAAGTAAGGTCCCATGCATGGGTTCTGGGGTGTAGATTCTCTTCTCGGGGGCCACCATTCAACCCACTACACACTTTACTCCAGCGCAGCAGGTATCATTTCTAGGACCAGGGGAAGGGGCAGGAAGATGTGGGTATCCACACACTGTCCTTTCAGTCCCTTTTTATGCAATGGCAAAAGGGACCATGGTGGAGCTGCAGGGACAATGTTACTCACTTCGGGAAAGCACAGGTGGACCCAATTGCCCAGGGCCTGCTTCAAGTTAGAGAAACTGAAGGTTCTGTCAAGTGTGGACGTGTGGGTGCCAACCTTCCTTAGTAGAATGGTAAGCCGTGCTGGCATAGTTTTCTGTTTACTATCCACTTTAGAAAGGTGCCTCGTGAAGTGAATTTTAAATTCAGAAGCCAAGTCAGGAGGGGCACAGGAAAACAGAAGGGATGTGAGAACCATTTCTGGTCAAGCTGTGAGTTCCATGGCCTCACTTCTTACTTAAAGAGCCAGGCGTTGGCTACACGTAGTGGTGGATGCCAGATTTTGAAGGTGGGATAAGGAAATAGTTTCAGACCTATACTTGCCACGGTGTCCTTCAGCTGATTCGAATTCAGTTTCACCAATTATTTACTGACAGCATACAGGGCACCAGGTCAGCCTTATTTTCCTCAAACCTCACAACCCACTAGGTATATTACTTCCTCCACTTTCCAGATGAGATGCAGATTCCGAGCGATTAAGGGACTTACCCAAGATCATATAGCTGTAGGTGGCACTGAGTGTAGAATGCGTCTTGATTCCTAACTAGGTGCTGGAGCATGAAAGGTGAACATTCCCTCCAATGTGCCGGCTCCTGTCCTGGTGAGGGGGCAGGGATGAGAGTAGACCCATCTCCCACCCACCTGCATGCTGCAGAAGGAGGCATGTAATCAGTATTTCTGCTGCTCTCCAGTACAAGTGGAAGAAACTGGCTAATTAAAGTCTGAGGCATGCCCAGAAGCCTCTGCAGCCACTAGAGTTGTTTCCTGTGCGTTCCCTGTGCCTGATGATACATATTCTTCATGTTTATGTGGCACAGTACACTGTGCTCCATGAGCATGAGGTGTTAGTGAGCCAATTTCCCCATCCACGCCACTCCAGAGCTGCTAGGAAGCATCCCTGTTATAATTTATGAGGGACCAGCATGTGCAATCAATAGGTGCCCCACAGGTTATTAAAGAAGAGAAAGATGGCCCAGGAGGCCCTGTTTACTAACAGGCAAATGGTCTCCAGGCAGCTTCTGGAACGTGGCCTGTAAGAGATTTACATTTCCTTTTCAGTCCAGAAACAGGGGCCTTCCCTTTTCATCTCGGGCCTAAACCTGACAACGGGGGGCTGGTAGAGGGCACAGACTGATTAGTACCCTTCCTTGCACTGTAATCCCAGAGACGGTACTGGGAGCAAGGGGTTGGGGCTTAGAGCAGCCCAAGGCTTTAACACATCCATGTATGTTTTGAGGCCCCAGAGAACAGCATTCCTGGACAGGGTTGAGGTTTAGGGAGTGGGCATGAGGTCAGGCCAATGATGCAGAAAGAAACAGACACCTCGAACCAGGCTGCAGGGAGGGGAGTCCCGGTCAGCCTTGTACAGCTCTGGAGAAACTCTCTTATTTGCTTCTGTTGCCTTCTCCTATCGTTTTTGGTCCTTTGATTTCAGGAATCTGTAGTTCTTTTCAGTTTTCTTTACTTCTTAACAATTCTCAAGGAAGAAGGCTAGTTGGATTAAAAAAAAAAAACAAAATAGTAGTGGGGCGCCTGGGTGGTTCAGTCAGCTAAGCGTCTGACTCTTGATTTCAGCTCAGGTCATGATCTCATGGTTTGTGAGATCAAGCCCTGTGTCTGGCTCTGCACTGACAGCAAGGAGCCTGCTTGGAATTCTCTCTCTCCCTCTCTCCCTGCCCCTCCCCTCAGTCTCTCTCTCTTTCTCTCAAAATAAATAAACTTTAAAATAAAATAAAACAATAATAGCATTGGCTTATTTGTGTAAAGGGGAAGGAAGTACCTCCTCCAGTCTACTTTCTGGAAGGCAGCCTAGTGTAATGTAGCAGTTCTCAAACTTTTTCGTCTTAGGACCACTTTATATTCTTAAAATTTACACAGATTATGTAGATCAGTAGAAAATGTCTATTGAAATGTTTATTCATTAATTAAAAATAAAAATAAACCCATTACATGTTAACATAAGTGACATATTTTACCATAATAGAAATAACATAAATATTTTCATTAAAAAAACTTCCAAAATAAAAAAGAATTAGTAGGAAGAGTAATATTGTATTACATTTTTGCAATTTTTAAAATGTCTCAATTAATAGAAGGTGACTTTGTTGGGGGAAGAGCACTGGGTGTTATATGGAAACCAACCTGACAATAAACTATAAAGTTAAAAAATAAATAAATAAATAAATAAATAACAATGTGATGATAGCAAAAAAAAAAAAAAAAAGAAAGAAAGCACTTCATAAAAAAAAATAGAAGGTGACTGGATTCCCATATCTACTTTAAAAAAAATTTTTTTTTTACATTTATTTATTTTTGAGAGACAGAGACAGAACACAAGTGGGGGAGGGCCAAAGAGAGGAGACACAGAATCCTAAGCAGGCTACAGGCTCTGAGCTCTCAGCACAGAGCCCGATGAGGGGCTCCAACTCACAAACTGTGAGATCACAACCCGAGCTGAAGTCGGATGCTTAACCAACTGAGCCACCCAGGTGCCCCTCCCATATCTACTTTTGTACTCAATGGCTTGCAATATGTTGTTTTGGTTGAAGAATATGAAGAAAGTCTGGCTTTACACAGATAATAGCTGGAAAAACAGAGTATTTAATAGTCTTGAATAATTTTGGATATTCTTTTTGATGCTGCACTAAAATGTAGCAAGTTAGTTGCAATGTGAAATCTGAAAGCATACCAATTTTGTGTATACTGTTACCTTAAAATTCATTGCTTTATTATGAACTTTGATTGGATCTTTTACCCATGTATGAATTTGTAATACCGTGCATTGGTCATTGGAAAATGCCAGTCTATTGAGTTATACAAATATTCCACATGTTCATAATTTCATTATACAATATAAAAAAATCACATTCATTAATATCACCATCCATCTCATTAGAAAAGTCCTCAAATATTAGGAAGCTGTCAAGCTCCACAGAGGTAGATACAAGTTTTCCAAAATTCTCATTTTCCCTTGGAAGTTCAAATTTTATCATTGGCAACAAATACCATCAGTTGTTTTCCTCAAAGTGACAGGCTCCCTTTGTTCATCTAGAGAAAATATCTGCCAAATACCCGGTCTGAAAAAGCACTCTTTGTCATTTAGTCTTTCAAGCAAAGAAAGAGAGAGAGAGAGAAAGAAAGAAAAGATGCTCCATGAAAAAAAAAGGCTAGTTCAACTCCAGGTTTATTGCCTCAGCACATTTCCTAGGGATAACCATCATACTTCAGAATGTAATAAAAGTATGCATACTCCCCATTTTGTTACACAGAATATTTTGAAAAGTGTTGGTATTTAAAAAGACTGATCAGGGGCACCTGGGTGCCTCAGTCAGTTGTGCATCCAGCTTTGGCTCAGGTCATGATCTCACAGCTCACAGGTTCAAGCCCCACGTCAGGCTCACTACTGTCACTGCAGAGCCCGCTTTGGATCCTCTGCCCCTCTCCTGCTTGGGTTCTCTCAAAAATAAATAAAACATTTAAATAAATAAATAAACAAATAAAAAAGTAATCATTTTTACCACTTCATCAAGGACATCCTTAAGTGAAACTGGCATTTGTTTTTGTTTTTTTAATTTTTCTTTGTTTATTTTTGAGAGAGAGAGAGAGAGAGAGAGAGAGAAAGTGCAAGGGGGGAGGGGCAGAGAGAGAGGGAGACAGAGGCTTTGGGCCTCCCAGGAGCCCCCATGAGAATCATTTTAACTTCATGAACCCTCAGAAGTGTTGCAGGGATCCCCAGGAGTCTACAGACCCTCCTTTGAGAACAGCAGATATGGTAGAGGGAACCAACGACTGAATGTCAGAGACTTCCTACTCCCGCTTTGCCTACGGCTAGCTCTGTCTTCTGCAAGTCATTTTCCTCAAGAGTCTCAGGTTCCGTATTTGTAACGTTAAGCAGATCTGATTAAATAATCTCTATCCCGTCACTGTCATTTTAGGAGCACTGTGGGACACTGAACAACCTCTATCATTCACTTCTCATCATTATTATTATTGCCTGTTTGTTCCTCACATGGCTTCCTCTTCCTGGTGTGCTGTTGTCAGGACACACGGGCACATACTCTCTTCCCATCCTTTTACAAATGAGAGGACAACAGCTCTCCCATCGAGCGGGCATTTATTATAGAGGATGAACTGAGTACCTCCCCTCTGCTATTGGGGAGAAATGTGGTCATCAGAGATCGGCTACTTGAACGCTGCACCCTTTGTCACGAATGATTCTGGAAGGGGCATTTTCAGCTCGTAAATAGGAGGGCTCTTTACCATGAAATCCAGGCCAGGAAAATAGGGGCCAAGCCATATCAGTAAGAGAAATATGCAGTTTTATAAAAACAGAGTAAAACCTAGGCATAACTCCTAGTTTCCCCCACCTTTGTAAAGCTTTGGAATAAGTACTTGAGCCCTTTAATAAAATACTGCTCTCTCAAAGCTCAGTATGTATTTGGTCTGGAGAGGACGGGTCAGTCAGTGTGGCAGAAGCTCTTAAAGCTGACCTCCTTCTGACCAAGTCGCCAGGTTAACGGAGACTCTCTGCTGCTTCTATAAAACCCAGTGTGCCCCTGGCATGCCAGATACTTGACTAGTAGAGGTACCTCAAGTGCTTCTGTTCCCACAAATTGAGCTGAGCGCTCCCAACGGGTCAGTGCCATTTGTTCCCACAGTTCTGCCCATTGTCCCTGCAATTCTGATTATATAACTTAATTATTGTGAAAACCAATGAAATGTGAGCACAAAGAAAGAGTTCTGGGGGAGCCTGGATGGCTCAGTCAGTTGAGCATTCATCTCTTGACTTCGGCTCAGGTCATGATCCCGGGGTTGTGGGATCGAGCCCCATGTTGGGCTCTGAATAGAAGCTGCCTGGGACTTTCTCTCTCTCTGTCTGTCTGTCTCTCTCTCCCTTCTTCTGCTCCTTTTCCCTGCATGTGCACTCTCTCTCTCTCTCTCTAAAAAGTTTTTAATTAAAAAAAGAGTTCTTGTTCCTATGAAAACATTTTACGTTTTGTAAAGGCTTGATGAGGACAAGTCACACAAAAAAATCCTATTGAACTCGTATGGGAAAGACAGTTGAGAAAGACTGGGGAAAAAATCATAAACATCTTAGGATGATTCTGTACACCGATTGTCTTGTGTCTTTAAGTTTTCCCTTTACTTTAAAGAAACCTGAACTGGAACTTACCAAAGATTCCAACAGAATGTAAACAGCGAGACTTTGTGTTGTTCACTGCTATATCCTCAGCCCCTCAAAGATGCCAGGTGCATAGAAGGAACACAGTAAGTATATATAGGATAAATGGATTTTTAGTATAGTTAATACAAGAAAGATAAAACAAATTCCAATTAATAGAAGCCTGCACCAAGAAAATGTCTTGATCCTACTTAAAAAAAAATGGTGCCTGAATATACCTGTATATGTTTTAAGTTAAAATAAGAAGTTTAAGGTATGTTTCTCATGGTTATCCTTTAAATAATATTTTATTAAAAATTTTTTTAATGTTTATTTACTTTTGAGAGAGAGAGACAGAGCACAAGTGGGGGAAGGGTAGAGAGAGAGGGAGACACAGGATCTGAAGCAGGCTTCAGGATCTGAGCTGTCAGCACAGAGCCCGATGCGGGGCTCGAACCCACGGACCTTGAGATCATGACCTGAGCCAAAGTCAGATGCTCAACCAACTGAGCCACCCAGGCGCCCCTAAATAATATTTTAAATTAATGGACCATCTACTGTTTTCATCAAGGTAGAGATTAGGGCTTTGCCTGTATTTAGAAGCAGAGAGGCGCCTTAGCTATCCAGTAGGTACTGCCCCCCTGGGGCGCAGCACTAGACCAGATCAGGAGACCTTAGTGCAGACTCCCCTGAACTCCCTTCTCCAGAAGGTAACTAGAAACATCTGC
Organism: Cryptoprocta ferox; assembly: GCA_028646485.1. Taxonomy (NCBI): domain Eukaryota; kingdom Metazoa; phylum Chordata; class Mammalia; order Carnivora; family Eupleridae; genus Cryptoprocta; species Cryptoprocta ferox. Next base: position 33,970,666 of record CM053560.1, read on the forward strand.
TCCAGTTCAGGAAGGAGGAAACCTGGTAGGAGGCAGACTGCATCCCTGGATAGGAATTGGGCCAGTAGACACAGACCGGAATGAGACGCCATTGCTTTGAACCTTCCCTGACCCAGCAAACTATAGTGAACATGAATGATGGTAACAACTGCCTCCCCCATTTTAGACCATATTTGAGACTCTTTACAGTTAGACTCAGAGGATCTGGATTCAAATTTCTGTATATTAACTTTGTGGCCTTGAATTAGTTAGCATGCTTCTCTAAGCTAGAACTTCCCAACTGGTGGTCAGGGAATGAGTTTACAGGTATGCTGATATATTGCTCTTCTCACTGCTTGCAATAGGCAGGTAAGGCCCAGGGCAGCCAAGATGTCTGAGCTTGTCACATCTGATGCCAGCAGCCTCATCCCTTTTCCATGGTGAGGCATCGATATGCATACAGACACATAGCTTGATACATATGTATATGTATACTTTTTTTCAACTTCCTGTGTGTATCACAATATGGAATAGGTTGGAAGCACTAATAGTTGCAGCCTTAGCTCCCCAGCTAATAAATCCAGTCCTGCCCTTGTCAACAGGTTGTTATAAGGATCACATGAGAATAGGTGTGAAACGCTTCGAGAACGACCGAGAGTCATACCAACAGCAGGCATCATGACAGACAGAAGCACAAGGAGAGTTTGAATCCATGTCACCAGATCTAGTTTCCTCACCAGATTCTTGAATCAACAGGGAAACAAGAAAAAGAAAATTAACAGTTGGCATATCAAACTCAAACCATTACCTTTATTTCTGGTAAATCTGTATTAGCAAGTGTTACTATAGGCAAGTAATCTTCCTAACACTGAACTCCAACATCAGGCCAATTTATCCAGCCAGGCATGGGCAACACTGGGAAACCACATTCCTCCCTGGCAGGAGAAACATTTTCCCTAGAAATGCAGAGCAGAAAACACATTCCCAGGGGGCAACTTACTCCCAAAAGAAAGAGAAGAGGTGGGGACTGTTGCATGCATGTGAAATTTCTTCTTCCAACTTGCCAATCAGCGATGTCATCCCACCTCCCCTGGGAAGGAATATGTGAAGGGATGGAGGGAGGGCAGGGGTGTTGCACTAAAAGAGTTCCTCCCACATGGAAAAATGCACGCCAAAAGCACCCTCTTGAAATATGAGAGGAGACTATGGTCTGCTTTGTCCGATGTTTCCTGGCAAACGTGGTTGGAGGCACTGGACCAGTACCCGATCACCAGCTTCCTGGGTACAGAGAATCAGGAAGTGGGAACCCATTTTTGCCTAGACAGATCTTGGAGGCATAGTCTGGCCCCAGAAGTGGTTTCCTAATTCCTGTTGGATCCTTTCTGTTTGTAATCTAAAGACTGTTGATTTGAATCATTTTTTAATAGTTAACATAGCTAAGCTGTAAACTCATAAAAGCAGAGACTTGATAACATCACTCACCTGTGTATCTGCAGTTGCCCAGCCCATTCTAGATGCCTGGCAAAGATGAATAGATTCAGGAAAGAATGAAGGAATAGGTGATACAGCATAAGAGAAAGTACTGAATACATGTTTTAGATGGGACAATTTGACATTCACCTGCCCTGTTCACCTTGACAAATAACCTCTTTTTTTATTACTTTCAGCCATGGTCAGCCATTACACCCATTTCCATGTCATCAGTAGCTTCTGCTAATATTGAAAATCCTTTGAGTACTTCCCACCTATGAAAATAAACTCCTGTAGTACCAAACAACAAGGTAATTTGGAGGAGAGATAGAACTTTCAAAATTCTTTAAGCCAACATGAGATTTTTGTTTTAGGCACTTCACCTGATGAGCTCCCAGTCCAATGCATGGTAGTGAATCTGTGTACGTGATAAAACCTCTCAATGTCAATGGGAGGGACACCATTAATATCCAAGTATGTGACTGGGATCTCTTTCATGTAGTGTAGAATAAATGGTTCCTAAATACTTGTTATGTGCTGAATTGTATCCCCTGAATTCATAAGTCGGAGTCCTGACCTCAATGTATAAATTACCTCAGACATTTGAGTTAGCTCAAAAAAGTAACAGTATTTGGAGATAAGTTTATAAAAAGATAGTTAAAGTTAAATGAGGCCATTAGGATGAGCTCTCATCTAATCTGGGGTCCTTAGAAGAGGAAATTTGGACACAGACATTAGACATGTACACTCGCAGAGGACATGTGAGGACACAGCAGGAAGGTGCCACCTGCAAGACAAGGAGAGAGGTCTCAAGAAAAACCAAATCAGTCTATGTCTTGACCATGGACTTCTAACCTCCATAACTGTGAGAAAATAAATTTGTGTTGTTTTACCCACCTAGTCTGTGGTATTTCATTATGGTAGCCCTAGTAAATTCATACAACACTTATTGCAGAATTCTTTGTTGTGTCGTTACAACAAGGATGTGTTTGTGCAACACATCCATGTCCTCACTGTGCAATGTGGATTGCATAAGAAAGCACAACTAACTGGGGCACCTGGGTGGTTCAGTCGGTTAAGCATTGGGCTTTGTCTCAGGTCATGATCTTGCGGTTCGTGAGAACCGCATTGGGCTCTGTGCTGACAGCTCAGAACCTGGAGCCTACTTCGGATTCTGTCTCTCCCTTCCTCTCTGCCCCTCCCGCTCTTGTGTGCTCTCTCTCTCTCAAAAATAAACAAACATTAAAAAAAAATTTTTAAAAAGAAAGCACAACTGACAGATAACATATGAGACCAGGTTTTGCTAGAAGGAAGCAATTGGCAAGACTTTAGAAGTCTCAGGAAATTGGACACTCCTTGATACCTTTAGCTAAAATTTCTTACCCCTAAACATTATTCTTTTAAAGGTTTCTTTTTCTCTTCTCTCCTCATGTCACCTGCCTTCCACTCTCGCCTGTCAACCACACCCCTACTGCCACCCACATCCACTTGCTCTCCAGCCGAACTTGACATCCATTTCTGCCTTTGAGTCATAAAAAATAAAACAGCTGTGTTTGTTTGTTTGTTTCTTTATTAAAACTTCAAGCAGATTTCCCCAATTGAAAGTTGGGAGCAAATGTAAAAACCTGTTTGTGAGGGTGAGATTTTCAAGTTGGCCTCAAATCCAGGAATATGAATCCAGAAATGCAGCCAGTCCTTCAAAGGTATCGAGAGGGATTTCTATTCTGCGAGAAAAGCACCCGCAAGGCTTGGTTGGGAGTCCATAACCCAGTGTCCTTAATTGGGACACTGTTTTGGACGGACCACCCATCTGGGAGGAGCCCTGAGGACGGCTCCCATGAGTGTCTGCGGGAGCCTGTCTCCTACTATGAGGAGCCCCTCGTCTTGGCTTCCTCCCATAACTCAGTGGACGAGGCTCTGCAAGACCTAGAGTAAAGCACTTCCCTCCTCTGGATCCGAACTATAAAAATTTCTATTTCCTGGATGGAATTAGTCACTTTCCATTATTTTTAACTGTGGAAAGAACTTCACTCAGACAAACTCTTGTATGTAAGTTTATATTAAAGACAAACAAATGTGTTGCTGGCCTAGTTTGGGGCTAGGGCCGTGGGGAGAGCCCCACCTGCTCTCACTTTGCCCAACACCTCCTCTGCTTCCTCCTTCAGGCAGCAGTCAAGGACTCTCAGGGGATCTCCTTGGCAGAAACATAGTGAAAATTGCCAGATGTGATTGTCTCTAGGGCCAGTGTGTAGGGAACTGTTTAATAATAGTCTGGGGAGTGGGGAGTGCTGATTTGCAGTGTTTGCTGATTTCTGTGGTGTAAATACTACCACCAAGGCTACACTCAAGCCACCAATGTCACGTCACTGAATGAAGAGTTGGGCATTCAGTAGCATACCATGTGGGAAAGTAATTATGAAGCAGTGAGTTTTGAGTATTTAGTACCTTTTCTTTTAATATAATCTATTCAACTGTAAGCTTATATGATGTAATTTTTGATGATGGCTGTGTTAGCCATTGGCTTGCAAAATTCTGGAAAATTTAACAATAGGTTCTTACAAGTTAGTATGAGCCAGCTCCAGGGTACCACTATCTAGAATCTTTTTAGCGCCAACATTCTAAATCTTTATACCAAAGCATAAGCCATTTAAAGCTGGGAAGGACTAAGTGGAATAATCCTAGGGATTTTGGAAGTGTGCTCAGGAGGGGAGCAGAGAAACAGGTTTTCAGTGTAATATCCAGCACAGCGCACAGAACCAAAAAACAGCCAGCCAGAGAATGATTCAATGACCCAATGGGGCAATGAACCAACCCATATTCTGGAGGCTTTGTACTTTGAGTTATTTTTTCAACCAGTCATGGGGTGGGTTTCTATACTCATCCAATCACATTATGTCATCCAGCCTTCCATGGGACAGGTGGCACCAACTGGCCAAGAGGTATCAGCAGTGCACTAAGTTAATGGGGTCTTGGAGAGCCTACAATAGGGATGTCATCTGATATACAAGCTGGTCACAGCTGACAATCCAAGCATGTCCAGAGGCCTGCCTGGGTTCTACCTAGACTTCTAGGCAGCATGATCCCCCTTGGGTGGGTATGAACTTATTGTAAGTATCTTGTCTTTCCTCCTGGTTACCATCTCCCTGCAGACAAGTGTTGAATTCATACTTTGGTCCTTCAGTTCTTCCCAGAGTCTTCCCAGAGGCTGCTGGATGTTCAACAGCCAAGGAGTTAAGAGCCTGGATTCTGAACCAGATTCCTTGGAACCAAAATTCTAGTTTTGTCACTTACAAATTATGTGACCTTGGGCAAACTGCTTAACATCTCTGTATTTCAATTTCATCCTAGATAAAATGTGGATGATAATAGTACATACTCCAAAGCATTATTGGGAAGATCAAATGAGTTTCATATATATAAAGTACTTAGAACAATGCTTGACATAGAATATGCTATTTAAATGTTACCTATTATTATATTATGATTATATATCATATATAATATGTGCACTTATATATAATTATTACAATAATAATATATGCACTAAATGAATGAACGCAGGTGAACAAATGCATGGGAAAGAAAGGCCTGGATGGATGTGCAATGAGATTTTTCTGGAAAACAAATGCCAAGTATACATAATAAATAATAGCAGTAACCTTAGCTAGCATTTACTGTGTGTTTAAAATGCATTTTATAAGCATTATTCCATTAATTCCTCATAAAAATTCTAATAGGAAGGAACTGCCTTTAGCTGTGTTATACAGGTAAGAAAACCCAGACCTGTTGAAGGCAAGAAACTTTCCAAGACCACATAGTTTGTTAGTGACTCAAATCCACATCTTTTGACTCCAGAGCTTGAGCTTCTAACCACTTAACCCATCATCCAGCTCCTAACCTGATGCCATCCCTCCTCAGTACTGTGCCCCACCCCTGCCTTTCTTCCCACCCTTCGCCCCCATGTCTTCACTGATCTCTTCAGGTCTATCCAAGACTTACATGCTTTCTGAAGATTTCCCAGACCGTTCTCCTTAATATGATGCTCCCAGCATTTCCATATAGTGTGTGCCCCTTACTCTCTCCTGACCTTGGCTCTTTCCTCTCACTCTGTGTCACACAAGTGGAGACTTTGTGTGGAGATTTTGCAAGATCTAGGTTAAATTCATGCCCAAACTAAGGCCTTGCCCCAAGCTCCATGACACAGCCAATTCCTGCTGAAAGCTGCCCTGTCTATGCATCATGGCTCCCCATTCTGCTGCTAGGCTTCGTGTCAGGGGCCGTAAAATGGGAACAATGGGAAGTTTAGCTGGCTAGATCAAGCCCTGCTCTAACCAAGCACCCTTGACTTCTCTCAGTCACAGGCTCAATGGTTTAGAGAGAATAGAGAGCCAAAGTCAGCTGTTTCTATGGAAGAGATGATCAGCCTCTACCCTCAAGATGCCTGCCTACTGCATGTTCACAGATGCAAAACCCCTTTAAGAGCATCTACAGAACAACTCACAAGAGAATGCAAATGTAGTACAGAGCACAAAGAAGTGCTGAGGGGGGCAGGGAGTTCAAAGGTACTCAGAATGCAGTAGCACCCTTCAGGGAAAGTTTCCTAGAGATAGTGAGCAGATTTTATAAAAATTAAAAATAATACTGTCTTGGTACAAATGCAGTACATGCCATGACAAACAAATCAGAAAATACAGACAAGCAAAGAAAGGAAATTCTAAAAACCCACCTACAATCTTGCCTACCCAAAGACAACTTCTATTAACACCCTCAACACCTTGACAACTAGACTTTACATGAGGCAATGTGCAGAGCTGAAGCACAGGTTGTGTGTGTGTGTGTGTGTGTGTGTGTGTGTGTGGCTGTGGCTGAGGGGTGGAGGGGGAGCAGAGACAGTCTTGGCATTTTAGTCTATCCTGGGGAGTAAGTGATGAGAAATCTATTTGATAGGATTGGGAAGTAGAGGGTTGAAGAAGAGAACTAACAGATCTCTCAGACCAGGCAGAGATTTGAAGCAGGCAGCAGTACCAAGGAGCCTAGCTGAACAGTGACCCAATTAAAATAATCATAGTAGCAATAACAGTGAACATGTGTTGAGTGCTTCCCATGAACATGGTATTGTGCTAAAGACTTTACATTCCATCATCTTATGTAATCCTAACAACCATGCTATGAAGTGGATAGTCTCATCCATATTTTATGGTGGGTAAGGGGTTTGTCCAAGTTCACCAACCCGTATACCAGGGTTTCTTAGATAGTGTACTCTATAGGTTACCTGTGTTAGTATTCCCTGAGGTGTTTGTTAGACCAATCAAGACAATAGGAGTCAAAAAACCCCAGACCTGTTGACTCCATGGTTCGATTGAAGGTCATCTTTAGGCTGAAATGCTTCTGGTCCAAAAGTCACCAATGAGCATGCCCAGAAGATACCTGTAAACTGAGAAATGGCCATGGTGGTCTTTATCCCAAGATCTGAGTCCTGTGGGATCTGAGTCCTGTGGGCTCTACATGCCTTTCTTCTCCTTGGATTAACCATCTTCCAGCCCCAAAGCTTGGAGAGAGCCTTCTGCAGGAGGTGTGCTGCCCTCAAAGGCAGCCACAAGATAGTGTAGGTCAATCATTCAAGGCACTGGAGGAAGGATCAAGGGGTAAAAAATGTATTGGAAGATTAGGATGACAAGGGAAGGCTGGGAACAAAGAGCCCACACCCTGATGTTGTCCCTTTATGTCTTCATCTGACCTTAGCCAAGTCCTCTGATCTTCTAACATCAGGGCTCTTATCTATAAAATTAGGGAGTTGCCCTTAATGGTCTCAAAGTTCCTTTCAGCTAGGTGGAAATATACTGTCTAAATCTAGCATGTACTTCTGCTGCCCTTGTTTACCTGAGGGCAAGTCCAGAAGCCCAGGAGTCTCACGGCCACGTGGAGAGTCGTGGCAGATACCCGCTGATGGGGACCACAAGGGCCATAAGAAAGGTGACCTTCACCAAGGAGGCTGGGGAAGACCAGGAGTGGCTCCAGCCCTGGGCGAGATGCCAGGGCCTCCCTATCTGTTGAACAATTCAAAGACCTTTCAGGTACATTATCCCATTTGATCCTTCCCACTCCCTCAGAGGTTAGCATTTATTGTAGCTCCATGTGTGACCACAAGGCAAAGATAGAGAGAATGCTATGGGAATGAAAATGTATTTTCAAGAACTCCGAGGGACAAGATAGAAAAGTGGCAGCAGGAAGAGGCACCTGGTTGCCAAGCTTTCAATTCCAGACTGTGAGGCAGGTTTTGCAAGTTACCAGGAAAGTTCCCCCTGCGGTGCTCAGGATCCACCTTCTTTCTCTTTGTCCCACTCTCATTGGTTGGCAAGCTGCCACTCAGCATGGAGCCAGCCCTCTTTTGGGCTGAGTTCTCCCCTGTCACCTCTGAGGTACCTGTGACAAGATAATTGCCGTATTAATAAATTTGCTGTATTTTTCCATTGCCTTCTCTTTACAAGCAGGCACTGCTAGTCAGTCTTTTTGTTTTTTCTTGCCTTAGGAATTCTTGCAGGACTGAAAGCAGAAGCTGCTTGAAGCTAATAGATCTTCCTGTCTTTGATAAAAAGCCTGGCTCATGAGATGAGTCTGCATGAGATGATGCAGACACCCTGAGGGAGAAGGGGAGTGGGAGCAAGAGGGCTTTGAAGGACAAGGAAAGAGAAAGCAGTGTGCTCAGACACCAGAGAGTTAGAAAACAACTCTGATTACAAGAACAGAGCCCATCAGAGCCTTGGGCAAGGGCCAGATCTCAGGGGATGCAAGGCCTTAGGCATTGGATTTCCAGGCTCAACAAAGATCCCTGGGCCCTAAAGTATGACTCAGAAACACTAAAATCACCAAACTGGATGAAACATGAGGCACCAAAGTGTGGACTATCGGCTGATGAGTGAGTGAGATGCCTCTATACTTTTGCCCAATTAGGCACAACTTTTCAAGGGGTTGAGCTCCTAGAATGACTGATTAATTTTCTACCCACTGAACAGGATTGGGAGTTCAGAGTCAGATTTACTTTGATTAAAGGGAAAAAAGCAAAGGAATACAATATTCCTAGCTCAGCGGGTTGTATAGTAAGAGTCACACCTGACGTGTATAGAAGCATGAATGACCCCACCGTACTGGTGCCACCAGTCTGTGAAGATACCAGTTACATCTTCTTAATATGCAAATCTTATTAGCTCTAAGCTCTGCTCAGCTAATGTAAGAATTCCAGTCCAATTCTTGGACTGTTGTTTAGGATGTGTTAGCCACAAGTAACAGAAAACCCAGAGTCAAACATATAAGGAAATATATTATTTCACTAAAGGGAATTCCAAAAGTTGTGGGCTCCAGGTGTAGTACAATGAGCAGCTCAAGGTATTAGGGACCCAGGTTGTCTTTAACTCTCTGCTTTTCTGTCCTCAAGATGTTGGCTTTGTCCTCCAGCTGGTCCCCTTTGTGGTAATATGTCTTCACCGGAAACAATAATATCTAGAGGAAGAAAAGAACACTCTTCCTGTATCTGCTTCTTAGAAGCACAAAAACTTTCCAAAAGTGCCCTGAGAATTTCGTTCATATCTCACTGGCCAGATTGGGTACATGCCTATTCTTAAACCTATTTCTGGCAAGGAGAATTGAGTCACTGGCTTGATGGGAAGCTGAAGAGTCCATCACAACACTGATACTTTCCATCTCTCAAATACAGGCTTGCTCACTATAAGGTCACACAGACACCTCCCCTTCCCATGGTTGGGTTTGGGTCTTTCTTCATTTATGTTAAATGCTTTCTCAGGGACCCTAGCATCTCCTACAGAGTAGAAAGCTCTCAGACTTACTTATCTAATTCTGAATCCCAAATGCAAATGCTGCTCAAGCTTTCTTTCCCTCGGAACTCTTTGGTAGAAACAGGTCCTTAAAGGAAGTAGGGAGCTGGGGGACCCATACTCCTTTTGCCAGACAAATCCAACTTCAGCTCTGGCCCAGCCAAGACCTCCATTGTGTGGTTGTGTCCAGCTTATGCCCCGGACCTCATCTTGTCTTCTGGACCCAAGGGAGTCAAGTTGGGCCACCAGCAAAGCATGCTGCACAAGCCATGGAAGCCACATTGGGAAAAGACTAGTGGTGCTACTTTTCTCAGAAGGAGGCTGTGTACATGGCATTATGATTTCCCCTTCAGATTATTCACCACATTGATATTAACCCCATTTTACATTAGAGGAAAGAGGTACAGAGTGGTAAAGTAGCAGGCTTAAGGTCACTCAGCTAGTTAGGCAGCAGAGTCCAGAACATTCTTCTATAAGTATTTTTGTGGACAATGCCTAGGTATTTAATTGTTGGTTCTAGAGTATGTGCATGAGCTTCTCTATGAGAAACTAACTGACAAACTGTTTTCCAAAATAGTGTATGAGTGTTCCAGTTGTTCCACATCCTCATCAACATTTGATATTGTATATTATTTTTAGCTATTCCAGTGGGTATGTATTTGTTTTAATTTGTATTTCCCTGCTGACTAGAGACAGCAAGCCCTTTTTGACATGCTTACCAGCCATTTGTGTATCTTCTTGTATGAAGTGTCTGCCCATTCTCTTTAATTAGGTTACTGCTCTTATTATTAAGTTGCAGAAATGCTTTATATTTTATTGATAACATTCTCTGTTTTGCAAATACTTTTTTCCAGTCTGTGGTTTGCCTGTTCATTTTTCTCAAGGGTGCAGAAATTTTTAATTTTGTTGTGATTTAATGATTGATATTTTTCTTTTATAGCTATTGTTTTCTGTAAGCTGTCCAAAAACACCTTTGACTACTCAGAGATTATGAAGATATTCTCTTATTTATCCTTCTAGAAGCTTTATGGTTTATCTTTTACATTTAGGTCTATGATTTCTCTCAAATTAATGTTTGTGTATTGTGTGAAATGCTGGTCAAAGTTCATGGTTTTTTTAATGTTTATTTATTTTTGAGGGAGAGACAGAGTGCAAGTCGGGGAGGGGCAGAGAGGGAGAGGGAGACACAGAATCTGAAGCAGGCTCCAGGTTCTGAGCTGTCAGCACAGAGCCTGACACGGAACCCACGAGCTGTCAGATCATGACCTGAGCTGAAGTTGGACGCTTAACCGACTGAGCCACCCAGGTGCTCCAAAGTTCATGTTTTTAGTATGGAAATCCAACTGTTCCAGCATCATCTGTTGAAAAGCCTATTATTGTCCCATAGTGACCACTATGAGTCAGAGCTTCCAAAGACCCCCTTCTTCACGTTTGACTAATTTGCTAGAGTGGCTCATATAACTCAGGAAAACACTTACCTACATTTACCAGGTTATTAAAGGAGACAGATGAACATCCAGATGGAGAGATACTTAGCACAAGATCTGAGAGGGTCCTGAGGGCAGGCGCTTCTGTCTCCATGGAGTTGGGATGTGTCACCCTCCTGGCATGAACATGTTGGCCAGCCTGGAAGCTCTTCAAACTCCATACTATTGGGATTTTATGGAGGCTTCCTCACATAGGCATGATCAATCATTAACTGTTTCTAGCCTGTCTCCCCTCTCTGGAGGATGAGGGATAGAGCTGAAAATTCAAGCTTCCGATCAGGGCTTGGTCTTTCTGGTGACCAGCCCCCACTCAGGAGACCACCCAGAATTGACTCATCAGAACAGATGATGCTCCTAGTTTTCTTATCACTTAGGAAATTACAAGGGTTTTAGGAGTTCCATGCCAGGAAGCAGGATGAACTCCAAATACATATTTCTTATTATAAATCACTACATGCTTCCACTTAGGTATGCTTCTCTGCTTGTGTACCAATCCTCTCCAGCTTCTTTCCTGTCACAAAAGAGAAGGATTTCTCCACATTTTGACGGCTAACTCCTCTGCCAAATTTTTTATTTCATCTCAGTCTGGCTTCTCTGTCCTTTCTCCAACATTTCAAACCCTCTTTCACCAGTGGCTCCTGCCCTGTCTTCAAACTTTCCTGTGTGTGAGTGTGTGTGTGTGTGTGTGTGTGTGTGTGTGTTCTTTTTAATCTTGAATTAAGTTCAGGGGTGCCTGGGTGACTCAGTTGATTAAGCATCTGACTCTTGATTTCAGGTCAGGTCATGATCTCATGGCTTGTGAGTTCGAGCCCCCATTGGGTTCCGTGCTGAGCCTGCTTGGTATTCCCTCTCTCTCCCTCTCTCCCCCTCTCTCCCCCCTCTCTCTGCTCCTCCCCCGCTCATGCTCATGCTCTCTCTCCTTCAAAAATAAATAAACTTCAACAAAATTTTTAAATCTTGAATTAAATTCAAATGAGCTTTAGTACCCATTCCACCCCTGTTTTCTTCTTCCAGGATTCTCTCTGGTCACATATAACTGCTGCCTTCCCTTCTCTCATGTCTGTGCATTTCTTTAATCCTTGTAGTAGAGGGTCCACCTTCTAGCAGCTTCCAGAACTTCTCAATTACGAACTCCAATCTATCAGACCCAGTGCTTCATCCGTCTTCAGGTTCTCCTCTCTGAGGTGCTGTGCTCTGGTGACTTTCTCTGGCTCCTTGGTGGTCCTCTCTCTTTCTGTGACTGCGTCTCCTTCCTTTGTAGCCATTTCTGCCAATGTCTGGAAGGCATCAGACAAATACCTCAACTTCCCACCTGCAAATCTGAAAAAACATCATTTTTCTGGTCAAAATGGAATATTGTCTCTTCCTTGACCCATAGCAGTTGCTCCAAATTGAAGGAAATCCCATTTTTCCCACCTTCTCAGGGACTGCTCTCTAACAATTTGCTTCACTTGTTCTTGAATCTTAAACCTCTTCTCTGCTGTTCTTTCTCAACATCACGAAAATACTGTCTCCATTTCTTTTTTAAAAAATAGCCTTATTTTCACTTCCTCTTATACGTAGTTTACAGTGAAACTTTCTAAAAGAGTTGTGTGCACCCACTGTCTTTTCTTACATCCTTTCTGGTCACTCCTCATTCCTCTAAAATGAGACCTTTGTTTCCAATATGTCAGTAAAAAAAAACCTCACCCAGGTTACCAATGATCTCTTTGCTGTGAAAATCCCTTGGACCTTTGTGGCCCCTTGATTTATTCTTGACAGCATTGACATTGTTCACCACTTCCTTATCCTGCATCCCCTTCCCATGACGGCTTCCTCTCTGCACCATGGACAAATCTCTCCTTTGGATTCTGTCCTAGGCTTCCTTCTTTTCTCACTTTCCCTGAGTGATCTCACCTATTCCTTCACTCCACAACTATTTATTTAAAAAATTTTTTTCATTTTATTTATTTCAGATACAGAGTGCATGCACACAAGAAAGAAGGGCAGAGAGGGAGAGAGAGAAAATTTTAAGCAGGCTCCACCCTCAGCTCATCCCATGACCCTGGGATCATGACCTGAGCCAAAACCAAGAGACAGACACTCAACCAACTGAGCCACCCAGGCACCCCCACAAGTATTTACTGAGCACCCACTGTAAGTCAGGCACTGATCTAAGCCCTGAAGAAGATATACAAGTGCCTGCTTTCATGGACTTGACAATGGTGTCAATTCCATCTGGATACTGATGACATATAAATTGGCCTCTAGCCCAGATATCTCTCTTTTGTCTAGTTGGTCTGCTTGGCTATTCCACATACACCTCACATTCAGTATCTCCAAAGCTAAAATTTCCATCCTCAGCCCACCTCCAGACCAGCTCCTCCTCCTATCTCAGTTACACAAGCCACAAAGTGCTCATTGTCTTTGTTCACCATTGTTGATTCTTCACTTTCCTTCCCCTCCTAACATAATTTATAACCAAGTCCTATCAATTATACTTTCTAATTCTCTGAGATGCCTCTGGAATCCATTCACTGCTCTCCGTGCTCAACACCATTGCTCTAGTTTAGGCCAACATCCCCACCCCTTTGATTCCCAACAGGTCCCTGTAGTCTTGATCATTTCCTCACCCCACCCCATCTTCAATCCATTGTCTGCACTGTGGACAGAGTCATTTTATAATATAACTCTTATCACAAGACCTCTCTGCTTAAAATTCCTGACTGCCTTTAAAATAGAAGCTGACCCCTTTAACATGACCCAGAGATCTCCGGCCTCTCCTGTCTCTCTATCCCATCTTTTCCTACTACCCTCATCAGTCTCAACTCTCCTGCCACACAGACTTTCTCTCCCAGTGCCTGGGTGTGCCATGCTCCATCATACCTCCTAGACTTCAGAAGTGCTCTACTGCTAGCCTGAAACACTTCCCCACTCAGGAACCCACCCTTCACCTAGCTAACTGCTACCTACTCCAGTTTCAGCTTAAATGTTACTTCCAGAACACTCTCCTTAAAATCTCTAGTCTGTATTTCAGTTCCATCCTGTCCTATCCATCATAGTATGATTTTTTAAATTTCTTTTGTTGTTCTCTGTGCCCTTCGTCCACTCCCCACTGGACTCTAAGTAACAGGAAGGTAGCGACAAGGTCTATGTCACTCATGTCATGTTGTATTTCCCACTTATAGAAAGTACCAGTCAACACATATTTGTCAAATAAATGAATAATTTCTTGCCTTTCTCCTTCTGCCTTCTAAATACAGACATTGTTTAAAATTCATGTCTCTGAGCTTTGCTCAATTTCCTTCTTTATCACTGATTCCTATTACTTCAATGAACAGGTCTGCGTGAAGAAGTCTCAAATCTACCCACAGGCTGGATATCTCTGAGCACCAAGTCTGCATTTCCAACATTATGCTAGACATTCATGCCTGTAGGGTTTTTTCATCACCTCAGATAAAGGATATAAAACATTAAAAGCATGCAAGGATATATATTCAAGGATGTGTAATGTAACACTGTCCATAATATTGAAAAATTGGAAGCATCACAAATGCCCATCAAGAGAGAATTGGGCAAATAAATTCCAATCCTACTGTAGAGCCTTAGAAAGACTAAAAAGATTTATATACTGACATGAAAAGATGTCCTTGATATATTGTTAAGTAAAAAAGCAGGTTTTAGAATTATAAATATAGTTTCGTTTCATCTTATTCAATTATTCAACATGCATAGATCGAGCATCTACTACATGCCAGTGTCTATTCCAGGTGCTGGGGGTGTACAAAGACCAAGACAATGTCTTTGCATTTACAGAGCTTTCAAGACAGACAATAAACCAATTATACATATATGAAATGTTAGGTGATGATAAGTGCTATGAAGAAATAGCATCGGGGCTCCTGGCTGGCTCATTCGGTAGGATATGTGACTCTTGATCTCAGGACCATGAGGTCCAGTCCTATGTTGGGCATGGATCCTACTTAAGAAGAAGAAGAGGAGGAGGAAGAGGAAGAGGAAGAAGAAGAAGAAGAAGAAGAAGGGGAAGAGGAAAAGGAAGAAGAGGAAAGAAAAGAAAAGAAATAGTGTTATGAGATGTGCTATTTTAGATAGGTGGTCAGGGAAGGCCCTTCTGAAATAGTGACAGTTGAGCAGAAACCTGAATACAGTGAAGGCAGGAATCTTGTGAGTATTTGAGGAAAGGACATTCCAGTCAGAAGCTCGACCACCACAAGGCCTGTCATAGTAGCATATTTAGGTTGCTCTAGAAACAGCCAGGAGATTTGTGCAGCTGGGACAAGTAAGGGGAGGAGAGTGGTAGGACATGGGGATACACAGCCCACCTGGACCGAGGCCCAGGCTCTGGAGTCCATTCTAAGTGTGATGGAAAGTCAGTCTTTGGAGGTATGTCTGTTACATGTCAGTGTCTCATTGAAAAAAGCTAGAAAAATATATACCAATTGTTATCAGAAAATATTTCTGGAACATAGGATTACAGGAGACCTTCATTTTTCAAAACGATACCCTTTTGTTGCATTTGACTATTTTATAGTAAGTGTGTATTTAGTAATCAGAAAAGGAAATGATGATTTAAAACATTTGTGCATACCCTTGACTCATCAATTCCCTTTCAAGATAAACATCCCATCCTTTAAAAAGATTAGTGAAATTCACAAAAATGTGTGTATAAGGATGTTCATTAGGGCACCTGGGTGGCTCAGTCAGTTAAGCGTCTGACTTCAGCTCAGGTCATGATGATGGTTCATGAGTTCGAGCCCCGCATCGGGCTCTGTACTGACAGCTCAGAGGCTGGAGCCTGCTTCAGATTCTGTGTCTCCCCCTCTCTCTCTACCCCTCCCCAGCTCATGCTCTGTCTCTCTCTCTCTCTCAAAAATAAATAAACATTAAAAAAAATTTTTTTAAAGGATGTTCATTATAGTGTTATTTACAAAAAACTAGAAATAACTTACATGTTCAACAATAGAGAATTGATTGAATAAATTATGGTAAAATTATACACTGTAGTAGGATCCCTGACAAAGTATGTCAGAGAATATCACCTTAGGCTCAAAGCCTAGTTCAATGCTCAACTCTGAAACCTTTTCTGGACACATCTGCCTGAAATGACCTCTTCCTCCTTGAACTTTATTTGTGCCTATTGTCTATTACACTCTTCTGACCCTTTCCACAATTCCATTATGGAACAACAAATTTAGTTCACACTTGGCTCACCATAAGCTTTGCTAATGGAAGGAGAGCAGGCAGAACAATTCCAAACAAAAGATAATTCATTCCTTTGTAAATGCATCACACCATTTATTTTGCAGCGGATTTGCCGTTCTAATTAGCTTTCCTTATACTAATATGAAAAGTAATGAGCTTATCCCAACACATACACGAGTGGCAAAGACCAGAGACCCAGAAAAAGACTGAAGAGTGAAGTTCCTCTGGGTAGGCCCCCGGGGTGGACAACCAGCACTGGGGTCCAGAGAGTTGTCAGGGCCCTTCCCCTACACAATAACCATGCCCAAATCACTGAGAGACTGGAATGCAACCCTCTCCTCAAGTTTCTGTGCCCTGGGCTTGCAAGGCTGGGCTACCTGAGCTCAGTTCTGAGCCCCCATGAGTGTGTGAGTGTGTGTGTGTGTGTGTGTGTGTGTGTGTATGCACGCACGCTCATGCATGTACTTCTCCTCCTGGCCTGGCCTTGGGGCAGTGAAATAGCCCCTATGGAGTCATTGAGGGGGGAGGGGTTTCTTCCTCCAATCTGTGTGGCCACACAGCTAACTCAGCAGCTCCCACAGAGGCCAGGACACAGTCCTTTCACCCACCTCACCTGGGTAGGGTGGGAAGGGGCAGGACGTCCCTCGAGAAAAAGGAGGCTTGCTTATCCCACAGCCATCCCAAATTTTCTTTCTTTTTTGTGACATGAGGGCTTGCTTACTGGGGAAGCCTCTTCTTCCTGGCAGTCCTGAGAGGCAGAAAGGATTTTCTATCAGGTGGGGCATTTGAGGGGGGCTGTAGGTAATACCCCTCTTTCCTACCGAGTCCTCTGCCAACTGACAACTCATGGGTTACACAGGAGTTAGCCAATTGAGGGCATATTTATTCCTGCTGAGCGCTGGTACTGGTGGATATGTTTGTCTTAGGGCCTAATTGTTTTTGTTGTTTTTGTTTTTCTTTTGTTTTGTTTTGTTTTTTAGGGCTGCCTAATGCTGAAGCCCAGAAGGGTCCTCTACATGGATGGTTAGTCTCTTAAACTTTTTGTTGATCCCAAGGGTTGTTGGATGGCCTATTCAACACCCTGTGCACTAACTCACCAGCTCTTGCTATGAAAAAGAAGGGGAAGATATTTGGGGTTTGTGGGTTTTTGTTTTAGGGGGTTGTTTGCCTTTAAAAATTCCCAAGAGAAAAAAAAATCTATTGCTACAATCAATCTTTTTCCTTTGCTTCTCTCCCCCCACCCTCTTCTCTCAATCCCTCCTTTGCCTCCTCACATCCCTACCTCTCCTTACTAATTTGCCAGTTCAGCCCGGAAGTCCTCTCTCCCCACTCCTGGCTTCCGATCTCACCTCCCCAACCAGACAGGAGATGGAGGTGGTTCTAACAGGAGATGAGGTGCTGTAATGCCCCACAGATCCAAGGAACCAGCACTCTTGTCTCTTATCACCTGGCTTTGGCACCATCCCATGGTCCCAACTCCTTCTGAATAGAAAGAATTCTAAAGTATTTTAAATCCTTAAGAAGGCAGAGTTCACAGCCCCACTGGCTGCAGTGCTCACAATCAGTACTTTCCATGAGCCAAGCTAAAACAAAACAAAACAACACCTCCCTCCATACAAAAAAAAAACAAAAACAAAAACAAAAAAAACCCTCATTCCAGAACCCCGTTGTTCAGCTAAACAAAGATTTAGGTGCCAGGTTAATGCCTGGGCAGACACCCAAAGATAGTGACCTCTTGCTCCAAGGAAGTTCACAGTCTGTCTTCTCATAGCCAGACTTTTCTGGAGCACACTTGGTCACGTGCCAGCAGCATGAAGCCACCTTCCTGCCTCAGCCTCCAATAGAAATGGCAATTCTGCTTCCTTGCAGAGTCATAGGATCCTTAGACATCCCAGTATCAGAGATGGAAACTGAGGCCCAGAAAGGAGACTGGGCTTAAGCAGGTCACACAGGTGGTGAGTGTGTTGGGCCTGGGCCTGTTTCTTGTTTCCGGACATCACCCTGCCTCTTGGGCATTCCTTTGCGCTGATGAGCCAGACAGAGACAGCTGGCTGTTTCTGGGCGTGGCCAGGAGGGGGCGTGGCTTCCAAGCTCCACTTGGTAGCTGTCCAGATAAACTTCCCAGCATGCTGAGAGGCTCAGCAACTCCCAACTTGGAAGGACGGGAGTTCTCTGTGAGGACCAGAGCCAAAGAAACTCAGTCAAGTTAGCACTGATACTGTGAAGCTCTCAGCACAAGGTATTAATACGATTGCCTCCTGGCCCTTTGGCCAGAACCCCACAATGCCCATGGCTCCAGACTATGCTTGACAGCATGGATTTTTGGCCCTTGAAAATCATCCAGTGCAGGATTTTCAAGCTAGTGGCCCAAGCCATTAACTGGTGGCAAAATCTAATTTTTTAAAGGAAAAAAAAAGAGTTGAAAATATCAGAGTATAACTAACATACCTGTAATAGGCAGAATTCTCAGAGGATCCCCAGTGACCTCACATAATCCCTTCCCCTTGAGTGTGGACAGGACCTGTGAATACAATGAGATATCACTCCCAAGATTACGATGGTCACACAGCAAAGGAAGGGATTTTGCAGAGATAATTAGAGGCCATAATCAGCTGACTTTGAGATAATCAAAAGACACAGTATCCTGGATAGGCCTAACCTAACCAGGTTAACGCTTTAAAAGAAAGGTTCTCCCTTTCTTGCAGAAGCAAGAAGCAAGAAGCAAGCTGCCATGAATTCCACAGCTGCAAGGACTTGACTTCTGCCAGCAACCACGTGAGCGTGGAAGAGAACCTGAGCTTCAGATGGATGGCAGTACCAGCCCACACTTTGATGGTGGGCATCCAGCTCCACGCACCTGCACTCTGACCCATGAAAACAGACGTAATAAACACACTAAGGGTGTGGTGATTTGTTGCACAACAATAGAAAACTAATATAATACTCCAATAGTAAAGATAAGTATTACTAACTTTTTTTGGTTTTGTAGACAGATACATAAATATTAGACCATGGTGTAAAATAAATGTTGTTTTGAGATGTGATCAAAACTCTGAACGGCACTGAGTAGTTAGAGAGTGATTCATCCAAGGTTGAGCAGCCATTCCTGGAAGAATCAAAACTGGAATCCAAGGGTCCCTGGCCAGTGCTCCCTCGGTCATACCACACTGCTTCATGTTGTTGGGAAACATGAATTCCATTTCTGAGATGAGAGAAGAGTGGAAAAGTGATGGATTATCCTGGTCAAGTCAGTTCCTCCTAAGTCACAGCCACCTCATGACATTCTTCTTTTGTCAGACTAACCATTCCCCCCGCTCCAAGGTCCGCTCACTATATGGTATTACTATGGGTTAAGTGCTTTGCATAAATGACCTTGGTTAATTCATGAATCAGGCAAATGGAGTAGGCATTAAATCTGCTATTTTAAATCTGTGGGGTTCTGGCCAAGTGAAGCTCTAAGTTAAGCAAAACATACCCCAAGACACAGAGCTGGTACGTGGTAAACACAGGATTCCAACCCATGCCTGCTGAATTCCAGTGCCTGAGTCCTTCACCATATTTCTGACCCAAGATTGTGTGTTTTCCCTCAACAAGTAATTCTCCAGTTCTCTGGGGACATCAACTGGGTGTCCTATAATTGAATTCAATTCTGACTCTCACTACCCAGGTCAAGTACTCAGCCCCACAAGACATCCCCCCGCCTCAGATGCCAATCACAAGTAATAGGTCCCCAGGTGACCCCACTTCTGCCCACATGGCAACAAATCAGAGGTTCCCACAACCCTCGATTTCAAGAACTTGCTGTAAGAGCTCACAGAGCTCAGGGAAACACTTTAAGTACTATTAAGGATTTATTATGAAAGATACAAATGAATGACCAGATAAGAGGGATGTAGAGTGAGGTCCAGATCTGTCCTGAGTGTCACACCCTCATGGCATGTGGATATATTCACCAACCCAGAATCTCTCTGAACCCCTTCATTTAGAGTTTTTATGGTTCCATTACATAGGCATGCATGCTTGATTAAATCGTTGACCTTTGGTGGATAACTCAGTTTCCAGCCCCTCGGCTACTGAGGTTACCAGTGCGGCTGAAAACTCCGACCCTCTGATCACATGGTCAGTTTCTCTGGCTTGCAGCCTCCACCCCACAGGAGTCACCTCATTAGCATAGCTCAGCTGGGGTTGAATGGGGCTTATAATAAATAACAAAACACTCTCCTGTCACCCCCATCACTCAGGGAATTACAAAGCTTTTTAGGAGCTCTGTCCCAGGACCTGGGGATGAAGACCAAGTATAAATTTCTTGTTATGTTGTAGCCTGGTGCAGAGGAGCAAAAGCGCGTGGCTCCAGGGGTCCCAAACAGACCAGGCTGGGCCACTTTTCTGCTGACAAAATCCAAAGGCAGAGAGACACGCTGTGGTGAAACAAGAAAGGAATTTATTTCAGCAAGACCAGCACCAGGAAGACAGCAGACTAGAGTCTCAAAGACTGTCTCCAAAGTGCCGAAAACACTTCCAGGTTTATATGAGGGAAATGTGGGCCAAAGGTTGGTGGGAATGTGCAGGCGGGCAGTAAAGGTCAGGTTGGCCATTGTCTTGGGGTCAGTCATGCCAGGTCTTGCTAGTTCAGTGGAGTACTTAACTGCTTGGGGAGGTAGTTTAGTTTCCTATCAAGGGATGTTTTGCCCACAGGGTCTTTTGCCTGAGTTAAAAGATAAGCCAGAAAGAAAAACTTAATCAATTAGAAAGTACAGACTGAGGTCAAAATGGAAGTAGTTGAAGTCCTCTCTCAATATTACAAATATCACAGCTGTTAACTACTAAGTGCACTGAGCCTCACAGAAAATTTCTCTGCACAAACTCAGACTTTGTGGCTGGGAAATGTCCCAGACTTGGGGGAATCTATTCATAGATGGTAATACATAGCTAATATTTGTTGAGCATTTATTCTCTGCTGAGCACTGTGACAGGCACTTTACATTCAATATCTCATTAAATCTTCACAACCCTATGAGAGTGAACACTAGTATTCTCTGCAATTTACAGATAGCAAAACAGAAACTCAGAGAGAGGTCATCAAGAAATAACTTATTTGAGATTATACTGGAAATGCAAGGATACTTCGCTATTAAATAATCCATTAATATAAGGCACCATTTGAATACGTCTAACAAGAAAAAAAATGTGATTTCACCCTAGATGATAAATAAAGCTTTTGACGAAATCCAAAAAAATGGTGCAACCATCGTGGAAAACGCTGGCAATTCCTCAAAAGGCTAAAGATAAGATCCAGTAATTCCACTCTTCGTATAGACTCAAGAATTCAAAACATACAAGGGGCGCCTGGGTGGCTCAGTCTGTTAAGCGTCTGACTTTAGCTCAGGTCATGATCTCACGGCTCATTGAGTTCGAGCTCCACGTCTGGCTCAGTGCTGACAGCTTAGAGCCTGGAGCCTTCTTCGGATTCTGTGTCTCCCTGTCTCTCTGCCCCTTCCCAGCTCACACTCTCTCTCTCTCTCTTGCCTTCAAAAATAAACATTAAAAAAAATCAAAACATACATCCACACAAAAATTTGTACAAAGATGTCCATAGAAGCATTATTCATAATAGCCAAGATGCGGAAACAGTCTAAACGTCCACCAACAGATGACTGGGTAAACAAACTGGGAGATCACCATGGAGGAGATTATTATTTGCAGATAAAAAGGAATGAAGTTCTGAGACACATTACAACATGGATGAACTTTGAACACATTATGCCAAGTGAAAGAAGCTGGTCAAAAAAGACTACATATTGTATGATTCCATTTATATGAAATACCCAAAATAGACAATTTCATATGGACAGAAAGTGGATCAGTGATTGTCTGGGGCCGGAACAGGCATGAAGGCTGCAGCAGAATGAGAAGTAACTGCTAATGAGTATAGGGTTTCTTTCTGGGATGCTAAAAATACTCTAAAATTAGATTGTGGTGATGGTTTGTACAACTCTGTGATTGTACTGAAAACCACTGGACTGTGTGAACTTTAAATAGGTGAATTTTATGGTATTTGAAATCTATCACAATGAAACGTTTAAAAAGAGAAGAAGGGCGTCTGGCTGGCTCAGTGGGAAGAGCATGTGATTTGATGTCCATATCTTGAGTTTGAGCCACACATTGGGCAGAGAGATTACTTTCAAAAAGAGAGAGAAAGAGAGACAGAGAGAAGAAAAAGGAAGAGAAGACAAAGAAGCAATCCAGCTAGACTACTGGAAACACCAAATGAAGAGGTGCCAGGGAGAGAAGAGGCTCTAGACCTACATGTGGAAGGAGAGAGGTCTTGCCTTTATTTTTTTTTTAATTTTTTAAGCTGTATTTATTTATTTTGACAGAGAGAGAGCACAGGGGAGGGGCAGAGACAGGAAGAGAGAGACTCCCAAGCAGGGTCTGCACTACCGGTGCAGAGCCTGACTTGGGGCTCAGAACTCACAAACGGTGAGATCATGATCTGAGCCAAAATCAAGAGTCCAATGCTTAACTGACTGAGCCACACAGACACCCCCAAATCAAGCCTTTAAGCAACTCCAGCCCCAGCCGCCAAGCACTGCAACTGTACAGGAGAACCCGAGCAAGATTAGCAGAAGAACTGCCCAGCTGAGCCAAATCTACACACGGAACTATGGAAGCTAATAAAACAAATCTTATTTTAAGCCGCTAAATTTCAGGGTGGTTTGTTATCCATCGATAGATAACCAAAACAGCCACTTGGGAGAAGATACCACAGACTCCAAATAGGGCAGAGATCTAAATACCAAACCTGAAACACAAGTACCAGAAGAAAATATGGGTACCTCCTTCTACAACCTGTGTATGGGGAAAATCTTTCTAATGTCTCCAAATGAAGATGCAATAAAATAAAAGATTGATACATTTAATTACTTTAAAAAATTTAAGGTTTCACAGGGCAAAACATCAACAAAGTCAAAAATCAAATGACAGATTTATAGAACAGATTTACATCTCAATACCACAGATAAGGGATCAAAATCTCTAAAATGTAAATAATTTTTTCAATTGAGGGAAAAGGATCAAAAACCCCCCAGAAGAATGGGCTAAATTAACAACAATAAAAAGATGTAAAACTGACTCTGAAACAGGAATGGATGTTCAGCCTCATTCATAATAAGGGAAAGGCAAATTAAAACCATACTAAGATAGCATTTCTCACGCATCAGATGGGCAAAAACTCAAAATCCTGACAATATTCTCTGCTGATGAGACGGGAGAAACAGATAGTCATTTATTGCTGACGAGAATGAAAAATGGTACAACTGGGGGGCATCTAAATGGCTCAGTCGGTTAAGTGTCTGACTTACGCTCAGGTCATGATGTCACAGTTTGTTGAGTTCTACCCCCACTTCAGGCTCTCTGCTGTTAGCGTGGAGCCCACTTTGGATCCTCTGTCTCCCTGTCTCTGCCCCTCCCGCACTCGTTCTCTCTCTCTCAAAATAAGTAAATAAACTTAAAAAGAAATGATACAACCCCTATGCAGAGGAATTTGGCTATGTCTAACAGCCCGCGATACATTCACTCTTTGATACAATCATCCCACACCTAGGAATTTACCCTGAAGGTACGCGTCCAACAATTTAAAACTATTCATGTACTAGGTCGTTCATGCGTTATTTGTAATTTCAAAAAATATACACATATTAATACCTTACATACCCAAACATGGAAGATTGGTTAAATAAACAATGACATTCAGGTGAAGTCCTATAGAGTCCTATTAAAAATGTGGAAAACTCTATGACCCGATTTCCAGAATATAGTGAATGAAAAATGCAAAGTGCAAACAATTGCAAATAATATCCTTTTGTACAGAAGACAAAAGGGAATAAGAAAACATAAGTATCTGTTAAATTTTGAAAAGTGGGAAAACAGAAACCAAACACACAAGTCAAAGGCAAATCGGAAAACAATGAGGTGGACTACCTACAAGGAGTGAGGGGACCAGGTAAAGGGAGAGAGGAGTGAGGATGCTTCTGGGTATACCTTTGCGTATAGTTTTGATTCTTGGGGAGTATGTTAATGTGCTACATATTTAAACAAATGAATTAAATAAAGGACAGGAGGAAGGAACACAAACAAGGGTAAATAAACCCAAACACACCTGTTCCCCTCTCTCGGTTCCAAACTCACCCGTTTATAGTCTGCCCGTGATGCTGGAGCCTGGGCTCTGCAAACCACATGTCCGCTGTGCCTGCTGCCTCTGGTGGGGCTCAGCCCCGTGGGTGGCCTGGAGGGGGGACCCCGGGGCTGGAGGAGGGAGCAAGGTCTCTTCCTTTCTGTGTGCCCCAGGCCCGCTGCCCTTCCAGTGCACCTCACCCCAGCCGCTGGTCACCCTGCTCAGAGGAGCAGCCAGATGCAGCTTATGGTTTTTCCAAAGGTCTCACTACACCACTTCAGACACACCAGCACGGACCAGAAGTACCCCCTCTAGAGCTCTGGTTTCCAACCCGAAGAAGGGCCCCTTCCTCCGCACCCACGAACCAACCCTCAGGGACCACCTTGTTCTCAGAGGGGCTCTGAGACTAGACTCCTCAGCTCTCTTTTGAGTTTCTAAGTGCTAAAAATTCAAACTACTTCCTTTTGTTCTCTCAACCCTGATTATCTCAGAAGAATGAAATTTTGAGTGTTTTTTTTTCCTTTCTAAATATTTCTTTCTTTCTAAATATTTAAGTAATGAACGTGCCCTACATTTACAACAAAAGAAAGAATGATGCCCCATGTTTGTGCGCCCCTCTTATCTGATGACACTTGATTGTGCCTTAGTACAAATACAGAGGCCATGGCTGTGACTCATGGCTGATGGTACTGAGCTCACCTGGGTGATGGCCAAGTCCTGTCCCTCCTCAACAGAAGAACAGGCCTATTGAATTCAGATACCCTCCCTTCCATCCTTTCCCCAACAAAAGATTATTTGAAGACTTTCCTTGTTCTCCAAGCAAATGGTATCAACCCAGAAAAACATTCTCTCAGAAGCTTTTCCAAAATGTTACAATAAAGCCAAGTCTCCCAAAGTAGCGTGAGTCAAGGAGCCGGGAGAAAGAGGAGACACTACCGAGGTCCACAGTGGCATCAGAATGGCTGTGCCTTGGGTTCCTCTGCCTTCTGCCTCCTTCAGCACAGGCTAAGCGCAGGGGGATGGAACAGCCTTTCTGCCAGTGGGACTCAGAGCTGTCTGCCCCTACCTCCTACTTCCCCTTAAAACAAAACCAAACAAGAATAAAAACACAAAATCCCATCCTCAGAATCCAGACCAGGGAACTCTGGAGACATTGCATATCCTGGCAAGCAGCCTGATGGCTGATAGATAACAGGTTATCCAGGAAATAATTAGAAGCCTTCACCCACACAGATCTGTTGCAAACACTGACCTCTGTCATTCAGCATACGGCCCTAAAAGTAAAGAACTCTTTCTTCTTTCACTTCCAGGGGGTGGGAAAAGTCGGGGGCCCTCTCCCTTCTTTTAAACCTGACAAATTAACAAGTTCAGAATCTTTGATGGGCACTTAAGCCTGGTGAAGAGCAGAGTGCCCTCTCCCTGAGCCCCCCTGGGGTAGGCGAGGAGGGATCAGTTCATAGGGCGCCAGCCTCAAGGTAGGAGGCCAGTGCCAGATTTCCTTTTCACCATTACCTGACTGTGTCTTCACTGTTCTCACACTCCTCACCCACACTTCTGCCCCTGCCCTGCTCCTTCCAAAGTCCACGCCTGGCTGCCGGGTCAATCATTCCAGCCCTGCTGTCTCTTGCCGGATTCAGCACATTGCATTCCCTGCTCCCCTCCCCCAGACACTATGCTTGTTTGTTTGTGAGGAGGGAGCTAAATTCAGAAATAAAAGCTTTGTCTATGTTTAAGGAATCCATGTGGGTTCACGGCTATAGATTATACTTTTGTGTTACATATTGTTGCTTTTAATAATGGGTTCCAAAATTGTTTCCTCTTCAAACCTTCTTTATCATTTTCTCCAGCAAGATGTATAGCATTTGAAAGTAAACAGGAATGCAATGACAGATTGAGGCTTTCTCACTTTTTCTTAAGTAGATGGAAACAGCTAATAATTCTCTTCTTATATATCATGTCAAATCACCCTTTTTTCTTCCTGTATTTGGATGGGGCTCGTGTTTTTCTCTCAGAAAACCCATACTAATAAGAGTAGCTACAATGTTTTGAGCACTGCCGTGTGCCGGCTATGCTAAGCTCTTTATGTGCATTGTCTAGTTAAACATTTCCACAGTCTTGTTTTATTATCCCCATTTTACAGGTGAGAAAACAGAGGCCTGGAGAGATTAAATAACTTGTCCAAGGTTACTGCCAAAAAGAAAAAAAAAGTAGAAACAGCAAGGATTCTGAGATTGGAATCCGTGTCAGATTCCAAAGTTCCAACCTCTGCCTCCCACATCATACTAACTCCTTCAGGGAAGCAGCCATGAGGAGTCCTGGGTCCTGGGAGGTGGGATAAAGGGGATGGTGAGATCTGCAGACGGCAGAGTTGGGAGCCTGTGGCCAATATCGCAGCATCGAAAATTGCCCATCAGGCTCAGAGTCTGCCTTGGGCTCCACAAGCACCCCCTCATTTGAACTCACCACAACCCCATGAGTCAGACCTTACACGTAAGATTTAAACTGAGGGATTTAAATTGAGGGAAGTGATTTGTTCAAGGTCACTCAGCTGGTAAGTGGAGTGGGATGTGGCTTTGAATTCAGGCTTCCAATCCTCCAGTCTCCATTCATCTTCCTATACCCTCTGTCCCTCAACAACACTTGAGTTGGGCCCACCTCTCACGCACTGGAGACCCTGCTTTTTCAGGGTTCAATAGTTCGAAAAGCACAGTGAATAGATACGAGTGTGGTTTCCAGAACCAAATCGCCAGAGTCAGAATCCCGGCTCTGTCACTTACAAGTTCTGTGGCCTTGCACCGTTCACTGTGTCTCAGTGTCCTCACCTATAAAATGAGAAATAATAACATCATCCACTTCTACAATTGCTATGAATGAGGTGTGTGAAGAGAGCTTAGGATCATGAAGGAAGCTATTAATAACTGCATGTTATTATGATCACTTTCTACCCAGTAGCTAGATTTACAGAGAAGCAACTATTTCAGTTAGTATAATTTACATTTTCCTGCCAAAGATAAGCCCTCTGGGGTTTTCTGCTTTAGTGCAAGTCGGTCCCCTGAAAGCAGACTCTGGGGCAAAGACTCGGGGTGCAAGTAGTTGAGGTGGTGATCCCAGAATGCTCTGAGAGAGAAGGAGGAACGTGAGGCAGGAAAGCGAGGCCAGGTTAGCAAGCTGGTTACCACTGGCAAGAGGGGGGCTAGATCCCACGGGGTCCCTTCCAGAAACTGGAACACATCTCAGAATGGTCCCTGGGGACCCTCACACCTCCAGGGGGTAAGTGTTGCTCCCGGAGCATTCATCCCTGCCA
This sequence comes from Cryptoprocta ferox, assembly GCA_028646485.1. Lineage (NCBI taxonomy): Eukaryota > Metazoa > Chordata > Mammalia > Carnivora > Eupleridae > Cryptoprocta > Cryptoprocta ferox. The sequence continues at coordinate 33,998,110 of CM053560.1, forward strand.
GAGGCATGCATGCTCCAGGGGCCAGAGCACACCTGCAGGCAGCGAGAAGCAGGAAGCTGTTGGTGCACCGGGGACAGGTGGCAGGTGACCCTGGGATAAGCCAAGGGCATATAGGTGGGGCTCTGCCTGCGAGCTACACAGTAAACACCCAATGTTGCTAATGTATACTCTAGGTGTATTTTTTCTTTTTCCTCAGAAACACTTGCCAAATAGCCCCATTGTTTGCTCTGGATCTAGTTTTAATGAGCACGATTTCCTCTTTGAACTCTAAGTGCCTGCTTAGAACCGTCTTGAGGAATTCCAGCTAATCAAGTCCCCCTTAAAGTATCCATAATCACGATAGCCCCCTGCAGGTCCATGCGTTGTGCCTTCTGGTTTACCAAGTCACAAAATACTTTTTGCATGTATGATCTCATGTAATCCTCATGGGAAGCCGATGAAGCAGAGACTAGTCCTCTGAAGCAGTCCCTGAGGGCTCCATCCTTTTGCGAGGGGTTAGAAACAGTTCCGTGATTTCTGTTGGGAGATGGTTCCGAGGGCCTGAGGGAAGTTTTGCAGCATCTCTGCTCTATCTGAACAGTCCCTAATGGACCAAAAAAGACCCATTCCAGCCATTTTACTCAGGTTTGGAAACTTTAAGAATAGTGATGCTTCTAGAACAATAAAACAACTCAGTTAGTTTGTTCATTTTTCTTAATGCACACATGTAACAAGATGTAAAATAGAAATTTCTGCCAAGGCCTAGAGACAACAGATTATATTACAAAATGGGGTGCCACCGTGCAGGCTTTGGAAGGCCGGCAGGCAGAGAAAACCAGTTTTGTGATGGCTGCACCCCACAATCATGGGGATAAGAGTTTGGAGGTGAGAAAGTAGGGTTTTTGAACAGTTTTTGATGTGCTCTGAGTCCCATTCTTACCCATGAATGAGAGAAGGAAGTATAGGGCCCTTGCTGCAAGCTTAGAGACAGAGGATCCAACATGTCCCCTGAGAGGTTTAGGAGACACAGTGCACAGGTGTCCAATATTCCCACTTAGAAAAGCTGAGGGACGAGTGACCGGCTGACTGCGGCTTTGACTGTGGAGTAAAGGGAAGGCCACTGACAGCCTGCACCCTCCAAATTTGTCACAACAGTGAGTGTGGGTATTTGGCTAGATATCGGCCTCAGCCAAAATAGGGTTGGCAGTGAAGGGGATCACAACATGCCACCCCAAAATATGCCACTTTAACATAGGTATTATTTTGAGCTGAAGGCAATTAGGAAATGGCACACACAAGAGGAACTCTCTGCCCTCTTTCTCTGTAACGAGGCACACATTTCCCTTAGTGCTGTGCCCCTTCCCCTCTCTCGCATAACTACCCGAGGCACTGACTTGAATCTAAACTAAAACAACTCTTACCTTCCATTACTTTCCCCTGTACATTTACCTTCCATGATTTACCACCCCTAGAAACCCAAACCCCTTTAACTTGTCTTGTCACTTCACGATTTATCACTCTTTGTTAAAATGGTATATAAACCCCCAGGCTTAACTGCTTTTGGGGATTTTCACTCCTTTTTTGTGTGAGCCCCCCCCCCATAAGCTAAACATAGACCTTCTCTCCTGTTAATCTATCTTTTGTCATTTTAATTTGCAGGTTCCTGTCACTGAATTTAAGAGGAAAAGCTCCCCCCCTCCATTACTCCCCACAGCAGTGAGAAATTGTCTTAGATCTAAGAGGGCAGCAGGGTGGGACAAAGAGCTCTTCTCAGAGATAAGCCTGAGGTATCCCCACATTCACAGAGGCTGAGGAAGCAGTAAGCGAGTGGCTGGAATAGCATATTTGTCCTATGAAACAAACTTTAGGAAGAAGAGCCTCAGTAATTGGGAGTAAAGATCATCCAAAAGAGCCTGTGAGAGTCAGCTTTCAAACACCTGCCAAGTCCAAAGAGAGCAGATGATATAAATCACCACGCCAAGACCAATCAAGCAAGAACTCCCTCACTCCTCTTACCTCCTCTCAATTCCAGAACTCCAGCCCTGAAAGAGGCAGGACTCATGGTTAGTAAGTATACTTAGCCCCCTTTCTCTCCATCTTTCAATAATCCTGAGGTGGGACAGGGTAGGAAGCTTCAACTTTAAAGCAAGAATATTTTAACTATTAAATTTATACTATATGTTTTGAAGTGACTAGAGGAATCTTGGTATTACTAAGTGTGACTAGAAAGTCATGGGGCTTGCTCTAAATTTTATCTGGGGCAGAGGAAGACCTCATTCCCCTGAATGGATGAGAATGGACAGTGGGAGATGGAAAAAAATTTACTTTGATTACACTCCATGAGTCATGTTTTCAGTATTGGGAGATTTCCTAGTGCCCAAGAAAGAGTGGGTGGTTGTTTTTGAGTTTGACTCTGGTTCAGAACCCAGAAAACATCACTGGAGAGGTGACAGTAACTATATAAATAGGCCAGTGCCCACAGCTGCCATGCAGCTATGATCAAGAAGTACCATTGGTCCCCACCCAATTTAGAAACCCATCCTGACCAGAGATTATAAATGGTTAGCGCCACCACTGCTCCCATTGCTGCTCGACCATGGTCTAAACATCCACTATATGTGCCCCCAGAGACCGCTCAAGGATGAATCTATTAAGAGTTTGAATCTCTTGGGATGAACAGATTGGATAATGGCTGTGAATATTACAATACACAGGATGTTTTGAGAGACCTTTTGAACTTACTGTCTCTCAGATCCAAACCTGCCCTTCTGGGCTCAGCCTTGTGCGGTTCAGACTCTGCAAACCACATTTTGGCTTTCCCTGCAGGCTCCCTGTTAGCTTTTGGATGGGAAGCACCAAAGGGAGAGAGCAAAGCTGGAGGAGAAAGAATGTGTTCCTTCCTCTCTGCCTCCCGTGGGGCTCCTGTTCCTTGGAGGTCACTCTAATGTCATCTCCCCACCCCAGCACTGGCAGTTCCCAGCACTTGCCCACAGTCTGCGGGTTTTTCCAATGCTTACCTCGTGAGTCTTACCACGCTGGCCTCTCCCGGGAGGCTCCGGGTCCCCACAGGCTCCTCTCCAGCTCAGAGATGCCAGCTCAGCTAGCCATGCCTCCTCCTCAAAGTCTGAGTTTCAGGTTTCTAAGTTTTTAATAATTCCCACCTGCCCTCACACCTAGCCCCACGGACAGTGGCTGCTTCCTGCAGTTCCTCCCTCCGTGACACCCTAGGGTCCTGGTTTGGCTCTTCAGTTACCTAGTTAACAACTTCGTTCTTAGTTAACAACTGTTATACTACCTTTAACTGACGATGTTCCCCTCTCCTGGCCAGTCCCTGACTGGTACGCCTCTTGATGAAAAAGTGAGAATTGGAGTCTCTCAGGGGCTTCACTGGGGTAAAGAATCAGTGCAGCATCAAGGCATCTGGCTGGCTTAGTGAGCAGCTCATGTGACTCCTGATCTCAGGGTCTTGAGTTCAAGCACCACACTGGGTATGGAGCCTACTTAAAAAATAATAATAATAAATAAGTGGGACTTCCAGGAGGGAAAGCTGTAGTTTTTTAGAGTAGTTTTTTAGTTTTAGCCTTGGTTTTTAAACCTTTTTTGAACCACAGAGCTCTCTGAGAGACAGATGAAAACAATGGGCTTTCTCTCTAGGAACCGTAAATATCTATCAGCACATCCCCCACCTTCAACCCTCGAATACAATTTTACACCCAGTTACAGGGGTTGATGGACCCCAAAGCCCAGATTAATCATCCCTGTGGTAGAATGCTGGCCAGGGTGGGTCTCCATCTTGGAGAAAATCTGATTGGCTCTCCGAGGCTGTTGTCTAAGCCTAAGAAAAGTCTAACAAAAAGGACTGTCAGTACTGGGTTGCCAAGGAGCTGTCCTAGATTTTCAAACTCCCTGAATTTGAGATAAATTTCCTGACTGTGGACCTGCCAACCGTCCTGGATTCCTAGTTGCTCTGGCATCTGAAGCCTTAAAAATGTTATCTCTTTCAGCAACAACTATTTTACTCCTGGGGACAAAGCCAACAAGAATGAGGCCTTCTGAGACAAAGCCGTGTCTGGGGGGCTCTCCTGCCTAGGGGCCCCTGGTTGACTAGCCAGCTGACTTGGCCAGGTCCCCAGTTCTCTGCCCTTCAGCGGCTGCCTAGAGTGTAGCCCTCCTGGAAAGAAAGGCATGTCGCCATCTCCTGGCAGGCCCTATTATCGCATGCCAATTTTCCAGAAAGCAATCACTGGTGCTCAGTTTCTAAGCAAGCAGAAGAACTCTTTTACTGTGAGTTAGTTATCTGGATGTGTTTGTTGAAGGATTATGCTCTATCCCATTAGAGAGGAGAACACAGTTTAGGAGACGTTACTACCTCTAGACCCCAATTTTTCCATCTCTAGGGCAAGGCCATTCTCTAAATGCAGAGGAGTCTACTGCTGGTTTTCCTTTCTCCATTAAACTGCCCTGTTGAACTTTTAGAAGGCAGCACCAGAGAATGGAAGAGAATTCTTCCTCACATCACTTACAGTTAGATAGCCACCACCTGTCTCCACAGAGCTATCTGACGTACATTTGCTTTCTTAGCTGAATGTTGATCTTTTAAGTTACTTAGACTTTGCTCAAGATACAGATGGGTTTTTTTCTCTGTTAATTTTAAAAAAAAGTTTATTCATTCAATCTGCAAAATAATTCATTCACCTGACAATTTTTACTGAATGCCTACCATGTACCAGGCACTTGTGAGGCACTAGGGATATCACAGTCAACAAAACAGAAAAAATCCTTTCCTCATACAGCTTGTCATCTAGTGGAGGAGACAGACAACAAATAAGATATGTAGTGGATGCATGCCAAGAGGGTTTGTTTTGTAGCTGTTGTTCTTTCTTTCTTCTTATTATTATTTTTATTTATTTATTTATTTATTTGCTTTTTCAGACAGGCAAAATTATAGCATGTCTGTCTGCTGATGGGAATGATCTGGTAAAGGTGATAATGACACAGGAGAGAGGAGGGAGAATTGGTGAATTGCCCTTGAGTAGGTGAGATGGAATGGGATCTAGCGCACAAGTGGAGAATGAATCGGATATTTATTGAGACCCTCCCAGCTGTCAGAACCTACTTAGGTGCTGGGAACACAGCAGAGAAGAAAACAGGCAACATCCCTGCCTTTCTAGAGATTTCATTCTAATTAGGGCAATGAACAATTAAAAAAAAAAAGTCATGGATCCATGGTACCCATGGATTGGGATAAATCCCAATGATTGAAAGACAGTGGTCATAGAAGTTCTCTTTGAAAAGTGACACTTAAGCTGAATCCTGAAGTGTGACACATGTCCATGTGAAGAGCCTAAGGGAAGAGGATTCTAAGCAGAAAGAACGGCAAGTCCAAGACCCTGAGGAGGAAGAGCTTGGCCCATTTGTGCGTTTGTAGGAGGTGAGGCTGCAGGAGGGTAGTTATCAAGAAGAATGAGGCATGAGATGAGGTTGCAGAGGTTGGTCATTGATGGCTTTTTTTAAACAGCCAATAAATTTTATGAACAAATTTATAGATAACTCAAGGCTAGGAAGGACAGCTAACATCGTGAAATGACAAAATCAGAATTAAAGCACATTTCAATAGATGGCATGTAACAAATCTCCATGTCAAATCTTACGTTTAGGTTCAAAAAATCAATTGCAAGAAACAGTAAAAGGAAGATCGTACACGAGCAGTTCTTATGAAAAGGGATTTAGGTTTGCAAAGAGCAGAGTCTAAGACAGAGGCCTAAGTACAAATTCTTTCCTGGGAATGTGATCAAAGGAGCAAAGGAGAGGAGGTGAGGGGGAGTGAAGAAGGAAGACAAAAGGAATCAGTACAGAACTATGTTATGAGGGTGGCCATGTCAACAGGCAACTGCTCGGACAATCCCAGGAGGCCATGGCATTGCTCTCTGAAAGGTGTCTCCCCACCAACCAAGGGGGGTAGAAAGGGAACAGCCGCTCTCCACTGCTCTCATACCACTGGGCAAAGGTTCTTTGCATGGGTGTCTACATTGCCCATGTGTGAGTGACAAGTGGGCTTCCAGGGTAGCCCCACCCACAACATCACTCAGAGGCCCAAAGGCAGAAAGCAAGGGGTACAAAAAGTGCCCCTGAGGTGGGTCATGGTCAACTGCACCTGGGCGAACTGGCTGGCACCCCACACAACTGGACACAGCTGGAATAAGGGACAGGAGAGACCTAACCCTCAGGGAGTGACGCATGGGAGGTGTCTCACACACATACATTGGTAAGGGAGGACAATTTCCCTTCCTTCAGCATTTTATCTCAGTCTTTTTAGTTTTTTTGTGGAGACGTATGTATGTAACTGAATCTCACTGGCAATGCTCTCATGAAATTTGGGTCCTAAAGGCAAAGAGGTCCCTCAAAATGCAGTCTCAGAAGCCATAATAATCTCTTCTTTAACATTTCTCTAACTCAGCAAAGCAAGAAATCTTTATTAAATATTATCTAAGACTTCTGAATCTTCATAAAATGCTATGCTTACATAAACTATTTACTTCTGCTTCACCCAGGGCAACCATTGTGGGGAAGGGCTATGGTATGTTATGTTGGGGAAATCATTTATTCCATTTATCCCAGGCCAAAGGCCTCAAAATTAATATTTTGCCTCATCTCCAAATGAGGTTATATATGCCACAATGACGACAGCATTGAAGAAGGTGATGCCCTTCATCCAGCTGAAACATGTATCCCCGCTACCAAATCAGGCTGCCTGCAGTAATTAGAAGTTAATATTTTTCAAAACTCCTATCATTGTCTTGTGAATAACTCAGTGCCTTTGGTATTAAATTATACCAATTTATTAAATGCAAAGTTCCCCCCCCAAAAAATCGCAATTTTTGTGATTCTGTTTTGACACTTCTCCTTTAAAAAAAAAAAAAAAAAAATATATATATATATATATATATATATATATACACACACACCAGGAGCTCATAAAAATGAAAGTAGCCCATGTGTTTCCTGATTTCTGAGAGATCCTGCCTAATCCTTACCAACTTGCTGAAAGTACTGTTCATGGAAGTTCTAAAGCCTCCCCACCCCCCATTCTGAGGGCTTATTAGTCCTGCAACCTTTGGCTGCCCAGGGGAAAGCAAGGGAGAATGAGCTAGAAGGTAAGTGAGGAACCCATGCTCCTTTTCCCAGCTCTGAAGGTGTTTGTAAGCATCACCTGAGGCGCTCTGGTATTGCACTGGAGATTGGTTTATTTTTCATTTCACGGTATCAGGAGTCCCTTTACATAATTGTTGCTGTGGGGCACCAGCCCTTCTAGATACTTCTCTGTTGGATCCCCAAAGGATTGTCTTCTCTCAGAATTTCTTCAACCTATTTCTCTCGGCCAGTTTAAATTCAAAACTGCATTCTCTTCTCATTACATCCCTGCCAGCTCTCCAATGGTGCCTTTGGGGGAAGCCCTGTAAAAGTCGGGGGTCACTGATCTCTGCCCCGCAGGTGCTAAACTCACTAGCTGCTGGCTGTGGTATGCCATTGTCCAACCCCTCAGTGAGCTCCTGGGCCTTCTCTCCCTGCCCTTTAGGCTCTAGGTACATACAATTCAAAGAGGCTAACATGGGCTTGCAGAAATACCACCAAGACTGGGGGGGTTCCAGAACCTCGTGGTATCTGAATACTGACTACCCCTAATAATACTACCATCACTAATAAGAAGAATGGCAGCGACTCTCATTTACTGAATGTTTTCCAATCTCCAGGCTCTATGTTAAGTGCTTTACAAACATTAGCCTTATTTAATCTTTACAACTGCTTTACCATGTAAATACTAGCATTATCCCCGTCTTATAGATGAGGAGACCAAGACTTGTAAATGTTATGTGCCCGTGTGGATAGTCATTAGTGGACGCCAGGCTGGAACCCAAATATGGACTCCAGAGCTCTCACATTTAACCATTGTATATATTATCCCACAGTCCTTGAGTATGTCTTTGCCCAGTTAGCAGTGGATGCTACATCTGTAAAAGATGGATTTACTCATCCAACTGCCTTCTGCTCTTCTTGAACTGGGGAAGCCTAGTTCAAGTCTCACATTCCCTCTGAGATCCTCCCCAACCTTCCAGCCTTCACAGGTCACCCCTTTCCCTGAATTCCCATAGCAAGTAGAATGTGTGTCACTGACTTGGCATTTTATCATCCAAGGTCTTGGGTCACTATCTCATTCAAGTGGGAACATCTTTTCTCTCTAACGAGAATGCAAGTAAGGACATGCCTTACTTCTCAAAGCAAGAGAAGTACCTGATGAGTAGGATTGAGTAACTCCTCTTCCTCCAGGTCCTTCCTGTTGGCTCAAAGGCAGGCCAGCAGTGTGCCTTCGAGAGGGCCCTGCTCCAGACTTGAAGACTGGGGTGTTGGAATCTCAGTTGTCTTGGCTGTCTGCCCCTCACCATACACCCCTCTTTCCTTGCCCCTTCCTCAATTTCTTGCCCTTTCTTACCTGGCAAACATAAATCTGGTAGCTTCCTACCACCTTCCTGATGAGGCTAACTTTGCTGTCCAGAGAGGTCACGGCAGGCTATTCCCAGAGAACTCTTGGCCCTCCTCCAGGACCCTCACCTGGGCAAGAAGTGTTCTCCCCAACGTGCTGCCCTAGAATGTCATTGTGCAGCATCTATTGTCCCCACCCCCTCAGTGTTTTGCCTGTAAACTGCCATCTCTGAGGAGGAATCAATCAACCCTGTAATCATTCTCTTGGAGGGCCTGGGGACTGATTGATGGGTCTAGTTGTTTTATTATTAGCCGGTGTAAGTTAAGTAAGTCCAATCAATAAACTTTATAGGTCTCCCCAGATTGCTCCGGAGGTGAGACCCAGTTGCTTTCACCTCAATAGATTTAGACCCCTGCCTAAATAAAAGGCAATACTCACCTGGAGAAGAAGTTTTATTTCCTTCTGAAAGAATCTCTTAGTGCCCTTGAGCCTGTCATGACTTAAATCAATAACCTCAACAGTTTCCAAGAAGAAATCAGTTGCCTTTGGAGTGTCTCCGTGCCACCGCCCACTCTCCCTGACACACGACAATTTTAGACCCCTGAACTGAGCCAGGCAAAGTGGTGAGGACTAATACCACCTCCTGTCACATCCCTGGGCACTGGGCACCCCTCCAGTGCTGGCAGTCCAGACCTTCCCCTCCTCCCCTTCTCTCCCTCCTGTCCGGGATCTCTCTGAACCCAAGACTCCTCATAAACACATCCCTGCTCTGCATCCCTGGCCTCCAGGGCCCTGAGTGACTAGACTGGCTACCCAAGAGCTGGTCTTCCTCATCATTTTGAGGGTGATTGTGGCAGTCCTTCCAGGTGGCACTTTGTGCATTCACAAGACTATCTAGGAAGCAGAGTAAAATGGTGGTGCTAGTAATAGGAGGAGGAGGAATAATACCTCTATGGTGAGAATTTCAGGACTTATCGGGGAGAAGAGGGCCCAATCTGGGGCCAGTGACCTTTCCAATTATTCCTCAGAGAAATGCCACCATCTCTGCCCATTTAGGGTTGGCCACAGTAAGGCTGATTTAAGGGCGATCCTCACTGCCTTAACTCTGCCCCCTTCAACAGGCTGGCCAGACTCCACTTCCAAATTCTGCAAAGATAACCATAATGGAGCCAACAGTGACATGGTCTGGCTAGGGGCCAGGAGCCAGCAGGAGAGGAAAGTCACCTCTGTCTCTCTGCCCAATGTTAGAGCATTGTGCCTGTGAAAGCCCCCATATCATCTAACTAGAATGATGGCTAGAAAGCCCCTCACAATATTTTCATTCTCAAGTGGGAACATGACCCACCCTCTGTGGCCATGAGATCAAGCTTGCAAATTCCAGGGTTTCCCCGGTTGCTCCAAAGCTCATTCTGTGCTGCTGAAATGGACTCTCCAATCAGGCCAGTAAATATCAGGATCAGGTTGTCTCAAAACTTCCTATATTGGAAAAAGGTTTTGTCTTTTTAATTTTTTTAATTTAATTTTATTTCTTTAAATGGAAGGGTTTTTTTTTTTAAGCTCATTTATTTATTTTGAGAGGAAGAGTGCACGGGCATTGGAAGGTCAGAGAGAGAGGGAGAGAGAGAGAATTCCATGCAGGCCCACTCTGTCAGCCCGGACTCTGATGCAGGGCTCAAACCCTCAAACCACGAGATCATGCCCTGAACTGAAACCAAGACTTGGACACTCAAACTGACTGAGCCACCTAGGTGCCCCTAAGCTTTATTTTAGAGAGAAAGTGTGTACCAACAAGCAGAGAAGGAGGGCAGGGCGGGGAGAGAGAGAGAGAGAGAGAGAGAGAGAGAGAGAGAGAATCTTAAGCAGGCTCCACACTCAGTACGGAGCCTGATGAAGGGCTCAATCCCATGACCCTGGGATCATGACCTGAGCTAAAATCAAGTCATACACTCAACTGATTGAGCCACCCAAGCCCCCTGGAAAAAGTTTTTTTTTTTTTTTAATTTTTATTTTTGAGAAAGACACAGAATGTGAGTGGGGGAGGAACAGAGAGAGAGGAAGATACAGAATCTGAAGCAGGCTCCAGGCTCTGAGCAGTCAGCACAGAGCTCTATGCGGGGCTTGAACCCATGAACTGTGAGATCATGACCTGAGCTGAGGTCAGATGCTTAACCGACTGAGTCACCCAGGCATCCCATTAAAAAAAAAAGTTTTAAATAAAATACTGGGATGGGAGGGAAACTCTCTCCCCCTATATATATATAAGCATGCCGATAAAAATACATAAATGTTAAAATATAAAAAAGGGAAAAAGTAATGGGTTGTTATGTTTTAATTACATCAATACTTTTAAAAAATGGAACAAACATACCTACATATTGGTCTGTTGCAGTAACGAATAATATTAGTTTCTGTTTTCCAGGCTTAACCTCTACAAATTTGTTAATGACTTTGTCAAAACTCATCTTCACATAATTCATGTTCAATAGACAGTTAGTTGATCTGTCTTCACTCATAGTTAATTTTCATTTAGAAAAACTTCTTTTACATGAATCAACAAATATATAAATAGAAGTCTTAAATATAACATAGATTTGTCAAAGATTCATAAAAATCCCATGTCACAATTCACTTCAGAAGTTGCAACACTGTCCATGTATTTGTTTCTTTGGGATCAATTTTAAAGGCTTTCAAATGTATTCAGAGTCGATAAATTTCTGCTAAAATATCATCACCAGAAAATTTACCATACATTTTTATTATAGTTGGTAAACTTCTAAAGTGTTTCTTCTGTAAAAATCAGGGAAAATGGCTGAGTAACAGTGAATATTGGCATTTTTGATATGTTGCTTTAGAACAAGCATCCAGCTCTTTAAATGCCTTGAAAACAAGGCATTTCAACATTGCCCTTTTCAGGCGCCTGGCTGGCTCAGTCAGAAGAGTATGTGACTTGGGGCGCCTGGGTGGCTCAGTCAGTTGAGCGTCCGGCTTCGGCTCAGGTCATGATCTCACCGTTCATGGTTTGAGCCCTGTGTCGGGCTCTGTGCTGACAGCTAGCTCAGAGCCTGGAGCCTGTCTTCAGATTCTGTGTCTCCCTCTCTCTCTGACCCTACCTTGCTCATGCTGTCTCTCTCTCTAACAAAAAACAAAATAAAACAAAAAAAGATTATGTGACTTCTGATCTCAGGGTCATGATTTCGAGCCCTATGTTGGGTGTGGAGATTACTTAAACGAATAAAACTTTTTAAAAATTAAAAAGAAATAAACACTGTCCTTTTGAGTCCTTCCGGCATGGACACATGGAATGACAAAATCCCACTAACTCTTAGTCTGTTTCTTCATGCTTGCAATCAGGCATTATCATTGTTTATTTTTAATTTATGGCTTAAACATAAGAATATGTGTTTCCGCGGGGTTTGGAACGGAAGGGTTCCAAATCATTAGGCACTTATTCTGAAAACAAACACTTACGGGTGAATTCACTGGAGTCAGGGGTTAATTCTCAAATTAACTTCCATGTAGAATACAATGCTTGTTAATAGATAAGCCATTGGAATGTGTTCATTGAAGCTTACATATATATTAGTGAAACTCAACAGCAACCAGAGAGATTATTTAGAACTTAGGCCAACAAAAATTTTTTCAAGGAGGATATTTATATCACTGACATTGTTTAGATTGGCCTGCACATGTTAACAATAAAAAAAAAAAGACAGAGTCTTAGTTTGTTTTATTGTTGTTTTAAAATTTGCTGAACAATGCAGCCCTGATTGCCTGCATTCGGGATGGATGGTCCCACTGCCCGAAAGTCCCTGGTGCTCACATGAGGAGCAGGGGTAATTTAGCCCCTGGCAAGCCACACTCCGAGTCTGGCCTTCTAGAGCTTGCAAGGAAGCCTTGATGGCAGAACTCACAAAGTGGAGGCCTGTATCCAGGTCATGGACCTATTTCGTGTGGCCTATAATGTTAATGAGCAATATTTTAAAAAGCTCCAACACATCAGTGTCATTTGGCCTGGTGTGTGCTTACGGTTCACCACACTGGCCTATTTTTCATACCTTGTCTAATTTGCCCACTTCAGTTATCTGCCTGGCGCCTGTAGCCATCTGACTTTATGGCTTTGTTTCTAGAGCTGTCCTGATAGGAACCTAAGTGTTGTCCAGCCAGTTAGCTTGATGGCTTTGCTCTCTGCTCTGCCCTCACTGACCACAGCTCACCAGGTCCCCCTAACGCCTCAACTCGGGCCGCTTTAGAAGCCCCTTTCCCTCTTGTTTAACCTGGTGTTTCTCTCCCCTCACCACCGCCACTCTGCTTCAGAAAGGAGGTGCTTAAGCAACCACAAAGTGCTCCTCGAGCAGGAGCCAAAAGGAGGAGCATCCATCCTCCTTTTGAATGGAAACTTTGGTCTTCAGCTTCGTCATTGACGCTCAGAAGGCAAATGAGGAGTGGCGAGCACGTACTTGTCATCCAGAGTGCAGCAAGGGGCTGGCTCCCCTGGTTAGCAGGTGGCAAAACATAGGGGAGAAATCATTTCTAAGCCCTGAACACTATCGCCGAGTACTGCCCACGGTTGGCTTCACTGAACGAACTTCGTGCAAAACACATTCTTGGCCAACCTACCCCACATGAACACGAGCAATTGCTTTCAGCCAGGGGTGTTGGAGTCAGCTCATTCTGACTCCTTAAGCACTCAGGAATTTTACCAGCATGGTGTATCTTGAAATCAGCCAAGGGAGAAGTATTTACACCAAAGACATTGGCAAGTGTTATAAACAAGGGCTTTTTGCGGGGGGGTTGAGCAGCGTACCACTGCCTTTGGCCCAACCCAACATGTCCTTCTGCCCACGGACAGTGACTAGAAATTTTCAGTTTTATTTGATTTCTTTTCCTCCCTTATGCTTTAAGAGAAGTTGTCTAGTGCAGTTAAGAGGTGGGCTCTGGAGCCACATCATCTGGGTGCAAGTCCACATCCTACCTCTGGGACCTGGAGCCACTGCTTGATCTCTGTGCCTCATGTTCCCATCCCTAAGGTCAAGGGGGTCCTCGCACCTCCTCATAGGATTTTTGTGGGTTTATATGAGTCAATAAACATGAAGTGCCTAGAGCAGGGCCTGCACCTAAAAAGTGCTCCACGAACATTAGCTATTGTTCTAAGACTGAAATGTCCTATAGTTCTCTTATTTTAGCTGCGTAGTTAAAAGATACAAATATCTTGTAACCAATTTAAACCATGCACTGTGCTCTGACTATAAATATCACTAATGTACCATCTTTTTGATTGGGCATCTATCAGGTTAATTCATGTCCTCTTCCTCTCAAAAAGAAAGCAATGACACATGGTAAAAGGCCTATCAACACTTTTATTCCAAAACGTGGGTATTGGTTTTGCATCTCAATCCCAGAATTAGAAAAAGTCTCCTCTTGTTTAGTTTTTTTTTTTTTAAATAAATTCTTTTCTTTTTCTTCAAGAGAGAGAGTGAAGAAGGGGCAGAGAGAAAGGGAGAGAGAGCATCCCAAGCAGGCTCCACACTGTCAGCACAGGGCCTGACGCAGGGCTCAAACTCAAGAACCTAGAGATCATGCCCTGAGCCAAAGTTGGACACTTAATGGACGGAGCCATTCAGGTGCCCCTATAAATTCTGCTTTTTAAAAGAAATCATTTTTAAGGTGCACTGTATTTTTCATAAGCTCACAGTCCTGAAATCAGAACAGGTGTTAGAGTTGATATGTGCATTGGATATAGCCATGTGTTTCTTTTTCCCTCCCTAAAAGCAGTTATTAAATTGTTGGGAGATGTAAGATTGCATCTTACAATCGATGGTGCCTTAGAATCTGAGAAATGTATTGTCAACGGCATAATCAGTTAAGGGACCAGGATGCCAGCCTCCATGTCTGATGCCATGTCCCTAGGATCACAGTGTTTCCAGGGGTGGGGTTCTCTTACTTGTGTGGCTACCAAGGCCGCCTGTTCCTACCCTGAGGCCCAGTGTTGGTGGGGGTTGGCCCAGGTCCAGACATTTTTTTTTTTTTATGTGCAAAGTTGCTTCCTCATTCTTCAATTAGAAGCACAGTGCAGCCTTCCCTGGGGCTGGGATCTGACCACCAGCAAGGAAAGCACTAAGTCAACGTGAAAGCAAAGGCGGGGTAGGAACTGGGCTGGGGCCCAGCTCTGCCTGGCAGAAAACACACCCGCGGCACTGACATTCTGTTCTGAGTCATCCCCTTCCTGGTTCCACATGGTTGGTCCACACACCACACTTTCTCTGTAATCTCAGTTTCCCCACCTGCTTTCTTGCCCAAACAGCTTGTGGAGTTTAAGAAGGAACAATCAATAAAAGCCTTGAAAGGACTGTGAGAGCAATTGTGGCCTTGGAGACTCACGAGTGGGGTGGCTCCTCCCCAGCTGTCCCCTGAGCCCATGCTCTCCGCCGTCAGTGCCTCTGGGCCCCCGAACAGTCCCTGAGCCAGAGACTCTAAGCCACATCCCCTGGGGCTCTCGTGTGAGGCTGGGGCCAAGCTGCAGGGACCCCAGGAGAGCAGCAGTTGGAGCAGAAGCCACAGGAGTGACCCTTCACGGAAGCTAAGCTGCCATCCACATCCCGACATCTTTTGTTCTTGTTTTGTCCCTACTCTGGGTCCTGTGTACCAGAGCCCCTACAAGGCGGGCAGGAGGGGAGTGCGCAGTCTGGGCCTGGACCTTAACCGTCACTGCTGTGTTGGCAGCCCTGCCTTTTCCTCCCTGCAGGAGCCACAAGGCTGGGGTGGAGGGGGAGGGAGAGACACAGATGTGTCAGGCAAAGAAGGCTTGTAGTATGCATCACAAGCAGGAAGGAGGGGGGGAGGGGGTAAGGTTCACCCAGCCGCTGCCCCTACTGCCCCTTCCCAGTTCCTGTGGCACTAAGATGACAGCCGGCCCAGCATTCCTGCTATGGGCTCCACCCCCACATTCACACCAAAGCCACACTCCCTGGGCCTACACCCAGCCCATGCTGCGCACTTCGGACAGGGGATGGACTGACACAGGGCATTCCTGAGAGACCCAGGACTCCTTCCAAGCAGCTTTGGCTCAGAGCCTCCCCATGTATCTGCCCGAACCTTTCTTGGAGCCGTGTTACTAACACTCTTTCCACCTGTGTAATAGAAAAATCAACCTTGCACAAAAGAGATCTGACCTTTACCCTTAATTCCTGGGAGATAATCTTCATTTGCCTGGGAGCGTTGGGCTGGCCAGATAATAACTGTGTGACTTAGGGTGGGGACTGGCCACACCAGGAAGAACAATATGCTTTAGGATGCAGCTTTGGGTCACCCAGTTCAGTCCACCCAGAGACAGAGATCCCCTATGTGAGCACTCAATCAATCATGCTGACATGATGGAGCCCCAATAAAAGCTCTGAATACCAGGGCTCAGGTGGGCTTCCTGGGCTTATAATACTCCATGCATAGTCTCGGGGAGATTCCTGGAAAGGGGACAAGGAAAGCTCTGGGTCTGGTCCCTGGGCTCCATCCTATGTGTTCCTTCCCTTGGCTGATTTTAATCTCTATCCTTTCCCTATTACCTAGTCATGAGTATAACAGCTTTCAGGGAGTTCCATGAGTTCTTCTAGCAAATCATAGAACCATGAGAGTGGTCTTGGAGACTGAACTTGCGGCTGGTGTCTGAAGTGAGGCCAGTCTTGTAGTCACTTTTCCCTCTAAACTGTGCAATTGCCCTGAGTTTTCTCACTACCCATTTCTTCCCCTTCACGGCGGGCCAGAACAGCACTGGGGTTCGAGCTCACCCCCTTCCTGGGCTCCCACCCTTTTATCCTTCCTAGGCATTTCCCCCCAAAATCTCTTTTACAGCCAATCCCTTCTTGGCATCTGCTACTCAGTGGACCTGAATGAACACAGGTGGTCTGTGAGCCATCAGCAGAATCCTGGGCCCCACCTCAGACCTGCTAAGTCACACTCTTAGAGGTGAGGCCTAGGGATACACACCGTGGACGAGCTGCCCACACAATTCAGACGCACACCAAGCTTGAAGGGCCACTGGCCTGGAAGATGAGCGGTTTCTGAGCAACTGTTGCAGTAAAGGCTCAAATGAAAGGCTGCCACCAGTGGGAGGTGGGCGTCCGAGGCACCACCAGGCTGCCGCCCTGGGTGGGATGCTAAGCTCACAGCTGCAGGGTGGACGTGTTTCGTGATGGTCTCATGGGTGGCAGTGAGTGCAGTCATTGTAGGAGCTGGTCCCACGCATGAGGCCAGGTGCTTCCTGCTGCCTGCACCCCAACCGCCTTGTCGGAGACATCAGTCCATTATCCTCACACCCAGCCTGGCTCTTTGAGAACCCAAGCTTCAGGACATCTCCCTGCAGCATCTACTGCCATCTCTGTTTTCCACCAGGATGCTGGGCTCCCTGTTCCTCTCAAGGGTTTCTTGTCATCACAAAACTCATCATCACAAAAGCTCAATCATTCCAAAGCCTAACAAAGAAGGGCCACTTCCTCTTTGCATTTCCTTGTATGTGTTTCCACTTTGGCAACACTTTCATTTATTCATTCATTTATCCAACAAATACCATGGAATGCTTAGTACATAGCATATACACACTGGAGTAATCATACCATTACCTCCAAATGGGATCAGCCGAGGCACAGTGGACTGAAGAAACACAGATCTTGAGACCACAAAGTTATTTGATCTTATAAGAATAACAAGGTGGTCAGATTATTCAATTACAGAAATCATCCTAGAAATAAGCTGCCATGAAATACAACATAGGAATGTACCGCTAATGTGATTGAGGTGCCTCCAAACCTTCCCTGAAAGCTTGGTTGGTATGCATGGGTTCCTCTGACCTTGATGACCACACCTCCAACCCCTTCCTTCAGGACCTCATCCTGGGGGCCTGAGGACTAGATCTTAGACAAGCAGCTCTTAACATCTTTTGAATTAAGAATCTCCTTGAGAATTTGATGAAGGCTATGGACTCCTTTCTCCACAAGCAGACTTTTTTTTCCCCCCTGAGAGAGAGAGAGAGAGAGAGAGAGAGAGAGCGCGCATGCATGAACAGGGAAGGAGCAGAGGGAGAGAGAGACCATTTTAAGGAGATTCCATACTCAGCACAGAGCCCAATATGGGGCTGGATCTCACGACTGTGAGATCATAACCTGAACCAAAATCAGGAGTAGGACGCTCAACTGACTGAGCCACCCAGGCACCCCCAGCCTTTTATATATGCAAAATTGTGTATACAGTCCAAAGGGCTCCATCCCCAACTCACCGATTTGGCTACAGTAATGTTCATCACAGCATTACTAATATTAGCAATTAAAAGAAAAACTATTTCTCTACTCACAACACTTCTGGCACCAAACGTGGGGGGAGGGGTTTCCACATCAACCGATTCTCCAACTCTCCATGCACCACCAACTGTTTTAATTCAGTTCTGACACGAACCATGAGAGTCAGGCTAAGGGCTCAGACCCGTAAGACTGCTTCTACTTCAGACACCAATTGCAAGTCCCAGGCTGTGACTTACAGTTCTTTTTTCTTTTTTTAAAGTTTATTTATTTATTTTGAGAGAGAGAGTGTGGGTGTGTGCATGCATGTGAGTAGGGGAAGCCAGAGAGAGAGAGAGAGAGAGAGAATTCCAAGCAGGCTCCACACTGTCAGTGCAGAGCCTGGTGTGGGGCTCAAACTCACAAATCATGACATCATGACCTGAGCTGAAATCCAGAGTCGGACACTTAATGGACTGAGCCACCCAGGTACCCCATCACTTATACTTCTAACCAACTGCCTATAAATCCAGGTTGCCATAGCCCCTTCCTCAGGCTTGATAATTTGTTATAAAGGCTCACAAAACTCAAAGAAACATCTACTTACATTTTCTTGTATTATATAAATAATATTATAAAGGATACAAATGAACAGCCAGATGAAGAGGAGCAGGGTGAGGTCCAGAACGGTGCCAGGCACAGAGGCTTCTGTCCTTATGCAGTTGGGTGTGTCAGCCTCCCCATATGTGGATATGCTCACCAATCTGAAGCTCTCTGAACCCCGAAGTTTAGGGACAGAGGCTTCATCATGTAAGCGTGATTATTGACAATTGCTAACTCAATCTCCAGCCCCTCCCCTCCCTGGAGGATGAGAGGTGGGGCTGAAAGTTCCAGGCTTATAATCATGGCTTGGTCTTTCCGGTGACCAGTTCCCCTTCTTGAAGCTATCCAGGAGCCCATGCAAAATTGCCTACTTAGAACAAAAGAGACTCCTATCCGGGTATTTCATGAGATTTCGGAGTTCTGTGTCAGGAACTGGAGGCAGAGACCAAATAAACCTTTTATCATGTCACAGGAATATAAAAAATAGAAATGATCTAATAGTAGAATTAGGGTACAATATGACCAAACAATAACACATTATGCAGCTATTAGGATATTTTAAAAAAGTTTTAATCCTTATTTTTGAGAAAGAGAGAGACAGAGATAGAGCACAAGCCAGGGAGGGGCAGAGAGAAAGAGAGACACAGAATCCAGAACCCAAAGCAGGCTCCAGGCTCTAAGGTGTCAGCACAGAGCCCGACGTGGGGCTCAAACCCACAAACCATGAGATCACGACCTGAGCCAAAGTTGGACATTTAACCAACTGAGTCACCCAGGCACCCCACGATATTTGTAAAATATCCTTGCTGACATGATGAGCCAAAACATATTGTTTTTCCTGTGATGGGCATGATTATAAGTTTTTTAAATGTGTTAACTTGTGCTTGTCACCAATACCTTATCAAGTATGCTTTAATTTTACTCTTATTTTATAGATAAGGAAACTGAGGTAAAGAAGTTCAGTAACTTTCGCAAGATTGTATAGTTACGAAGTAGAGGGGCAAGATTCGAATCCAGGAGATCTGAGTATAAACACAAAAAGGTAGGATATAAAGTCCTCCATGCCATATGATCCCATTTTAGTCAAAAAAAATTTTTTTTTGGACTGGACATCCCTGTGGTGGTTTTACTATATGCCCCCAAGTTCTTGGATTCTCCTCCCTTCAAGAGTTAGAAGTTAAATCGTCTCCCCTGGAGGGTGGGCTTCACTTAGTATCTTTCTTCTAATGAATAGAATGTGGCAGAAAGTACAGTGTATGATGTCTAAGACCAGATCATAAAAGACATTGCGACTTCCTCCTTGTTTTCTCCCAGATCGCTACGCTGTGAACATTGTCAAGCAGTCCTGCGGAGAGTCCCTGTGGGGAGGAGCTAAGGCCTCCAGCGGACGGCCTCATGAGTAAGCCATCCTGCAATCAGGTTTTCCAGCCCCACTCAAACCTTCATTCAGATGACTCCAGCCTGATGAGAGACCCCAAGCCAGAACCACCCCAACCAAACTGCTCCTGAATTCCTGACTACAAGATAATAAATGTCTTTTGTTTTAAGTCACAAAGTTTTGAAGTAAGGGGCGCCTGAGTGGCTCAGTCAGTTAAGCGCCTGACTTTGGCTCAGCTCATGATCTCGCGGTTCACAAGTTTGAGCCCCACGTCGGGCTCTGTGCTGACAGTTCGGAGCCTGGAGCCTGCTTCACATTCTGTGTGTGTGTGTGTGTGTGTGTGTGTGTCCTCTCTCTGCCCCTCGCTCACTTGCGCTCTGTCTCTCTTTCAAAAATAATAAACACAAAAAAATTAAAAAAAAAAAAAACCAAAGTTTTGGAGTAGTCTATTATGCAGTGGTAGAAGACTAATATATCTCCAAAATCTTCATCACAGTGAAATTATAGGCGATTTTTATTTTTTATTTTTGTCTTACCTGTATTTTCACATTTTTCTTCAATAAATCTATATTACCTGTATATCTCAACAAGCACATATGCAATAACAGAAAGACTGGAAAGAACAAAGGGACAACGACTCTCCTTGGTGACAGACGCCCCACCAATGACAACCACTTGTGAGATGTTGACTTGAAACTTTTGCATCAGCCTTTACGGTGTATGTTCTACTAACAAAACTGGGGACGAATCTCTGAAAGGAGTCAGGGCTATTCTGAAGGCGAAATGGCTGAACCGAGCAGGTCAACCGGGACTCCTTGATTCCCGATGGAGTAGCACAGGGCGGGGTGGAAGGAGCGCCAGATCTGAGCCTAGGAGAGCTAAGATCTTATCTCAGTTTTATATGTGGCCCAGGCAAGTCACAAGCTCAGTGGGCCTCAGTTTTCTCATCTGTCAAATGGGCATTAATTCTGTAGAATTCATCAAATTAGATATTGCCAACTATTTACTGTCTTAGTCCATTCAGGTTGCTGTAACAAAATGCCACAGACCGAGTGGCTTATGAACAGCAAAATGTATTTCTCATGGTTCTGGAGGCTGGAAGTCCAAGGTCAGGGTGCCAGCACGCTGACATTCTAACAAGGGCCTGTTTCCTGGTTTATAGTCAGTCCCTCCTCTCAGCATCCTCACGTGGCAGAAGGGGCCAGGGAGCTCTCTGGAGCCTCTTTTATAAGGGTGCAAATCCCATTCATAAAGGCTCTATTCTCATGGCCTAAATACCACCTAACAGCCCCACCTCCTAATACCTTCACACTGGGCATTAGGATTTCAACATATGAATTCAGCGGTGGGGGAGAGCACAAATGTCCAAATCATAGCACTTATATAGAACAAATAACATGATTATATACAACATGATGCAGATTATGTGCAGTATAAAATAGAAACATGACTTCCCAACAAGAATGATTCCTGCAACCTATGGTCTTATGAATGTAATATTAGGGACTAACAATTCTCATTTTTAAATTCTTTTTTTTTATATACTGAAGTATCGGGCACCTCGGTGGCTCAGTTGGTTAAGCGTCCGACTCTTGGTTTTGGCTCAGGTCATGATGATCTCACAGTTTGTGGGTTAGAGTCCTGCATCAGGCTCTGTGCTAACAGTGTGGAGCCTACTTGGAATTCTCTCTCCCTCTCTCTCTCTGCTCCTCCCACATCTCTCTCTTTCTCTCTCAAAATAAATAAACTTTTTTTTAAATGCTGAAGTATTTTACTTATTTTTAAAATTTTATTTATTTATTTTGAGAAAGAGAGGAAAGGGCAGAGAGAGGAGATAAAGAATCCTAAGCCGGCTCCAAGCTGTCAGCCCAGACAGCTCAGAGCCCCGACAGCTCAGAGCCCCATGCAGGGCTCGAACTCACAAATGGTGAGATCATGACCTGAACCAAAATCAAGAGTCAGACACTTAACCTACTGAGCCACCCAGGCACCCCAAAATGCCTAAGTATTTTAAAATAAAGTATAGACATCATGATATTTCATCCCTAACTACCTTCTCCAAAAAGTGAGAACATTTTCCTGCATAATTGCCTGACATTTGGCCTATGACACTGCAAGAAAATTCTGTCAATCAGAATTTAGAAATGATAGCATTCTCCCCGCACATACCTTGTTTGTTTATAAGCCTCCTCTATCAGGATCTTGTTTAAACGGCAGTAGCAATTGATCGGCCCTTTGTAAATGAATTGAAGTGGACCGATTGAAAGGGAGAAATACTCATACCTAGCAACTGACAATAGAGTAGGTTTCACCCATCTACAAGGGAGGGAGAATACCAGGTGGATAGGTTACGCAAGAAAGAGCAGTGAGCCAGAAACAGACTTCCATTGTCTGCCAAGTTGGCGGACCAGCAGGGCCACTGGCTCCCGTTCCCAAATTTCTGCTGGAAAAACCTCAGAGGGAAACGGGGATTCCAGGAACCAACACCAACAACAATAAAGATAGCCACAAACCCCTGGGGAGGTGGCCCAGACCAGGGCCTGGCCTTGGGCACTTTCCTGCACACAGTACAGGACAGAGCCACTAGCACTTCTGGGGAATGTGTGCTCCCTACCTGGAGCACTGTCACTCCTTCAGAAGAACAACAGCAAACCACGCAAGCCACCCATGTGATTTGAAGCAGAAGGATTCTAACAAGGACAAACAGAATGAGAATCTAAAACAAGCCTCAAGTAGAATAAAGAGACAAAAGAGAAGCAGTATGAAGCAAAAAATGTAAAGAACACGTAGAAATATGACATATGAAAATGCTAACCATGAATAATAGACATAGGGCCAGGCTAGGACTGAGTGACACCCAAGGACAAAGCAAAAGAGAAAACAAGGTAGAGCTGCACAGGTAGTACTGGACCCTCCACCCCCCACCCCCACCCCTCCTGCCCCAGAGTCTGGGGTTTGCCTGCAGAGCTTTCTCATAAAAGGGGCTGGTGGAGAAGTTGGATCCTGTCTCTGGTGCACCTGCTCCACCGCACTTGCTGCCTGTCACTGGACCTGCAACTTGGAGGTCCCCATCCCTTCTCACCTGACCCTTTGGCCCAATGACTTCAGGTGGAATTTCTCCCTCTGACGCTCTTCAGATGGGACCAGCTACACAATTTGCAGGTCCTCATGCAAAAGAAGAGTGTGATGCCCCTTGTTAAAAACAAATCATGAAGAATTTCAAGATGGTGACAACACAGCGTGAAACCAGGAGTGGGTCCTCCTGAGGGTGGGACCCTGTGGTCTAGGAAGCCTACTCAGTACATAGGGTCTGAGGGTTCCCCAGCCTGCCCCCAACTCCACCCTTGCAGCCGGGGGTGCATCAACAGGCTTTGGGTTTGCTAAGGAGCTTCCTTCACCCCTTTGGCCACCCACTGGGATCTGTCAAAATCCATTCCCAGGCCGTTTCTTCATGCAAGCTCACTCTCACCAAATTCATTCCTTGTCTCACCAGTGTCTTCCCATCAGATGGATAACCTTAGAGCAGTTTCTTTGGGAACCTCTTGAGACCCTGAGTTGTCCCCAAGCAGGCACTCAGAGCCGCTCATCCCCCAACCCCAGCAAAGGGGACAGCTGGCTGCTGGCAGCCATTCTCAGGTGGGGTGGGCTGGGGTGGGGGTCTCAGTACCAAAAAGGAAAAGAAAGTAGGACTCATCCCTTCCCTAGAGCCATCAGTCCACAAAACTGCATTATCAGAGGGGTGCCTAGGTGGCTCAGTCGGTTGAGTGCCTGACTTCGGCTCAGGTCAGGATCTTGAAGTTTGTGAGTTCAAGCCCCACAGAGATCTCTCTGCTGTCATCACAGAACATGTTTATGATCTTGAAGTTCATGAGTTCGAGCCCCACAGAGGGCTCTCTGCTGTCATGACAGAACCTGTTTCAGCTTCTCTGTCCCCCTCGCTCTCTGCCCCTCCCCCACTAGTTCTTTCTCTTTTTTCTCTCTCTCTCTCAAAAATTAATAAACATTTTTTAAAAACTGTATTATCACAATAGCCATCAGGCTTAGAGGGCCCCAGTGAGAAATTTAGAGTCAGCCTAGGGAATTTTTTTTTTTTATTGATTTAAAAAAGAAGTGGGGGGCACCTGGGTGGCTCAGTCTGTTAAGTGTCCAACTTTGGCTCAGGTCATGATCTCCCAGTTTGTGAGTTCAAGCCCTGCATTGGGCTCTGTGCTGACAGCTCAGAGCCTGGAGCCTGCTTCAAGTTCTGTGTCTCCCCACTCTCTGCCCCTCCCATGCTCATACTCTGTCTCTCTCTGTCTCTCAATAATAATAAACATTAAAAAAAATTTTTTTTTAAGTGGAAGATGATGAGATAGTTCAAAGAGCCATTAAACCCCATGGTGAAAACCTAAGAGTTCCGGCAATCTGAATCCTCTTAGAGCGAATTCTGATATGGGCAGTGGGACAGATTGTGTGTTGGGGGAAAGGGGACATAAAATACCATTTGAATCATTTTTAAGTGTACAATTAAGTGGCATTAAGTACATTCACTCTGTTGTGCAACCATCACCTCTATCCGTTTCCAGGACTTTTTCATCATCCCCAACTGAAATTCTGTACCCATTAAACAATAATTGCCCATCCACCATCCCCTCAGCCCTGGCAACCTCTTCTCTGCTTACTGTCTCTATAAATATGTCTGCTCTAGGAGCACCTGGGTGGCTCAGTCGGTTGAGCATCCGGCTTCAGCTCAGGTTATGATTTCACGGTTTGTGAGTTCGAGCCCAGTGGGGCTCTGTGCTGACAGCTCGGAGCCTGGAGCCTGCTCAGATTCTGTGTCTCATTCTCTCTCTGCCCCTCCCCCACTTGTATGCTGTCACTCTCCATCTGTCAAAAATAAACAAATGTAAAAAAAATTATATGTGTCTTCTCTAGGTATCTCAGGTAAGTAGAATCATACAATATTTGTCCTTTTGCCTCTGGCTTAGTTCACTTAGCATGATGCTTTCACTTAGAATCCATGTTGTAGCATGTATCAAGATTCCATTCCTTTTTATGGATAAATGATAGGGTCCCAGGATGGGTCAGAAAATTAAACTGACAAAAGATAGATTAACAGGAAAAAGTGTACACAAATTTTTTTTCAAGTAGGTTTCACTCCCAGTGCAGAGCCCAATGCGGGGCTTGAACTCATGACCCTGAGATAAAGACATGAGCTGAGATTAAGAGTTGGACGCTTAACTGACTGAGCCACCCAGGCCTCCCCCAAAATTATGCAAATTTTATTAAGTTTTTACAGACACATGCAAGCCTTCGCAGGAGATAGAGCCCTGAAGAAGTGAACATAGCAGGAAGCTTTATACCTTTTAGACAAAGAAGCAGTAAATTTGTCAGGATTTGACAAGACGAAGGGTTTAGGCTAGGGGGAGTAAATGGTGAAGAAATCACTAGGATGATAAGGGTTAATTTAACAAAGTTTGTTTCTACAGATTTCTCAACCCCCAATCCTCTGGCCTATAATGATAAGAATGTCTTCTTTCCTCTTGATACAGGGAGGGTACCTTTCACATGACGGTTTGATGACCTGTTTCAGAGAAGAAAGACAAGGGCCCGGGGGAGGTCAGAGCAATCTTCCTGCTTCTTCTATTTCCTCAGACTCCTTCAGCCTAAGATATTCAATCTGCCAAGGTGCTATATTTTGGGGTAGCATGTTCTGAAACTCATCACTTCCCCACACCTTTGTAAGGGGCCCCTTTGCTAAACTGTCCTCAATGACTCCATTAGAGTATCTCCTGCCAGACACTGACTGACAAGAACAGAAACCCTTAGAAGCCAGGGAGACAAGAATTCAAATCTTGGCTCTTTTGCTCAATCGCTCAGATAAGTTCATATCTCTGAGCCTCCCCTCCTTCCACGGTCAAGTGGAGATAATGACATAAATAGGGTTGTGGGGTAGATAGAATGGAAGAACACACATGAATACCCAGCACACTGTGTGGGCCCAGTAAGTGCCAATTCCCTTTCTTCTGCTGGACAGAGCTAGTCTTTGGTCCCTCTCACAGCCTCCATTGGCTTCTCTGACTCTGCTGCCCATGACTACTTAGAGTGCCCGACTTGGTGCTCCATCCCTGGTCTGCTCAGCCCTC
The DNA here is from genome assembly GCA_028646485.1 of Cryptoprocta ferox. Lineage (NCBI taxonomy): Eukaryota > Metazoa > Chordata > Mammalia > Carnivora > Eupleridae > Cryptoprocta > Cryptoprocta ferox. The sequence continues at coordinate 34,023,934 of CM053560.1, forward strand.
ATGATCCAGATCTCTTCCTTGCTACCTAAGTAGCCCCAGAAGCATCCTTGCAGACTCCATTTAAAACTAGTGCATCCAATTGTCCCCTTCCTTGGGAAATCTTTTTCCCCCTAAAGTAGGCGAAAATATGTTACCCAACAAACTCAACTCAAACCTTTATTCATGCAAACATTACAGTCCCAGGTAAGGAACTGGCTTGACTCCATTAAAATGTACAGCTCCTTGAAGTTTGAGGCTGAACACAAATGCTCAGGATGCTTGGCTAGGAACTTTCCTATGGGCTGGCCAATTCGATTCTGGAATCCTGGAGCAGTGGGGGGGCAGCACAGCAAAGAGCCAGGGCTGAGAGTGTGGCCTCTGGAGTCAGTCTGCCTGGGCTTAAATGCCGGCACACCCACCCACTAGCTGTATGGTTTAGGCAAAGCACTAATCCTCTCTGATCCTAAGTTTCCTCATCTGTCAAAGACACACTAACTTCACAGGACTGGGGTGGTGATTACATAAAATAACTCAAAGTACTCAGGACGTTGCTGGTACACAATTCACACTCAATGAAAGTTAGCTATTATTTCATTTCTACTCCACACTAGTGTACTTAGGACGATCCACCCATCCATCTGGGCACAGCTGGAGACAAGGGTTCCAGGCAGATGTTTTAGCTATTGTATTTATTTATTTATTTATTTATTTATTTTTATGAGAGAAAGGGCGCAAGTGAGCAAGGGGCAGAGAAAGAGAGGGAGAGAGAGAGAAAGCGGGGCTCACCCGAAGCGGGGCTCATGTTTTACCCGAAGTAGGGCTCGAGCCCACCCAAAGTGTGGTCCCAACTCATCCAATGTGGGGCTCGAACTCACGAACTGTGACATCATGACCTGTGCTGAAACGAGATGCTTAATGACTGAGCCACTCAGGCACCCTTATCATATTGTTTTTAGATCTTTTTTTTTTTTAAAGTACGCTCCATGTCCAGCACAGAGTCCAACACAGCCCAACACAGGGCTTGAACTCACAACCCTGAGAGTCAGACACTTAACCAACTGAGGCCACCCAGGCACCCCTATGTTGTTTTTAAAATAAGATTCTTTTTTGTTATATAAGTAATGACTATTCATTGTGTAAAGTTTGGAAACTATAAAAATATATAAAGAAGAAAATAAAGGTCACTTGTAATCTTACATACAATTACAACCACTAATTCTTTTTGGTGCCTTTCCTTCCAGATTGATGTATATTTATATATATCACACATATTTGTATTTATAGATAGTTTTTATATACTGAGAGTCTGTATACTGATTTATCACTGCTATGCCCTTTTTTCTTGTGCCATTGGTCTTCTAAAACATGATTTTTAACTTAAAACCATCTGTTAGTTTAGTTGCATGTACATCTTTAAAATCATACACTGTATAAAATAACATTCTAAGGGAGGAATATGCCTTTTTTCCACTCTCACATTGCATGACATAATTTATTCGAATTCTTCCCATGTCTCTTTCACGTTACCATTTTAAAGATCTTTTCTCCCCAGAGCCACTTTCTGAGTCCTCTCTCAGTTTTCTCGAGTGTGTTACCTTCACTTTTGTCTAAATTGTTTGCATTTCAGCACTTTTTAAATTCATTTTCAGTCACGGAAATTTTATCCCAAACCACAAGTGAACAGTTAGTTCTACCTAAAACAGTTCAGTTTTCCTTTTTAAATACAGGATTCAATAGTAGAAGGTAGATTTTTCATGAGCCACGTGATCTCTACAACATAACCAGTTAAGTTTGTTTTCTATATTTTTTATAGTTCTTTAAGATTTTATTTTTAAATAATAAAACACCCAATGTGGGACTCAATCTCACAACCCTGAGATCAAGAGTTTCATCCTCTACTGCCTGAGATGGCCAGGTGCCCCAGCTTGTTTCCTTTAAATGTTACATTTCTAACAAGTTTTACATGGACATGATACAATATTCAAAAGGAAAGGTAATTTTTAATTGACTTTCAATTTTCCTTCTTAAGATAGAATATTACCTACTTTACCTGTTCCCTATTAATGGATATTTAGAGTGTTTTTGCATCTCTCATGAAGCTTATTTTTGAAATGGCTTGGCCAAGGAACTAGGAACAAGGAAAAAGTCAAGATCCCTTCAAGAGACAACCTATAATTTTGACTGTTCTTAGCAGCATCTCTCTGACCTCCCTGAATGGTAACCAAGTTCCTTCCACCCCCTTTAGAACCAACATTGTGCTTTGACTCCAGCTGGTGTTCAGGGGGCTGAACCCCCAGGCCCAGGCATTGCTGACAGCCTGGGAAGGAGGGCACAGGACAATAATTCTTCAACCAGCGCCTGCTTGCTCCTTGCTAAGCTCCAGGTGCCTCAGGAGCTACTAGCAGCAAAGACACAGCCCAAAGTATACACCTTCAATCCAGAGAGAATTTGGCCATCATGCCACATGCTCAAGTCTACACATCCCAGAGTTTCTGCAGGCCAGTGTCCCACCCCTTGGCCAGTTCCTTCTATTATATAAATCAAGGCCTGAGACCAGCTGAAGACAAGTCAGGACTGAAAAAGGAAAGAGAATTAGAACAGGGGTAGCCAAACAGAGGCTTCTGGCCCAACAGTGTGACATCTAGTATTGGAATTATCCCAGCAGACAAATGCACCCTTGATGGGTGACATTGACAGTTGATACTTTGGGGTCTGGGGATGTACGGAAAGAAAAGACCATTTCTCTCCTGAAAATTTTACCCAATTGCCTGAAACCTCAAGAAGCTACCCACTTGGTTTTGCAGATGTCATCCATACCTGGCAGAGGGGTGAGTTTTTCTTGGTGATTGAGAAATCAGAATGTTCAGAATGAAGTTAGAGGCAAGAAACTGCTGACGAAGTTGGGCTCCACCCAGTGGTATGCTGGTAAAATGTTAACAACAGGTCCTCAAGTGTGGGATGGGGGACAGCAAGGAGCCCTGATCAGTAGCATCTCCCAGTTTCCATGGTGTCACTGAATGCAGAGTTGTAGAGATGTGAAGAGTATTTCCACCATAAAGATAAAATACATAGAAACAACTTAGAGAGCATAGATAATTACTCTCAAGTGGTAAAATGTTTAAGATGTGATGTTTTAAGTATTTATTTTACTTTGCTTTCAATATAACTTATTTAATTGCAAGCTTATGTAATATAATGTTTAATAATAAGTGTTTAACTGATGGCATGCAAAATTCCCAAAAATACATCAGCTTTCATAAGCCATTATAAGCTGTGCTTTCAACCTCCCCTGTCACTGACACGTCTGGGTCCCCACTCCAAAGTAGAGGTAGCAAAGAAACCTTGGGGAGACTAAAAAAGCCATGTTGAATTCAAATGACATTTGAACTGTTCCCTCATTCCCCCATTTCTCTGATGACCCAACATATATTAGTCAGGGTTCAACAGAGAAACAGAATAAATAGGAGATGAGGGAGGAAGGGAGAGAAAGAGAAAGGGAGAGAGATTTATTATGGGAACTGGCTCATATGATTATGGAGAAGGATGCAAGCTAGAGAACCAGGAAAGCCAGTGGTATAATTCAGTCAAGAGTCTGAAGTTCTGAGAACCAGAATCTCTGACGTTCCAGGGCAGGAGAAGAGGAACATTCCAATCATAGAAGAGAGAATTCCTCCTTCCTTCACCTTTACTACCATTCAGACACCCAAAGATTGTATTAAGTCTGCCCACATTGGTGAGAATGGGTCTCTTCACTCCTCCGATTCAAATGTAATCTCTCTCGTTGCAGACACCTAGAAATAATGTTTTACCAACTATCTGCGCTTCCCTTTGCCTAAGTCAAGTTGACACATAAAATTAACCTCACACAACCCTATCCTTTCTTTAAAATTTGTTTTAATGATAACATTTGGGACATGGGCATATAACCAAGGCATAGACATTACTATCATGAGCACCTGTGAACTATTCAGTTTGAAAAGTAAAACATTACAGATTCACCTGAAGTTTCCTGTGTCTTCCTCATTACATCCCTCTCCCTCCTCTTCAGAGGTGACCACTGTCCTGAAGTTGATGTTTACCAATGCCATACTTATCTTCGTAATTTTAGTAATATGTATTTATCCATGTTTTTTGTGTCTATGTGTGTGTTTACATATGTATATGTGTATATGTATTGTTTCCAGTCTCTTTTTACAGAGAAGGAAATTTTTAAAAAACCTCAGAGTCCAACTTGCTTGAATAAAATATCTTTCTCATTAATTTTTTTTTTTTTTTTAGTTTCTGGCTCTGAAGAATGAAGCTCACCCAAAACAGGCTTACAGGTAAAACTGGCCTCTTTATTTCTAGCCTAAGGATAATTTAGAAGGATGGGTGCATGGCTGGCCTGCAGGACTGGAATAAATGCTAATGAGCAAAGAAAAGTCTTTTTTTGTGTGTGACTTCCAGATAATGGCCTGTCTTCTGTCTCACTGTGAATGCCATAGGTAGCAGATTATGGTTGTCACCTGAATTTCCATCCGGCTTTTCCTAGTCATTCTGTATAAATGCCTCTGTGAAGACATCTTATTCATTGAAATCTTTACTAACCAAAATTTTCATCCAAGAGGTAAGAGTTTACATAGCATTTCTATTTTATCCCTTTCTGAAAATGACAAATATTGACAAACATCAAGGCAGGGAGATGTTATTTACACAGATTGTCGTAAGCTAAAAATCACAAGATGAAGATTTGTGATTCTTTATCGAACTTGATTATAAAAGTTTTTATCGAGCACTGTCAGACTCGTAAGCTGGGGAGAGGTTTCAGATTTATAACTTGGTCCTAAATGGGCAACAGCAGATATAAAATCTTGGAATTTAATATCAGCTTTGAAAATGTTAAATTGAGAGTTCGAGCCATTTTCACTTTATGAACTGGCACATTGTAGAATGCACGGGCTGTATTGATTTCTGACAGAAGAGGCTGTCTCTAAAATGGATTTGAGCCTTTTCATATTCCATTTCATCCTAAAGGCACATTTTAAGCGATGTCCTCTTCATTTCCATTTAGTGTGTGTGACTTAATTGAAGAAGAAAGAAAACAGCTTTACAGAGAAGGACCTCTTCCAAGAGCCTGTTGGGGTCACTACAGGGGTGGAGAATAAAATTAAGGAAATCTGCTAAATGACATGAAGTTCACACCATGGATTCTTCCCCCCAAGTATTTCAGTTCAAAGCAGATTCAAAACCATTTCCTTGGGCTATTTTTGCAACAGAGTGACAAGAGGAAAGATGTCCTTTGTGTCACTCCTTAAGTTTTTGGCCAACCGTCCCTGCCTGGAGAGGCCTCCTCACAACCTCTGCCTGCCTTTCTCACTTTCTGGGAATGCAGTGCCCTGGACTCAAAGGTCTTGGAGATGGGGGCCCCAAGCAACCATGGCCTGGTGAGCAGTGAAGGACAGGGCTGGGAACATGCTCATTGGGGCAAAACCCACGTTAACATCAGTTGCACATGTCATGAGACAGTCAACCAGGGCAGCTTTTACGCTCAGGATTCCAGCCCAATGGTGTCTGTACAGAGACCCAAGCCTGGTTGGCAAAAATGCTATTCTAAGCAGGTTTTGGTATAACCTGTGATTAAGGGATGTTGGAAAGGAGCGTCTACCCCAAAGATATCCTCTGTGTTGGTTTTCTATGACTGCTGTTCCAAACTACTACAAATTTAGCAGCTTAAAACAACACAAACTTATTCTCTTACAGTTTTGGAGGTCAGAAGTCTGAAATGGGTCTTATGGGGCTGAAATCAAAGGCCATGTTCCTTCTGGGGGCCGTAGGCAAGAATTCTCACCTTTTCTAGCTTCTGGAGGCTTCCTGGATGTCTTGGTTCATGGCTCCTTCTCTTCCATCATCAAAGTACATCAATCCAACCTCTGCTTCTGTTGTCACTGTCCCTCTCCCAGCTTCTGACCCTCCTGTCTCCCTTATAATGACTCTGTGGGTACCTTGGCTCTATCTGGATAATCTAGGACAATCCCTGCATCTCAAAACCCTTAATCTGATCATACATGCAAAGACCCTTTTTCCATATAAGGCAACATATTCAGTTTCTGGGGATTAGGATGTGCACATCTTTGAGGGGGGGCTAGCCCACCACAATTAACCACTACTGAACTAAAATTTTGTCTTTGGAGAGACTTTCTTTCAGGCCTTAAATTTTGTATATTTGAGAGTCTCTTTTAAAATGCAAACACTCCTGGTAAAGGTGATGGCAAGAGAGCCATCTTGAGAGAGCCCTAGCCAGCTCTTGAGTTCTTTTTGCCCTTAATTCTATCTAACGGGGCTGAATTATGTTGTTTATGGAAACCCCTGTGAGGCGCCCCTACCCTAGCCCTAAAACCATGAGAAAACAAAGAAAATAAGATTACATTAATGAATTCATCACTTACCTGATCAGAACAGAGACACCTAGAGTCATCTGAAAGAGAGAAAATGGCTCTCTGCGCTGGAAGAACCCTGAGTAACCAGATGAAGGGGATTATTCTGGATGGTCTCAAGCAGAAAGAGGGTGGTCTGGGAGGAAGTGTGGGAAAGAGAAGGCACAATGCTTGCAGGCCCATGTACTAGGGATCTGTTGGCCCATCTGGAGATGTTCTCCATCTTCCCCACATTGCTCTGTGACCTGAGAGGCTTGCCTCCACAGATCATATCAGGCTCTCTGGCTTCCACTCGTGTTCAGCCAATGGGAGGCACAAGCAGGATCAGAGGACAGGAGGAGTGAGAAGCTCAAGTATTTCTTCCTCAGTTCCCTCCCTGCTAGACAGCTCTGGCAATGGTGTATTTATTCCGTACCGGAGGCCTTGGATCCTGTGGAAAGACTCTGCCTCAGGGCTGCAACTACAGCCTTCTCCAGTTTCTGATAACTGCTTCCTCCTTCTGCCCTGGAAATGGAAATTACTCCCAAGGTGGCAAGATTGGGTTGCCAGATCAGGGGTGCTTCATCATCTCTTGTTGGCTTTGAAATACATTTGAAAAGAATCGTTTCTTTAAGCTCTCTGCAATCACTATACCCTTTTAAGAATGCTGTTTATCTCCTGGCCTGACGCCTGCCATATTCGAGCACTGCCCAGAAGAGAGCAAGTAGGCCGAGTTTGATGGGGGCATGTGCCCAGCCATTCTGGCAGGTATTTCTTTATGGTAAAAGGGGTGGCCCCAGATCTTAGCCTTCAATGCCATTACATTCTGAGCTTCTCTGCCTGACACCCTCTCTGCACTGATTTCAGAAGCCCTGAACAGCCCCTTGCTACTCTGACTCCACACAGCTTCTCATTCTGTGTGAGAGAAAGCACTGAGTGGGCTCAAGTCACTTCACCAGCTGTATGTCTTATTGTACATTAATAAATTGGCTTTTTTATTTGTATAGCTCCCTGAGCTTTGTTCCTATGAGTGATCCTCGCTCTTCCAGTCAAACTGAGGGCATGAGAAAATGGAGCGTCTGGAATAGCAAGGCTGGGAACAGATCAGATGCTGGACCATAGTGAATCCCCCAAGGTAAATGCCACCTTTGCCAGGCTGCCTGGTGGCTGGGCCCTCCGGCATCTCTTGCAATATCTGTCTCAGCACACACTCCTTGCAGACTTCTATAGCCTCTAATGTCCTCCACTGGGCCAGCATTTTATGATCCTCCCACAGGCTGTTATCGGCTAACACCTTGCAGGGATTATGACAGCAGGCTCAGAGCTGGAACACGTGGAAATAGGACACGGCTCAATGCCTGAAGAGGGTGGGATGTGGGAGGGGGACAGGTGAGGAGATGAGGCAGGAGGAGGTTGACAATAAAGGGACTGTCCACGTGACCTACTTCACTTTCCTGCTGCTGCCCCCTGCAGCTCTCGTTCCCTGCATCCCCTCTGTGGGTCCAGGGTCTGGTCTTGGCTCTGCTACTAACTACCTGTGTGAACTTTATCTTCTCTAGATATCTGTGTCTTCAACTGAAAAAGGAATGCTACAAATCCAGGAGTCCATTCCACCTGCATTTGTCATGTATATTCAAGTATTGTAAAACACATGCATAGCTTAGTGGCATGTAGCTGGAAAGGAGAGATTCAGTTTGAAGCGGGCTCTTCAGGCTTTAGGGTTAGAGCACAGGAGGTCACATGAACTTAGGCTTGGAATCCAGCTCTACTACTTACAGTGTGACCCTGGGCAAGTTAATTAACCTCTCTGAGCCTTAATCCCCTCATCTGTAAAACAAGAACAATGCTGTCTACCTTACATAAAGGTAAGGATTATATGAGATAATGTATGTGTACCCCAGACATAAGCCAGGGTCTCCTGTCATCCCAGTCTCTGCATGAAGTTACATTTGAAGAAGATAGTCCTACAGGCAAATGTAATTCATACATTTTTCTAATCGCACAAGTATGACTCAACGATCATAAGAGAGGGTCCAGTCTATAGCCCACAGTAACCTTTCATAAAATATCTTTTATTCTTCTGCCCAATTACCCTGCCCCCACTAGAAATCTCACGAAACTCTCCCAATGGCACTAGACTTACCGGGTTTAGCAAAACAAAACAAAACAAACAACAGAAAAGGATGAGCAGTTTAGTTTGATTTTCAGATACAGAAAAAATCTTTTTTTAAGTACTAATATTTCCCATGCAATATTTGGGACATGCTTATACTAAAAAAAACATTATACTAAAAAGTCACGGGTTTATCTGAAATTCAAATGAAACTGGTGTCGTGTATTTTATCTGGCAACCCTCCCTAACACCCATCTCACAGATTTATTTTTTCTGTTCTTCATTCCTCCCCATCCCATATTTGCTACACAGGTTGACGGAGCTAAGTTTCTTCCACTTCATTTTCAGATTCTCATCTATGCTCTGCACAGTACCAGCATCCTCTACAATGAGGGAGAGCTTTGGAGAGGGCCCAGCAAGAAGGACCCTTCCCTTTCCCCCTGCCTCCCTGGTCTTCCCTCTATAGCCACTCCCCCAATCCTACCTTTTCAGAAGCTCAGGAGCCAGGAGAATCTGAGAGGGTAGGAGAGAAGAAGAAGCTAACTGGCAAAGACCACATTTTTGTTAGTGGTAGGGAGTTAAGGTATCACTCTCACACATTAACAAATAAGGTACTTAGCTCAGGCTCTGCAGTACAGTAAACACAGACGCCTGCTCTGAGTCATTCTCCTCCTCCTCTCCTATTCTCCTCTTCTATTATGAGAGAGACATCCTTTCCCAGCCTCCTAGACCAAATCCAAGGCCCTATTCTCTATAGAACACTCCAGAAACCTTAAAAGAGGCCAGCCCACCTGGGGGCTCCCACTGAGATGCTGCCGTGGTTCCAACCCCCCCTGGGTCTGGAACCACACCAGTCCATGGTAGCCTCCACTCCAGGATGGTCTCAGCTCCATTACTTGGAAGCCCCAGGTGATCACAGCATCACCCTGTTCCCAGGGTCACGTGACCCACCCAGAAAGTTCAAAATTTCCAAAGGCCCCTAATGAGCCAGGGGGTCCCTTCTGGGACAGTGGCCTCGGTTCTCTTTAAAGAGGCCGCTGTGCCACTGCTGTCAAAGGCAGTAATCTTCCTCCATCCTGGGGCCACCTGAGGGAGTTAAATTCCCATTACAAAAGCAAAGCCTACTGAACTGGAATAGAGTTGGTCCTGAGTGCCCTCAAGAGCCTTGCCTCATTCCCAAAGGGGTACTGGGTCCATTAAAGCTTTTCACAGCTGACTGCTCACCTGTTCTTCATTTTCCACTTCACTCGGTGCACTAAACAGTGTCCTGGAGAGAAGGACCCAGCAGAACAAACCAATAAAATTGAACATTTCCCCCTCAATCCTCTTTGAGGCAGATCCTCCAGGCTGTCTCGATAGGGAGATATGGCTTCATTTCTTTTTTTTTTTTTTTTTTTTCTTCTAAGAGTGGGAATCTAATCTGGGACAGATCAGACCCAGAGCTTTAAAAAAAAAATGGTACCACAATCATTTCTCCTTATAACTACCAAGGGGTTTCTCTACCGTTCTTTCTTCCTATATCATTGCTACTTCCCAAAAAGTGACACATAAGAAACAGAAAGATAAAAGGAAGCCTGAGTAGCATGGCATACTTCCTAATTTCAATTCATCTCAACAGATACTTGGTCTGAGGAACCAGCCCACCATGGGGGCTACAAAGTAGAGAAAAGCCAGAGCCTGCCCTCCTGAGGCCCACCATGTAAGACTCAAGACATCAGCAGCACAAAGTCAGGAGGCCCCACCACCACCGAGAGGGTCTGTGTGCCTGGGAGGAACAGGGCAGGATGAGAGATGGATGGAAGGTTTTGAAGAGACCTTCAGAGAGGAGTAGCACCGTTGTTTGGGTGTGTTGTTATTGCTGTGGTTTTTGTTTTGTTTTATTTTCTCTCCTTTTCTATTTCCCCTCTGTTTTCTAATCACGCCCATTCCTACTCTACTGGAGTGGCTGAGCTTGAACTTGGTAAGCCTCCAAAGCCTTCAGTATTCCTCCCACCTTGACTCTAGAAAACAGACCATTTTGTCTAGCTTTTCCTATAGGTGTTTCTGTTCAGAAGAAGTGTAGCATGCAATACATATATTTTTTTAATTGAGCATTTACTATGGTAAGCATGAATAAAATGGTTCCGGAAAATAGTAATGAGCAAAAACACCTAGACCCTCCGTTCATGGTGCTCACAGAGCAGTGGTTCAGCATGGAGTTAAGATTATAAATGCACATACTTTGGAGTTGAAAAGAGCTGGGTTGTCTTATCATCTGTGAGACTATAAGTTAATTAAATTCCTATGACTCAGTTTTGCTGATGTGTAAAACACAGACAATAATACCCAGCTCATAGGTTTGCTATGAGGTGTAAGCAAGGTGTGCATTGGTGGGGGTGCAGTATCCTAGTACCACCCATTTTGGCAGCTCGTGATAACACTGACAACACTACTATGCTTTGCTGTTTTCAGATTGTGTCCCATGTGTCTGTCTCATTTCACCAACAACATCATAAGCCTCTTGAGGGCATAACAACGACTGAGCAGATCATAAGGCTTCAACAAATAGCTGTTGAGTTCAGATTGCAGGAGAATGTGGAATTTTTCTGCAAAGCCACGGAGGTTTCCATTTTAGGCAAGAGCACAGGGGGGCAGAGGATTTCCACGGCTGAAATGCCAAATGCACATGTTTGCTCAGCGAATAGGGCAGAGGGAAAGACAAAGTGAATTCCAATGGTGCTGTGACAGTGTCCTGTGACAGAGAGCCTGCAGAGCAGAGGAAAACACAGCTGAATAAACCAGGGCATAGAGAGAGATGAATGCAGCCAGGGGACTCTCCGCAGGATGAAAGATGGCAGTAGGTCCATGTGAGACTGGGACGGAAACCTCATTACTGCCCAGAGAGAGGCCAGTGCTGCTCTTTAGGTGGCTGGTGCTCAGGGAATCCCAAGAGGTGGTTGCATGGAGATCAAATGGAACAGCCATTGGTGGCACCCACCACCTTGGAGGGCAGGGAAGGTAGGTGATCAGTAAATGAGTAATTGATTCAAAAGACGCTTCTCTCCACCCCACCCCCCCACCACCTCCACCGCCACCACCACCACCCACTGGCCCTGGAGAGGCGGCTGGGCTGTGGCCACCAGAAGAAAAACCTGTGGGGTACTGAGAAATTGGAAAATGTTTCTTGTCCTCAGAGATCCCTACAGGTAGCTGGCAGAGAGAAAGTGGTCAATAAATTTCTGCCAATGATTATTTGAGTTCTGAGCACCAGAAGCCTATAATGTAGCATTTAAAGGGGATAATCTAAGCCCATCTCTTTGCTTTACTGTGTGGAAACCAAAGTCCAGAGATGTGAAGTGACTTGCCCAAGGCCATGCCCGTAGGGAAGAAGCTGGGAATCATTGTTCAGACCCCCCAGGTCTGGGCTCATTGCTCACTCTTTTAGGCGAACCAGTCTATAATGAGCAGCAGTTCTGTTTCTTGTGGTCAGGGCCCCAGCCATACCTCGACCTCCACTCAAGCTCAGATGACTTCAACGTGGAGTTTTCTTTTTCTCAAGTTCTCTTCCAACTGAGTAATGTGGTTGTGTCAGCCTTGTTTTCTCCCCTGTAGTTCTTCTTTCTTAAAAAAAAATTTTTTTTTAATGTTTATTTTTTGAGAGAGAGACAGAATGCGAGTGGGGGAGGGGCAGAAAGAAAGGGAGACACAGACCCAAAGCAGGCTCCAGGCTCTGAGCTGTCAGCACAGAGCCCAACGGGGGCTCAAACTCATGAACAGCTAGATCATAACCTGAGCGAAGTCAGCTTAACTGACTGAGCCACCCAGGTGCTTCTTCGGCCCTGTAGTTCTAAATAAGTCTTTCAAAGCTGGGGAAACCTCAGTGAGGAAACAAACGTAACTCTCTTCATACTACAGAAGCTTCAGTCAAGCTCAGCTATTATCAGTTATTAATATTGTCATTATCAATATTAGTGTTTGGTCACCAACTATTGGCTACGCCCAGGTACTGACAAGCCAACGGCTAAGGTGGCCCCCATGGCGCGCATGGAGAGCAGGCTTCCGCTCTGTCCCTGTCAGACGCTGGAGGCCTCTGCCCACAGCAGGCACAGGAAGAAAATAAGCAAGTTGATGCAGGCCTGAGCTGAGTCATAAAAACTCAAACGGGAGAGTCTGAAGGAAGGTGACTGGAGCGTCCTGGCTCTGTGAGCAAACAGCTCAGAGGGAGCTTGTAGAGAAATCACTCCCTGCCCCTCCCATTTCCGGAGCCCCCCGCGAGGGATCCGCAGAGCCCGGGGTGAGCCAGGCCTCCTCAAACTGGCTAGTTATTGCTGATTTTTAAAAGGTACCGGCCATTGCCAATCTTCTGTTTTATATCTTTTAATTGTTTTTAAATTGTGTGCTCTGTGCCCTGAGGTGATTTGAACACCAAGGGCGGCACTTTATAAAATAAATAGATAATGAGCTATATTCCCTTCCCGGCAGGATGGAGATGGAGCCAGCAGGGGTGGGGTAGGAAGGGACACAGAGAAGCCTTCTGAGGGTTTTCGGGCTGCAGGGCCACACTCCTGCTGGTCGATCCTTCCCTTGTTCCTCCTACAGTTTCATGCTGGGCTTCTGAGCACCAGCAGGAGCCAGAAAATTGAAAGTGAGGAAGTTTCACGAGTCATTTGGAAATGTCTGTGGGCTTTGGTGCTGCCCAGGCCAGCCCGGCAGAGCCAGCTTGAGAAGGCAGAATTCCTGCAGGGACTGTGTCTTTACAGAGTTGTAGAGAACACAGTCCCACAGTCAGGAGGGGAGAGATATGATTGAAAGGAAAAATCTAGATCTAGGGGCTCCTGGGTTGCTCAGTCAGTTAAGCATCTGACTCTTTTTTTTTTTTAATGCTTTTATTTTTTGAGAGAGTGTGAGCAGGGGAGGGGCAGAGAGCGAGGAGGACGGAGGATCCAAAGCGAGCTCTGCATTGACAGGCTGACAGCAGAGAGCCCCATGCAGAACTCAAACCCACGAACTGCAAGGTCATCACCTGAGCCAAAGTCAGTCGCTCAACTGAGTGAGCCACCCAGACATCCCTATAAGCATCCGACTCTTGATGTCAGCTCAGGTCATGATCTCGTGGTCGTGAGATCGAGCCCAGAGTCGGGCTCTGCGCTGAGCGTGGAGCCTCCTTGAGATTCTCTGTCTCCCCTTCTGTCTCCCTCTCTCTCAAAAACAAAAAACAAAAAAAGAAGGGAGAAAGAAGGAGCTATCGGAAAACAGATGTCCACAGCACACAGGCACACAGATTTGGCTACTGTGTGTTCTGGCAGGATGTAGGAAGGAGAAGTGAGAGCCAGACAAAAAGTCCCAGAGAACAAACACACATTTCACATTTGCTTGGTGCTCTGTGGTTGAATCAACACTTCCCTTCCCTGGAAAATTCTGCCTAAGTAATATGGCTTCAGGGAAATGAAGTCCTGGGCCATTTTAGGAAGAGAGACCTACTCTTGCTGAGAAACACAACTGTGGGTGATAAAGGGAAAGAGAGCCCTATTTCCTGACTCATTAAATCAAGACTGTTTAATAAATACCATTTGCTGATGAAGTTCTGACAAGGCCACTCAATAACCCATGATTCTGACTACTCCACTTAAGAATCTGCTTGAGCCCAGACTTCAGCTGCTATTAATAGAGGTCATGTTGTTGGCAGGCTGAAGCAGGTTCTACACACAGGAGGGCAAATACCGAGTAGGGGACCCAAGAAACCACAGGTATTTCAATCTAAGTCACAACATCATTTCAGCCCAATTCCACTGCCCTCAGGGGCCTGGCTGACTTCCTGCCATTCCATCATCACTTCTACCTCCTAAATAATACTTCTTGTACTCTTTTATTATATTATGAAAGGTATACAATACTTATTTCAGGAAACTCAAATAAAAGGATAGAGTCCCCATATCCTACTCAATCTTGCTGCAAACCCTCATATCCTTTTCTAGGCATGAATGAATGAATACTGTCTACAGGACTTTTAAGCGGGATTATACTGTTTTATAACATATATTGAGAACAACTCTCTATGCCTGTGACACACTTCTATAGCATCAGCTTTATTAAATTCAAGGGTTTTTAAAAATTATATGGATGTGCCATAGATTATATTTCCCCAATCCCTTATTGTTGGACAGCTAGATTGTTTACAAATGTTACTATCCTGGGGTTCTCTGGAGTCATGTCAAGGTAAAGCAAGCACACCACTGGATAATGGGCTTACAGTAGGGTAGCATAATGACCAGAATGTTTGGGCAGGAAATAGGGAGTACAGAACAGAAAAGGGACTATGAGAGAGAAACCACTCTCAGAAAAATATTATTTTTGTCAGACGTCATGTAGACCACAGCTGGAATCCTGGAGTTTTTCTGGGCTCTTCTCCCAGCTCAGTGGAGATTTTGCCATTTAAATGACATAAAGAAGCTTTATCCATATAGGTCCTGTTGTTTCTATGTGGTGGTAGTGGATGGGTCACTAATTCCATTAGCTTTGATTATGTATGTTTCAGTTAAATAACTAGATAATAAATCACCCCACAACTTACTGGCTTAAATCAATCATCATATTTGCCTGTGATTCTGTGGGTCAGCAAACAGGGCTGTATTGGGTGGTTATTCTGTTCTATATGCCATTTTCTGGGGTCATGAGCTTGGCTTCATTTACATGGTGGCTGGGCGGTAGATCTAAGCAGAACATTCATATGTCTGGCACCTCAGCACTTGTCCACACGCCCCCTCTCTCTCTCCACATGGTTAGCTTGGGCTTCCTCGCCACATGGAAGTCTCAGGGTAGCCAGGCAACCATTTCCAAGTAGGACAAAATTTGGAGCTACGGATGTCCTTAAGGCCCAGCCTTAGAAGATACACAGTGTCACCTGCAGTGCATTCTGTACGTCAAAGCCAGTCTCAGGGTCAGATTAGATTCAAAGACAAAGGAAATAGACTCTGCCTCTTGATGAGAGATAAGGCAAAGAATTTGCATCCCTCTTAACCTACTACAGTAAATCTGATGAAGACAAAAGTGTTACAGGGTTCGGCGCATAGTTAAGAAACAGAACATTATGGGGCTGCAAATCACGAAGACCCGAGTGTGGACTCATCCAGCTGCAAGAGTTTCCTCCAATTCTGAGCAATAAACCAAAAGAGACCATTACCAGGTGGCATGTGGGAAATGGAACCTTTGGCAGAACTCACACCCCGGAGACAATAGTAACTCAGATCCTGCCCCACACCCCCCAGGCACAGGGCTGGAGAAGGGCCCTTCAGCCCCACTCCTTCCTCTGCTATGGGGCTTACTGACCCCTGCGTTCCAGCAAGGCACCAACTTCTCCTTTTGCAGATTCCTCACTCCTTAAGTGTAGTAATTCTTTCCCAAGCCTGCATTATATGGGTTTTGAGATCTTTGTGAGATCCCTTGTGCTGAAATTACAAATACTGGTTCTTAAGTGTTGATATGCTTCCTCAGACTGGGAAAAGAAAAGAAGATGTAGGTTGCCTCATGAAAATAGTGAATTTACCATGTAAGAGTTCATCATTTCTTTTCATATGGGGGCCTTGAAAAAATTAAAATCCCTCTCATGTCATTGGGCTCTAGAGGTCTGTGTGAATCAGCCACTCACTCAGGGAAAGACCCTGACTGCCCCCTCACAATTACTGTGATGCCACAGGGAGTTTCTTGGTCACACCTACTCCCATCTGCTTGCCGGTTCTATCCTTTCTTAGAGGCTTGTCCAAATGCTGGGCTGGCCCACACTTAATATCAAGTCATTCATTGCCTGATTCCCACTGGACTAATAAAAAAGATGCTGCCACTTGGGATAGAGTATCGCTGAAACAAAACCATCTGTGGGATAGTATGTAGGCAAATGGGCCACATGATGGATAGGAAGTTGGATCTTCTATTGTAATCCATACACAACCTTGGGCCAAGCCATCGAGGGCTACTCTGTAGAAATGCACAGACTGCGGCCTCTTTAAAAGGGGCTTATACTCGGGGCACCTGGGTGGCTCAGTGGGTTAAACTCATACTCTTGATCTCTGCTCAGGTCACAGTTTCACAGTTTGTGAGTTCAAGACCCATGTAGGGCTCTGCGCTGACAGCACAGAGCCTGCTTGGGATTCACTGTCTAACTCTCTCTGCTCAGGTCACAGTTTCACAGTTTGTGAGTTCAAGACCCATGTAGGGCTCTGCGCTGACAGCACAGAGCCTGCTTGGGATTCACTGTCTACCTCTCTCTGCTCCTTCCCTGCTTGCTCTCTCTCTCTCTCAAAATAAATAAATAAACTTTAAAAAAGGGGGGGGGGCTTAGACTTAGTGTCTGTTCGCACTCTATACTGATCAGATAAGGGTTGACCAGTTCTTTAATATTTAAAGTTTCTTTTTCACAGTCCAGCCTGAAGCCTTGTGCCTATTTGATTTGTACAACATATATCTGGCTGATGCTGGTGAATTGAGACAAATATCATCTTTTCATAACCAAAAATGACTCCACTTTTCCCTATGCCTCCCTCCAACCATAAGGCAGTGCTCTAAAAGCTGGGGGTTGGGACAGATGCCTGCTTCCCTGGGAGAGAAGAATTCCACCCCCCACCACAGTCCCTTAGGCTTCTCTTATTATATCGTCTCTAGACCATTGGGAAGGAATCAAGACATTACTTTATTCGATCAGGATCATTTATAAATAGCAGAACCACTTTCTGCTTCACTGCAGCTCATGATATTGAGATGAGTGAATTAAAGTAAACGGCTATTAGAGAAAGTAGGGGAGTGAATTTTAATGTGACGTATGGCAGACCGTTCTCTGGAATCTTTGCACATTGTGACCATTGTGTAGGCAATGGGGTAAGCACTTCGGGGCTTGTATACCAGGTCCGTGCACCTGATATAAGGCTCTGGACAGACCAGACCAAATGTAGGAGGATGGGGCACTGGCCTCCTGTCCCTCCCCCACCCCACCTCACCACCTTCTGAGCCTGAAGTTAGCAGGTTTCCACATACCGAGTTTCATCTGTGGCTCCAGGGGAAGAAATGTTCTGTCTCTGCTAGAAGAGGCCATTTCACCAGGTGCCAGAGTGTCTGGAAAAAGTCTAGGAAAAAAGAGGAAAGGGGTGTATGTGTATGTGAGAGAGAGAGACAGACAGAGACAGAGATAGAGAGATTGGAAGGAAGGGAAGGATTGAAAAAGAACATGAACTCACTCAGTCCTGAGCTTTCTTACAGTGTTGGCTCTCTGCCCTCACTGAGCTGGGTCAGTACATCCTGCTGAGAACATCCCTTCCCTTCTCTCAGAAACCTGAAAGGGGACTTTGACTTCATTCACTGGCCTGATATGGGCATTGTGACAAATACGTTATCCCGGCTTTATGTTTGGCCTTTTGTGATACCCTGAGGGGGTAGCTATGTCTTTTCTCTCTCACATACACCCCCCCTTCACACTCACACTCCTGTATTAAGGTTGAATTCTCTTGCTTAATCCAGAGAGCTGTGAGGACCTAAATACTAAGGTGTAGCATCAGAGTGAGGGGGAGAAACGAGTGGGAAGGAAATTCACTCAAAAGGACTTTGAGTATGCAGATGGGGCTATTTTTTTAAACTTTATTTTGAATTCATTTCAGGCTATGGAAAAGCCCAAAGTATTTTTTTACAAAAAAATACAAAAAGTGAAAAGAATACTGTATACTCTTCATCTCATTTGCTTCTCATTTTCTCTTTTTATATACTTTTTTTCTAAACCAGTTGCAAATAACTTGCATATATGATGCCCCTTTATCCCTAAATATTTGAGCATGCAATTTCCAAGAAAGAAAGAAAGAAAGAAAGAAAGAAAGAAAGAAAGAAAGAAAGAAAAAAGAAGACATTCTCTTTCCTAACCCCAATATATTATCAAAATCAGGAAAAGAATATTGATGTAATACTATTATCTAAACTACATCTCTTTTTCAAATGTTATCGGTTTTTCTAACAATGTTCTTTATAGCAAAAGAGAACATTTTTTGATCCAGAAGCCAATCCAAGATTACACATTATCATGTCTCTTTAGGTTCCTTCAGTTAGGATATTTCCTCAGTCTCTGTCATTCATGACATTGACATTTTGAAGTATCTAAGCCATTTATTGAATAGATCATGCCTCATTTGGAGAGTGTCTGACGCTTCCTCACGATGAGATTTAGGTTGTACACCACAGAGGTGACAGTATGTCCTTCTTAGAGCATCACATCAGGAGATACAGGATATTGATTGTCCCATTTGTCCCTTGTGATGTTAACTTTGATTACCTGATTCAGGTGAGGTGTGCCAAGCCTCTCCACTCTCCAACTACTATTTTTCTCTTTGAAATCAAGAAGCATTTTATAAGGAGATACTTTGAGATTGTATAAATATGCTGTTTCTCACCAAACTTTTACCCACTATACACCCATTGCTAGTTCTTGCCTGAATCAATTATTGCTATGAAAATTGACAAATGATGATTTTCTAATACCATTATTTCTTCCATACTTAGTAGTTGAAAACATCATAAAAAAGGCTCTTCGACCATTTATGTATTTGTTTATATCAGTATAAACATATTTTTATATTTCTTATTTTATTCAGTAGATTTTAAACCACTACTACTTTTTTTTTCAAAATTCAGATTGTCCCAGATTTGGCCAGTGGGAGCTCCTTGCAGCTATCTCCTTTTGTCCTTGTGACGTGTCCAGGCAGGGCTATTTTTGAGGAAAGATGCTCCAGAACTCTGGCCCAGAATCTTTCTCCAAATTATGGAAGTTTAAATCACACACACAGGAATGTCATTTTTTAATATTATGATAAAACACACATTATATGCCAGTGAATTTTAGAGTTCCAATGGAGTAACAAAACATTTATGAACACACATTTCATCATCTTTCTATACACCAGACTCATTTTGTAAGTCAAGGCTTGACTCTGTCCCCCATCTCCTGGTCTCAATGTGAGGCCAGGCCACTTCACAGTAAACCCACTGAGGAAATAGGGGAGAGAGAAGAATCAGGGAGGTGCAGAGAAACAGGAAAGGAAAGGGAAGAGAGGGAAGGGAAGGGAAGGGAAAGAAAAGGAAGGGAAACTCCTCTTCCCTGGCCATCCTTGAGAGTGGCCTGGCACCTGCAACTTCCGCATGCCCCCCCATGCACACTGACTCCTCTACGAAGCCTCTATTGTCACAGGCATTAGTTCGGACAGAATGCAGGACATTTTGTCAAAGGTTAGAACAGTTGCCTTCATCTCAGAAAAGGGGCTGGGAGACGATGCAGGGTGTGTTGAAGGAACTCAGGTTTCCTTGCCACAGCTACACCACTGGAAGGATGGAAAGAAAGGAGAGAAAACACTGGGTATGTGATGTACACCCCCCTCAATGGGACTCGCACCACAGGCTGGAGGCGCTTCCGGCAGAATTGAGTGCTGGGGAAAGCCTGCGATAAATCAGCTGTCTTCACTAGCCAGGGGGTTGCTATGGCAATAGGAATACACTGTAGGTTTTAAGAGATGTAATTTTCTGTGATTCACTGTATATTTTTAGCCATTTTTCTTCCTGTATTGTCTCCCTGTGGCAATTGCCTATTAATGCTGGCCTGCACCAAGACTGGACTAAACGGTCCGTTCTCAGAAGTGATGAAAACCCTGGAGATCAGTAAGTACAGGAGGGTTATGACCCGTGGATTTAAGGGTAACCTGGGGAAACAACCAGCATGGTTCAGGACACAGATTAATTAGCATGGGCCATGCCATATCCAAGGAAGAGTAAAGGAGAATGAAAAGCCCCAGAAATATGGTACCAGGTTGCTTGGAATGGGAAACTGAGTCACACTCCTCACTGCAGTCAGGGTGCTCATGCAGCAGAAACAAGCCTCCTGAGTGAGGGAAACTAGGACCCAGGTTTCTGAACAAGGAACTATAAAAGCATATTGACCTTCTGTTGATGTGTTATTCTTTCCTTTCCTTTCTTCCTCTCTGCTTTCCTTCCTTCCTTTAATTTTTCTCATCTATTTGCCATAAAATTTCATGGAGGGACTGAGCACAGGTGAACATTCAGTCAGTCCACTTGGCTCTTTGTGACTAGTTCCATCAGGAGTCTTTCCATCTGGAACAGCAGAAACCCAACCTAAACTGTTAAAGCATAAAGAGAACTTACTTTCTCTCATAACTGAAAGTCCAAGGGCTAGTCTCAGGCACAGCTGTTCATGGGGCTGGTGACATCATCAACATCTGGGCTCATTGACACACCAAGTTCTACTGATGCCTTGGCATTTGGGCTGTCATAACATAAAACTCAGCTAATGGAGGCTTCAATGAAGTATGGTTTATTTTTCTCTCATAAGAAGTCTGGAGATAGGCATTTTTTCCCCCTCATATAACAGGTAGTCCAGAATAGGCACCAATGACATTACCATGCAGCAGCTCATTAATGTTACCAAGAACCCAACCTCTTTCTTCATTTCAGTTCCACCATCTTCAGGGTCACAGGAGGACGGCTCCGGCTGCAGGCATTCACGGCAGAAAGGGGAAGTAGCTGTATCTAATTCTTTTATCTAGAAAAGCAAATCTTCCCTCAGAGCCCCCAGCCAATCTCTGCTACCAGCTGATTTGACATATCAGTGCCACCAGAAGGTGAAGAAAGCACATTTTTAGTTTTTCCTGGCCCCTAGAGTAGAGGCCATTTTTTGTTTGTTCGTTTGTTTGTATGTCAAAGAGAAGCCATACCCAGGAAATGTGGGATGGGTTTGCCTCTTCATCAGAGGGTCTACTTTGTAACTCCATTGTTGTCCTTTCCCAGCTGGGGTGGGGTGGGGGTGGGGAGAGTAGAAGAGAAGGGCAAGAAGCTTCCTTTTAAGGCTGTGATACAGAAGTTTCGCTCATCATTTCTCTTCTGCTCACGTCCCATTGGCCAGAGTCTAGTCACATGGTCACAACTAGCTGCAAGGGAACTTGGGAAATGTACAGTTTGCATAGCCATGTGCCCTGCCAAAACTTGGGGAGTTCTGTTACTAAAATGAATACGAGGAGGAGTATGGCAGGACAATTAGCAACCTCCTCCTGAGGTTTTAAAAGGATTTGAATGGGTGTTGGATTAGCCAGCCAACCACTTCTGCATCAGCCTCATTCTCAGAGAGGCTTACCTTTGTGGAGATTAAGACAGCTTCAGCAAACCAGCCTCACACCTTCCAAGGCCATTAGTGAAAGAGCCCAACATCTTTGCAGCTGCCCTAATCAATCTTATAACATCTCCTCGGTTCTGATTGGATCTTCTGCCCATCCTTGGACCATGGGGATGCAGTACAATGCTCTGATCGGTCATACCTGAGTCACTTGCTCCACCAAATCACCAAGACCTTTCTGGTTTGCTCATCAAGACCTTACAGTTTGCTCATCTGTACAATAGGCATAACAATAGAACCTACCTCACAGCGTTGTTGGGAGAGTGCCACTCGTGGCCATTGTCCATAAATGCATTCTCACTTGACCCTATGACCAGACTCACCTTAACAATGTCATTTTAGAAGATAAGACTGCTAAAAAGCAAAGCAAAGCCAAGGCTGTTGGGTAGCTGGCCTGTATTTCATCTCCTAGTATGTCCCAAAGTAAAAGTATTTATCCAGCACTTGCTAGGTGCTCAGCACTGTGTTGAGCACTTTCCTGAATTCTAATATAATCCTCAGAGTGGCTCCATGGGAAAGACACTTTCACTATTTTCATCAAACAGGTAAAGAAGTTTCGGTCCTTGCCCTAAGGTCACAGCCAGCCCAGTGATGGAGCCACAAACCTAGGACTAACTGAAACCCCACACTCTGCTCCCTCTTCTTGTGTGAAAACATGTAATATCACACACTTTCGGAATTGTGGAAATCTGGCTAGCTGTGGCAGTCATGAGAGAGCACAGACTAGTTCTCCCCTTGAGACAGGATGTGCTACAAGGGTGTGGCAAGCTGCCAGCTGCCAGCCATGGCGCCTTTGGGATCCCACTGAGGCCTTGCTCTCCCCAAGCACAGCAGCGGTCCAAGAGCCCAGTCAGGCCTGTCCAGTGGGGACTCCTCAGCTCTTGGGCTTCCCAGCAGCCTGGCCATAACTTTCTTGGAACTGTGCTTTCTTCCTACCCAAGCCTCTTTCCTGTCCTCTCTCCTGTCCTCTGGTGAGTGTGAGACCTGCGTGGTTGCCTGAAGGCTCTCCTTACCTAGCCCTCCTCCCTCACCCTCCGTCCTTCTCAGGTGTTCTTCCCCATACATTTATTGCATACCTACTTCCATCTTGGCATCTGTTCCTCAAAGGACCTGAAATGACACACTTCTTGTACCCACCTTGACCCCCTGCATGAGCTATGCCACAGGTATGTATGTTTCCAAAGATTCTTGAGTGTTTAAGAACAAATGAGCAAGGAAAATACTAACTCAGAATTTGGGGAATGGGGAGGGAATCTAATGTAGATCAATGAGGAAGCTTCTGGCCTGGCACTTAGAAAGTGGGGTCTCCTTCTCTACACAAGGCTCTGAATAGAGGGGAAAATAGTATTGCTGGTCTTACAGGAGTGGAAACCCAGCTGCATAGTGTGTGTTGGAGGCAGAGAGAGTAGGAAGGGTCTGAGACTTGTCTAGAGTCAGATGACAGGGTTGCAGATAGATTCCAGTCATTCCAATCCTCCATCAAGAAGCATCCAATGCTACTTACACAAGGAATTGATTCTTCACTGAAAGAGCAAAAACAGCTACTTAACTCAGGTGAAGGGAGAAAATGATCAACTGAGCAAAATATACTGGCTTTAGACAAGGATCTCCAAGCTGAAGTGGGATTACTCTTGTTGCTCCTGGGAACACTGTCCTTGTGCTGCAACTACCCTACCCCACCCCCAAGATGACGTAGGCCATGTGCTGTTTGTAAATTGCATACAGCAATTGCTATCTGGTAACCACAGAGTGGGTGCAGCCTACAAACATGTTTGCTTTAGTCCCCAGAGTGCTTTCTACAAAACTTAAAATTAGTTGACAAGATTTATCAGTTGCAGAGTGTCTGGGTGGCTCCATCGGTTAAGCATCTGACTCTTAGTTTGGGCTCAGAGCATGATCTCATGGTTTGTGAGTTTGGTCCCCACATCGGGCTCTGTGCTGGGCAGTGCAGAGCCTGCTTGACATTCTCTCTCTCCCTCTCTCTCTGCCCCTCCCCTGCTGACTCTGTCTCTCTCTCAAAAATATATAAATAAACTTTTAAAAAAAGATTTATCAATTGGGATATTTTTCATAAAACTCTGGAGGCCTTGCTTTTCTTGAGAAATCAGCAAATTTAATCATACTCAGCCTGCATGTCCACTTCCGGCTTCAGACAGGATCAAAATCCCCACCGCTCTTATCTTACCACACCTGAAGTCATTTGAGTTCATAAAGCCAGGCTTAAACTCCCCAGGACAGCCAGCCTCCCTGATTTTGAGCACTCTGATTCAAATCATGAGGCCTGATGAGGATGGGCTGCAGGTTAACTGTGAGCTCTTTAAGAAAAGTGAGTTACTGGGGCACCTGGGTGGCTCAGTCGGTTGAGCGTCAGACTTCGACTCAGGTCGTGATCTCATGGTTTGTGAGTTTCAGCCCCACATCGGTTCTCCACTGTCAGCAGAGAGCCTGCTTCTGATCCTCTTTCCCCCTCTCTCTGCTCCTCTCCCACTTGCACTCTCTCAAAAATAAAGAAATCTTAAAAAAAAGTGAGTTACTAAGCAAATCAATAGCATTAATAGGATTTCAAGATGGAATCGTTTTTTAAGCACTCCAACAGGAATGAAGAGCATTATTAGCACAGGAGGTTTGTCAGCAGTGACAGTTGGGGACGGGTGGTGGCCAGAGGCAGAGACCTTAGGTTGAGAAAGATGGGACTTCTGTCCTGGCTTTGCCCTTACTAGTGATATGACCTTGAGTGTTTCCTTCGTGCTCAGATCAGATGCCTGGTGTTGTGACAAGAACAATAAGAGCTGACATCTGCTTAGTGCTTATTACCTACAAAGCAGCCTGTCAAGTGCTTGGTGTGCATCCTCTCATTTCACACCCAGCCCGGAGGTCAAGCACTGGTGTTATCCCCAAAGCCCAGAAAGGTTCTGTGACCTGCCCAGAGTCAGAGAGTCAGGAATTGCAGGAGCCAGAATTTGAAGCCCAGATGCTCTGACGCCAGAGCACACACGTGTACTTACTACATTGTAGTTCTTCCACCTGCCTGGCAGGATCCTCTTGAGAATTACACAAGGTGATGTAGTCCAAGTGCTTTTTGTGAATTGTAAAGTGGTCCAGCAATGTTCACTATGATCGCTTGAACACTACAGTTTTTTTCCCCCAAAACTGATCCTTTATCTAAAAATCACGGATTCGGTTAACCCCTTTTTAATTCATTCAAATTAATGGATTTTGGGTCTTTTTAAAAGAGAGTGTAGAAGGAAATTGGGACTCAAGACGCATCATTAGTCCTGCAGCGCCCCCTGCTGACAAGAGTCATGAAAGTTATGCAATTCTAACTGCAGATGACATTGACCTCTCTGCCCCCTTGAACAACTATTTCTGGAGCAACTTACTTTGTCCTGGGCATTGCACTAGCTGTCACATGGACTAGAGTATAGGAATAGAGGACAGGGGAGGTCCCTTTCCATCCAAGCCTGGACTTATATATAGGAAGATATAAGCTGATATAAGGCTTAGATACAAGCCTATGTGACTTAGATACAGGAAAAGAAAAGCAGAGAAAGCCACAGGCAAGGGTGACCCCACTTCCCATCATGACATCATGGAAAGGAGACCAAAGCCGGACGTTGTTGTCATCATCTCCCTCAAAAGAGCACAAGGCACCCCAAACCATGAGGTCATGGTACTCCAGCTCCAGTGTGTGTAAATGTTTAACAACCAGCTCTCTGGCACAGGGAAGCCTTGGTCTGTAGTGTTTGCCAATTTCCATGGTGTAAATACTCCCACTATGACCAGTTTCAAGCCACCAACATGATGATTCACAAGATTCTTGAATATTTAACAACTGGCCTTTCACAAGCTGGTAGGAGCTGGCTCCAACATACCACTTCTTTTATCTCTAGAAAAAATACACCCTCTCATCTTCTTTCCCAACCATCTAGACTCCATAATTATTCCAGCTGGTGCACATCAATGAGCAGGGACAGATCGGCCTCTCCCCCAGCAAGGCCAGCCCCAAATAGAGAATGAGAGATGCCAGCCAAGGTCCCCTCAACATCTACAGGTGGCTCTAGCCAGAAGTCCACTTCTCCTTCCATTCCATCCCTCCCTCTTTCCAGTCCTTTTCATTTCTAACCAACCAAGAAAAGAGGGACTTCCCTGAACATCACGACCAGCCCTGAAAGAGAACATCCTTCTGACTTCACCTTCCTGTCTGCCCCTCAAAATTCCCTCCCCAGAGATTGGATTCGCAGGCCTGCCTCAGCCTAGAAGCTCCCACCAGAGGGCACGTCATGGCTCCTGGCAGAGCCCCGGATCTTCTGGAATGAAGAGGCTGGCCTACCCTGGACCACAAGCCACTCACTTTATTTATTTATTTTTAATGTTTATTTTTATTTTAGAGAGAGAGAGGGAGTGAGAGTGAGCAGGGAGGGGCAGAGAGAGAGGGAGACACGGAATTCGAAGTAGGCTCCAGGCTCTGGGCTGTCAGCACAGAGCCTGTTGCGGGGCTCAAACCCACAGGCCATGAGATCATGACCTGAGCCGAAGTTGGAAGCTTAACTGAGCCACCCAGGTGCCCCTGCCACTCACTTTATATAAAGCCCAAGGAAGAAGGCCTGCCTTGGGCCTAAGAAAGGAGGAGGAATGTATGGGGCCATACACGACCTCAGGGAGTGGCTCTCAATTGTCTCCAGCTAGAGAGGTGAGCCCAGCTATCTGAGGGCGTGTTTTCTTCTTCTTCTTGTCCTCCTTCTCCTCCTCCTTTTTCTTCTCCTCCTTCCCCTCCTTCTTCTTTTTAATGTTTATTTATTCATTTATTTATTTATTTTTGAGACAGAGAGGGGCAGAAAAGAGAATCTCAAGCAAGCTCCACACTGTCAGCACAGAGCCCAGTGGGAGGCTGGAACTCACAAACCTTGAGATCGTGACCTGAGCTGAAGTCAAGAGTTGGACGCTTAACCAATTGAGCCACCCAGGCACCTCTGACAGCATGCTTTCTACTCATCCCAGAAATCATCCTGGAGCAGACCAAATAAACCCCAAAATCTTATGACCCCAGCTATTTAAATGCCAGCCCCAAACCCCCACCTCCCATGAGGTTAGCAGTTCTCCTTCCTTTCTCCCCCAGTCTGCCCTCAATTTCTGCCTGCAGCCTCAGTCCACCCATCCCAAGACCCTAGTAACCCACCAGACAATGAAACCAGAGGGAGAAGAACTGGCTTCCACTCTGGCTCAGCCACTTGGAGTTGTATGTCCTTGAGAAAGTTTCTAAACCTCCTGAGGCTTGTGTTCTGAAGCCTAAATAGAAACAGTCATCAGTGCTGTTGAGAGAATGAAATTAGAATGTGTGCGGAAAAGACTTTATAAATCAGAATGTTAGATAATGTTATTTTCCTGCCGGAGAGACGTATTTACTATGTGTTTTTTCTCCTTCTATAAAGAACATGAATTCTTTGTAGACAGCTTGAAAAATACATTTGAATAAAAAAATAAGTAAGAATCACTCAGAGTTCACCACTATGCACATTTGGTATTTTCCCCAAGTCTCCTTTCTTATCTGTACAGCTATGCCTTGGTTACAAGAGAAGATGGGGGTACTTATGACTCAGGGCAGTGCCCTCCCCCTTAACCCACCCTCAGACCTGCTACAGTATCTCTCTCCATCCTGGCCATAGGAAAGAGGGCAGACTTAGTCTCTCACTAGAAAGAAGGCAGACTGTTGGCTCCCCACATAAGGAGATCTTAGAAATAGAACCTGTTCTTCCTGATAAAGACCTTCAAACTCTGTACTCTGCAAACCATTTTGGAAAGATCACATGCCCTTATGGATCACCTTGTCTGCCTGGCCTCATTTACAAAATGAAGTTTTAAAAGTCAAAAGTGGGGGTGGGGGGAACGCCTGGTTGGCTCAGTTGAGTTTACTTTTGTATATGGTGTAAGAAAGCGATCCAGGTTCATTCTTCTGCTTGTGTCTGTCCAGTTTTCCCAACACCATTTGCTGAAGACACTGTCTTTATTCCATTGGATATTCTCTCCTGCTTTGTCAAAGATGAGTTGGCCATACGTTTGTGGGTCCATTTCTGGGCTCTCTATTCTGTTCTGTTGATCTAAGTGTCTGCTTTTGTGCCAGTACCATACTGTCTTGATCATTACAGCTTTGTAATACAGCTTGAAGTCTGGAATTGGTTTTATTTTTCAGGACTGCTTTGGCTATTCAGGATCTCTGCTGGTTCCATACAAATTTTAGGATTGTTTGTTCTAGCCCTGTGAAGAATGCTGCTGTTATTTTGATAGGGTAAAATAAAATGGATTTTTTAAAAAATTTTTAATGTTTTATTTGTCTTTGAAACAGAGAGAGAGAGAGAGACATCATGAGCAGGGGAGGGTCAGAGAGAGAGGGAGACACAGAATCCGAAGATAGGCCCCAGGCTCTGAGCTGTCAGCACAGAGCCTGACGTGGGGCTCAAACCCATGAACCGCAAGATCATGACCTGAGCCGAAGCTGGACACTCAACTGACTGAGCCACCCAGGCACCCCGATGGTTTTTAGATAAAAGTGATTTGAGAAGAAATAGTAAACATCTGTGCTGATAGCTCAGAGCCTGGACCCTGCTTCGGATCCTGTGTCTCCCTTTCTCTGCCCCTCCCCTGCATGTGGTTTGTTTCTGTCTCTCAAAAATAATAAATGTTTAAAAAAATTTTTTTAGTTAAAAGAGGGAAGCTTTTGGCTTAGTAAGGCATCCACTGTGGCAGCCGTGTTACTAAAATGCTTGTACTCAGGCCCTTTACAATGTGGAACTGCATTTGCTGTAGGAAATACTTTTGAAAATCTCACACATCTTTCGGTGGCTGGCCCATGAATCACCAAAGGAACCCATGTAGAACATGAATGCAAATTTGCTCCACTGGGCTCTCTCGGTATCTGACAAAATGTCATCTTTCCATCAACGTTACCGAGATTACCTCTTGCTTCTGCCCTAAAACAGGTGTTTCTTGGCTGTCAGAAACTGTCTGGGTCTCCTCTTGTCTGTAACGACAGTGGGTAGTGGCTGTGCCTCCTGCCTGAGCTCACCTTACCCTGACTTCTCCAGTATTCCAGCCCAACTTAGAGTTGGGCTCTGAATCCCTTGGAGGTGGGGGGGGGGGGCAGATGCTCATGGGACTTAAAGTGCATTGTTAGGAGAATGGGTCCTAGGAGCTAAGTCCCAAAAGTCACTTCCGAGTGACTGTATGTATTAGCAGAGCTTGTGGCTAAATATTTCCACTCCAGATATTTCAGAGTAGATAGTGGTGAAAACCAGGGTGAGGACTCTTCCCTTAAATGCATATGACAAATAGGGGTGCCTGGGTGGCTCAGTCGGTTAAATGTCCGACTTCGGTTTATGTCATGATCTCGCAGTTCATGAGTTCAAGCTCAGAGCCTAGAGCTTGTTTCAGATTCCGTCTCCCTCTCTCTCTGCCCCTCCCTCGTCCACACTTTGTCTCTCTCTCTCTCTCTCAAAAATAAACATTTAAAAAAATTTTTTTAATTAGAAAAAATGTGTACAGCAACTTCAGTAGCTTCTCGCCACCACTTCTCTCCAGACGCACGTAAGTGCAAAGGGGCAGAGAGGGACACCCATTCCATCGGTCTTCTCGCTGCTGCAAGAAAAAGGTCTCAGTGATTCCTGTCTCCTAAAGGAATGTTCAGCCCCACCCAGAGTCCAGTCATATTCTTTCAGAGTCCCTCATGTGTGTGGAAGATTACTAGGGTCCACAGAAAAGAACCTGGGCTTTGGACCCAGGTCAGCTTCAGCTCGAATCTGACTCCACCACTTCCCAGGAACCTTGGCCTCAGGCAAGCACCTCTAACTCAAGCTTGAGGAGGGAGCTTGTGTCCAGAGGATGTTTGTAAAAGAACGCTTTGTAGGTGCTCGGGGAATGGTACTGAGGGACAAGGGGCTCCTGAAGCAGGGCCACACACAAGAAAAGCCACAGCAGTGACAATCAGCTGGACTTGGCAGAGATGGCTCTCGTTGGTCTCCTACCCCCATTGGCAGCCGTCTCTTTTCTAAATGTCCACAGTCCTGCAGCAGCCTTTTCAAACTCAGAGCCTGCCAGCCCAGACTGCCCTTCCCTCAGGGTGAGCTAGGCTTCTGAGCTGCTAATCCCGAGGTCTTTTCTCATCTCTTGACCTGGATGCCCTCATCATGTCTCCCATCTAGGTGAGGGCCATCTCCAGCTGTTGGCGAAGCTCGTCACCTTCTCATGATATAGTCTTTCTCTGTAGGCTCATGTTCCAGCACCCAAGAACAGCATTCTCCGATTCCAGTCCAGGGCTCCAGAACCTACTTCAAAGCAGGACAGGGCCCCTCCAGCTCCCCCACCAGAACCATGAACACAGCCCTCCTCTCCCAGGGGCAGAAGTCAGTGTGGATGCAGAAGACCAATCTGAGCTCGGAGACCACCGGGATAATTTAATTCCGTTTTTCAACGGTCAGCACCAGAACCCACGATGTCCAGCTCATCCCTTATCTCCAATTCTCTTCTTTGTATGCCTCAGATACAGTAGCAGTGTAGGCTACTCCTGGAAAAGTACACCCTTTCCATCATTTCCTCCCACCCCTGCCCCCCACCCTACCCTATTGAATGCAGTCTAATTTTCTGCCAAGAAAAGTTTCAGAAAAGCACTTCTCCTCCCAAATTCTCTTGAGATGTGACTCAGACAATGTCACCCTGCCAACTTCTTGGAGTCCTTGCTTCAGGAAACCAGGCTTCCGGCCCCTCCCCCAGCCCTGGGAGCCACGGAGCTCTCTGCGGGGTGAGTAGGATCATTGTGGGAAGCAGCCATCAATGCATCCCTCATTCCGGGGCCAGCACAGCAGTTAGGACAAAGCAATTGTCAAAGATCCTGATCAGGCAAATGGGGAGCCCCTTGCACCTGTGGAATAGTAATGAGGATAGACCTCTGTCCATTTCCCCACCTTAAGCTGTCTCCAGCCCAGGTTACAGAGGGCCCGCAGGCCTGAAGAACAGGAAAGCTGCAGAGCCAAGGGAAGCAGCTTCTGGTTGGGAAAATAAAAGGCACCAAAAGCCAAAAAGCTCAGATGACTTGTAGGGGCTGGCCTGGGAGGCCACAGCCAACCGCTGTCAGCCGGGAGACACTGGAGAGCATGTGGAGGCACGGAAAGTGAAATCGGACCCTTCTGTTCCTCCAGCCTCCCAGGCGGCGGTGGCTGCTCATCCAGTCACCCACCCTTAGGAGGAAGTCACCTGCTGCATCCGCCACAAACACTTCCTAGACCTAGGGATCACAGAGTGAGGCCACTACTTCTTCCAGGCCTGCTCACCCGCTGCTGGGAAGGGGCCTCACCCATCCCTTCGGCCCTTTTACCCGTGCCACCAGAGCCCCAGGCTGAAAGCGTCAAGCTCAATAGGCACCGGGGCAATATGGTGGGCATTGCCAGGCTGTTGATGGAGCAGGAAGAGGCAGGGTCCTTTCTCCCCAAGGTCCATCAGAAGCACCTGAGGACATAAAGCTGTTGATGAGGGCCAGGAGGCCCACACTTTGGAAGGTTTGCCCAGCCAGCTGAGCAGAGTGAGGGGCCCCATTCACACAGGCCAGCATGCTTTTGGGATAAAGGGTTGGACAAGGGGGTCTAAGCTGGAGACAGGTAGAGATAGGGAAGGGAAGGGAGGGAAGGAGGAAGAAGAATGGAGGGGGAAGGAAAGGGACTCTCAAAGGCAATGTCTGGTTTTAGTGGAGCGGAATACTTTCCAGCATAAGCCACCAGACAGCTGCCCATCATGTTCACAGAGTTATCATTAAAAGCTTTATAGGAGAAAATCATTTTTCAGGTGGCCTGTGGCTAGGGATCCGGAGTCTGTCATACGTAGATTCAGATCTCTGTATCTTCCCCTAAGAGTCACCTTGGATAAATGTCTTAACTTCTATAAACCTCCATTTCCTCATCTGTAAAATGAGGACAGTAGTTCCTACATCTTAGGGTTGTTGTGAGGATTAAGTGAAGAAACGTTTATAAAGCCCTTAGCACATTGCCTGCCACATAGTAAAGTCTCGATAATTACTACTCTTTTAATTCATTGCTGTTGTCATTAGTGGTGGATAAGCATCTGCATTAATAGAGCCTCATTTCCCATGGCTAGCCTTTATGAAAGATGCACGGCCAGCCCTAAAACAACAAGATCTAGAAAACCAAATTCAAAAACTGCTAATGGTGGGGGCACCTGGGTGGGTCAGTCAGTTGAGTGTCTGACTTCAGCTCGGGTCATGATCTCATGGTTCATGGGTTCGAGCCCCATGTGCCCTGTGCTGACAGCTCAGAGCCTGGAGTCTGCTTTTGGATTCTGTGTCTCCGTCTCTCTCTGCCCATCCCTCACTTGCTCTGTCTCTCTTTGTCTCTCAAAAATTAGTAAACATTTAAAAATTAAAAAAAAAAGAATAGTGTTCTTTAAAAAAAAAAAACTGCTAATGGTGGAGTACTAATGGTTTCATTTACAGAGTTCGGTGGACACTGCTTGATCTAGGAAGTGTGTAGCCACCACCGACTGCAAACATGCTCCATTGTGACAAAAACAAACAATTTGATTTCCCTATTTCTTAGTTCTTCCCCGCCCCCCCCACCCCCACCCCCGCCACAGTAAATTTTCTCTGCTTTCCTCCCAGATGGGATCTGCAAGGACTGAGAATCTTACTAAATCACAGGAAGGGGGGAAAGTGTGGACACAATATGGCCCAGTCCCCCAGACCTGCTCATGGCTATAACTGGGGTTCTAAGCCTTCCTGCTCCTCCCCAGAATATGCACAGAAGACAGGCATATTTCATGCCTCAGGGTTGAATGGTGGGGTCTGGAGGTGGGCCTAGCCCTGGCAGCTTGAGGCCCTGCCTTTGAGCTCAGTGTTCACAAAGTGACCTTCACATCTTCCAATCAGGAGAGGATTGCAGTGTCTCGAGCTATACAGTTGTAATGGATCAAAAGGAGCCCCGAGCTCTGTGGCTCGAGTTCTGAGGTGCTCCAAGGACTGCCCCCCAAATCTCCCTTTCACACCCTTGTCCTAACACCTGGAATTTAAACCAAAAAAGTTACTCTTTGGGTTACAGGGTTGACAAATGGGTTTCACTGTAAACACCAACTCCAAATGATTGAGAGTAGAATTTTTTTCCAAAAGGTTCTGAAGCCTTTTCTGGGCTTAGCAGTAGGGTGTTTGTGATCAGGTAGCACTGTCTTTGATGGGCACTGGAAAGAAGACCCAGGGGTTTTGCTACAGAATTGTTATCCTTAAAAGCTTTTTTTGACATTTATAGTTTCAACTATATAGCCAGGAGAGAACACACAGGAACTTGTTTTGACTAACAACCATATCAGCAGGGCCCTAAGGGCATAGGACTCAGGACAGGGACTTTCTGATGAGGAGGTTTGAGAATGGCAGGCTGCCTGAGACCTGCTGTTGACAACTGAAGAAAACAAGCCAGATGGGATGCAGATGGGAAGCTGGGATGGTCTTGGAGCCGCCCCATTCCTTGTGTTTCTTGGGAAGGAAACAAAATGGAGATAGCAGCCTCCAAATGGGTCACCAAAGCAAATTCTAGTGCAGCCCCGTATTTCCTGCCTTTGAACCCTATCCTTCTGCCAGTCTACGGTACTCCCATGCCCCTTGCCCAGAGGGGATTCTGATTCCAATATTAGTAGCAAGCATCATACACCTTCTATCTATCTACCAGCTTCAAGCTTGATGTCTTCACACACATTTAACCCAATCCTATATGGTAGGATTTTTTAAGTTCTCTAATTTTATATAATATTGATGTGATTATTTTTAAAAATCATGTGCTCATAGTTTAAAAAACTCATATAGTACAGAATGGTCTAAAGTGAGGAATAACAGTACTCACTGAGCCCTGATCTCACTATCCAGAGATAACTACTCTTAAAAGTCCCACATTCATGGCAGCATTATTCACAATTGCCAGAGAGGTGGAGG
>CM053560.1:34057671-34272358 GCA_028646485.1 Cryptoprocta ferox
GGCAGGCAGAGGGAATGAGGAACTATTGTTTATGGAGTACAGAGTTTCAGTTTGGTCTGATTAAAAAAAAGTTCTGGAGATGGATAGTGGTGATGTTTGCACAACACTGTAAAGATAGTTAATGTCATTAAATTGTACATGTAAAATGATTAAAATGGTAAATTCTATGCCATGTGTATTTTAGCACAATTTAAAACAGCAAGAATAACAACAACAAAAGTCTATTACACACTCTTCCATGAGGAAGTACAGGAAATCCTCGTCCCCAAAAATGATGGCGCAAGCTGCAACCATTCCAAGTGACCTCAGGAGTCAGTGGGAAAAATTATAATTGTTCTTCGACCTTTAAATTTTTTTTTTTGGCCAAAACATTAAAGACTCTCTTACTATCAGTTTTAAATACAGAGGAAAAAATTTTTAAATAGTAACTCTAAAAAAAATAGAAACACTAATATTTATATGGCACATCTGTTATTTAAAACAGTAGGAATGTTTAGAGTAACGTGTTCTATTTCTTTGTAAGGAATTTACAAGAATAATTTGAGCAGTGCTTGCCTTCCTTTTCTCATACAACTTACAATACAGAGCAGCCATCATTTATTCACTTGGTAACTTTTCATGTTCCTTTGGATCTTAACCTCCCTATACCTCGGTTTCCTTATCCAGTAGAAGGAGGAGAATGGTATCTGGTTCTGAGTGGTTTTGTGAGAATTAAGCATGTTAATGTGGGAATTCAGGACAGTGCCTTAGGGTGCAGCAAGACCTCTGTAGGGATGCGGCCCTGAGCCCTCACCCAGTGCTGAATGCTAATCTTGCCATGCAGATGAATTCATTTAACCCTGGAAAGGGCCCTCAGTATTTCTGCTTGGTGTTTGAGGAAAGTGAGACTGACCCTCATCTCTCACCCCTAAAGTGAGGAGGCAGACTTCAGTCCCAACCCCCAGGCCCATGCTTTTGCCACACTGTACACTGCCAACATAAGTGGCCCACAGCGAGAGGGATGTTCTAAAGTAAAACAAAGAAGTCCTTGCTTCTTTGTGGCCTCACACAGCACCACATGTTCACCCGGTAGTGCCTCAAAACCCCTTTGGTTGCTTTGATTCAATCGCTTCTCAGTATCAGCCGCCACCTTTTTATTTCAGAAATATCACACCCAAGTGTGCAGGCTGCATTGGAGCATGGGGACGAACACAGTATTTGGACTATGTGGAAACAGGCAAAATCAATGAGAAAGGGAAGAAAGGGTCAGATTCAAGAGATACTTAGACAATAGAACCTAGTGACAGGTGCACACGGAGCTTGAAGGGGAAGACAAATGCAACGTTTCTGGACTGAGCCTGAATGACTTCTGTATCCTCAGTGAAGTAGCAGACGAGTCAGTGCAGAGACTTGGGTAGCAGACCTGGACTGGCCACTTTTCCCCTACAGAGCTGTTACTTTGCTGTACAAAGAAGGTGATCTGGATAACTTCTGTTTTAAATGTTTACTATTTCATCTCAAATCACTTTTATTTAAAAACCATTTTATTTTACCCTATCAAAATAACACCAGCATTCTTCACAGGGCTAGAACAAACAATCCTAAAATTTGTATGGAACCAGCAGAGATCCCGAATAGCCAAAGCAACCCTGAAAAAGAAAACCAATTCCAGACTTTATGCTGTATTACAAAGCTGTAATTATCAAGACAGTATGGTACTGGCACAAAAACAGACACTCAGATCAATGTAACACAATAGAGAACCCAGAAATGGACCCACAAATGTATGGTCATGTAATCTTTGACAAAGCAGGAAAGACTATCCAATGGAATAAAGACAGTCTCTTCAGCAAATTGTGTTGGGAAAACCGGACAGCGACGTGTAGAAAAATAAACCTGGACCACTTTCTTACATCATACACAATGGTAAACTCAAAATGGATGAAAGACCTAAATGTAAGACAGGAAGCCATCAAAATCCTCAAGGAGAAAACAGGGAAAAACCTCTTTGACCTGGGCTGCAGCAACTTCTTACTCAACATGTCTCTGGAGGCAAGGGAAACAAAAGCAAATATGAACTATTGGGACCTCATCAAGATAAAAACTTCTGCACAGCGAAGGAAGCAATCAGCAAAACTAAAAGGCAACCGACAGAATGGGAGAAGATATTTGCAAATGACACATCATATAAAGGGTTAGAATCCAAAATCTATAAAGAGCTAAAAACAAATAATCCAGTGAAGAAATGGGCAAAAGACATGAATAGACACTTTTCCAAGGAAGACATCCAGATGGCCAACAGATGCATGAAAAAATACTCAACATCAGTCATCATCAGGGAAATACAAATCAAAACCATAATGAGATACCACCTCAAACCAGTTAGAATGGCTATAACTAACAACTCAGGTAACAACAGATATTGGTGAGGATGCAGAGAAAGAGAAACATTTTTGCACTGCTGGTGGGAATGTAAAGTGGTACAGCCACTCTGGAAAACAATATGGAGATTCCTCAAAAAATTAAAAATAGAACTACCGCAGCAATTGCACTACTAGGTATTTATGCAAAGGATGCAGGTGTGCTATTTCAAAGGGGCACATGTACCCCAATTTTACAGCAGTGCTATCGACAATAGCCAAAGTATGGAAAGAGATCAAATGCCTATCAACAGATGAATGGATTAAGAAGATGTGGTATACACACACACACACGCACACACACATATACACACACTGGAATATTACTCGGCAATCAAAAAGAATGAAATCTTGCCATTTGCAACATGGATAGAACTAGAGTGTATCGTGCTAAGCGAAATTACTCAGAGAAAGGCAAATATCATATGACTTCACTCATATGTGGAATTAAAGATACAAAACAGATGAACATAAGGAAAGGGAAGCAAAAATAATATGAAAACAGGGAAGGAGCAAAACATTAGAGACTCTTAAAAATAGAGAATAAACTGAGGGCACCAGAGGGGTTGTGGGTAGGGGATGGGTTACATGGGCACGGGATCATTAAGGAGGACACTTGTTGAGATGAGCACTGGGTGTTATATGTAGGGGATGAATCACAGGAAATCTACTCCACTCCTGAAATCATGATTGCACTTATGCCAACTAATTGTATATAAATTTTTAAAAAATAATAATAAAAGAGATATGGCAGAAAAAATTTTAAGAAAATTATTACAGCCACCTGATATTGAAGATTATGTTCTAAGCATCATACCAGGGTAGGGGCTTTATGTATATTTTATTAAATTCTGGTTAAATTTTTAAAAAACATTTTATTTTAAATTGCAGATTAACGGGGCCCCTGGGTGGCTCGGTCGGTTAAGCTTCCAACCTAAGTTCAGCTCAGAGCATGATCTCACAGTTTGTGAGTTTGAGTCCCACATTGGGCTCTGCGCTTATGGTGCGGAGGCTGCTTGGGATTCTTTCTC
The DNA here is from genome assembly GCA_028646485.1 of Cryptoprocta ferox. Taxonomy (NCBI): domain Eukaryota; kingdom Metazoa; phylum Chordata; class Mammalia; order Carnivora; family Eupleridae; genus Cryptoprocta; species Cryptoprocta ferox. The sequence continues at coordinate 34,061,102 of CM053560.1, forward strand.
TCTCCCTCTCTCTCTGCCTGTCCCCCATTCATGCGCTCTCTCTCTCTCTCTCTCCCTCAAAATAAACTTTTATAAATAAACAAATAAATAAATTACAGATTAACTCTTAATAACAAATGATAGCCAAAATTTTCCTCATAAGTTTTTATCTTTCCTAAAACAGCCCTTCATCATGTTAGCTACCAAAAGCTTCAAGAAGACAATCAACAATCTCAAGATTTCTCTGTAAGCATTACATTCCTTAGTATTTGAGTGACTGCTATGTGTAAGCCATTGAAGATAAACTGAGGCATGAGAGACTTGACCGCAGCCCTCAATCTTTGGTGTAAAATACTTCAAATCAAAAGAATAACGTTTGGATACTAACACCACCAGTCCCTTCCACTGACTCTGTTTTATATCTGGTGTTTGGAAAAGTGATTTATCTTAGGTTATAACTATTAACAAAACTTCAAAGTAGCTTCAGGACCTTCTGAATATGGACATTTAAGTGTAAGAAGGGTTTCATCTCTTAGCAAAAGACATGACTGAAGAGGTTGGACTTTGCAAGCAGATAGACGTGGGTTAAAGCAGGGCTCCAGCATTTACTGGCTGTATGTATAACTGCACCCCTTTCTGAGCCGCAGGTATCTCATAGGTAAAATAGGAAATATTCGACCTCATAGGATCAATATGGCAATTAGGTGAGATAACACATGAGAATGACTTAGAATGCCTGACACTTGGAAAGCGTTCAATAAACAGTCACTGATATCAATCATTTATTCCTTGTTCATTCAAAGCCTTCAGCCTGGACAGGTGAACTAAACTTAGTTACTGCCTCCTTTTCCCCATGTTCTCCATCACTTTGTTTAGATCAGAGCCAGGTTGATCGGGCAGAAGAGATTCTACTCTCCATTGTCTTGAATTTTTTTCTGTAAATGATGCATTATATAACCTTTGTTTGGTGAGAGTACCTCTTGGCATATGACCAGCTTCTCCCCCAAGTCACATGGCTGCTGAGGCATGAAGTAGGAACCAGAACTTGAGCTAAGATCTATTACCTTCCTTGTTTGCTGATTCCTGTCATCAGTGATTAATAGTGACAAATTAAGGGAGAGTAAGACCATAGTTAGATTTACTTTTAGCATAGAGAAATACACACAGTAAAAATTGACTGTTAAATTTCCCCCAGATGATTTTTACATATTTTCAACATGTTCCCCGTAAAGCCTAAGTCATGCAATGGGAAACCAAGTGCTGGCCATCTGGCTGTCTCCAGATCCTCCAGTTGGCCCTGGTCACTTGCATGTTTGGAAAGCCAAAAGGTACGCATGCTCCCAGTGGGACTATGTTCTCACAGCCACCTCTCATCAGATTTCTTGTTTATGCTGAAATCTGAGTCTCGTTCTAGCTTTGCCTCCTTACTACTGTTTTGTTCCCTCGGCTGGCATAAACTCAACCAGGGAAAGTAGTCCCTTTTGCTTTTAATTTGCCAAGGAAATTGCTGGCCCAACACAAGCCTGTTCGTGCAGCAGCTCTCTACCAAGGGTATGGAAATAAAGGTGTGAGGATGATTCTTTTAAATAAAAGAAGGAAATGTGATTAGACATCAGGAGAGCTGCGTCATGGGTGTGCAACTAGCAAGGTTTCATAGGGCCCTCTGCTCAGAAGGGTCCCGTACTTGGGGTTTTGAGCTCTATGGCCACTGTTTTAAAGTCTTATTAATTTTCTCTTTGAATTGGTGTTTGTAAGTGAAATCTGATAGGTCAGTGGAGGGTGTGCCAGGGACTCATGCTCAGTCCTGCCTCTCACAAACTCCCTGCCTTCCTGGGCCAGGTTCTCGGCTGACCCCTAATGATCTTTCATCTTTGCCTGTTGTCCCAGGCCTCCTCCCCACCCTCGCCCACTGACCTGCCCTCCACCGCCTACCTCTCATCAGTCCACCATGAGTTGGGGCAGGGGGCACCTGGGAAAGAGAGATGCCGGGTCCGACTTGCCCACAACTGCCTTGGGCATGACACTTGGGTCCTGAGGCTGGTATGGGCGGGGGTGGGGGGGAGCCTTCAACCAGTGGGCTTCACACACATGCACCACAGTCCCAGAGCTGGACCCCTGCTGCCGGCAAACATCTGCGCTCATGGTTTCCCTATGCCCGACTTGACATTAAATAGCAAATTAAAAACAGCATGACGAATGAAGAGATTGTAATTGAAAGGAAAAAGCTTTGTATTTTAATACCTCTAACAGCAACCTTTGCTGCATTTTGAACATTTTCATCCTGCAATGGGCTCCACGAATTATCTAGCCAGTTCCGGCCATCATTGTTCTGATGTTCTATATCCCTCTCTGCCTGTTAGGTTAATTGGAATTAAAATAAAAAGTTAGGGGCACCTGGGTGGCTCAGTCAGTTAAGCATCAGACTTCGGCTCATGTCATGATCTCATGGTTCACGAGTTTGAGCCCCGAGTTGGGCTCTGTGTTGACAGTTCAGAGCCTGAAGCCTGCTTCAGATTTTGTGTCTTCCTCTCTCTCTGATGCCATCTCCCCACCCCCCCACACACACTCTCTGTCTCTCTGTCTCTCAAAAATCAATAAACATTAAAAAAATTAATAAGTTATATTCCCTAAAGCATTAGTCCCACAAAAGAGCCCATCAAAATAAAGTGAAAGAAAGGAAGAAAAGAGATTCCATACCCAATAAGTTTAGGAAACACTAAATACTCTGCTCTCCTCCTTCCTGACACTTTTTTGCAGATTTCCAAGTCACATTAGCTTATTAAAAGAACTGTTTTTCTTTTTAATTTAAAATAGTACCTCCCAACTTATTTGTCCGTGGAGCCCCTTTTTCAGGAATAGCTACTAACTCCTCACTTTGCAAGCATTGCCATAGAGTTGGCAAAATTTTTCTAAAAAGGGCCATTGTAAATATTTTAGGCTTTTAGGGCCATACATTTTCTGCAACTTCTCACCTGTGCTCCTATAGCTCAAAAGCAACCAGCGACATTGTAGACAATGTATATGCGTGGCTGTGTTACAAAAATAAACTTTATTTATGGACACTGAAATTTGCATTTCCTATTCGCATGTTACAAAATATTCTTCTTTTGATTTTGTTTCAACCATTTAAAAATGTAAAAACCATTCTTAGCTCAAGGGCCAAACAAAAACAGGCAGTGGGTGGTTCTTGGCCAGCAAGCAGTAGTTTGCCAATCCCCAACTTAGAAGAAGACCAAGGAAAGAGTTACTTAGAAACACAAGTTGGATACAGTTTTCTACCTTAACTGTTACTGATCCTGAATTTTTTTCTAACTAATCATTTTATATTTTGGCAATTTTTTTAAAGCATTGTTACCATTTCTGGTTCAGATGGCTTTAGCTCCTAGTGGTTAATCGTTAGTTGTCTCACATCTGCTGCTATCACTCAGCACATTCCCTCCTAGCTGTCTGGAGTGCTTGCCTCTGCCTTTCATGTTCCCTCTTCATTCTCGTCTTGGAGTCGCTCTGTTACTTGTCAGGAATAGAGTCTGGGTGCTGCAGAACTAGTCGTGTTCGTTGATCTCTCCCCATTTGCTCATCTAAAGATAGATAACTCCCCTAGAGCCCAACACCAGGGCCAACAAACCAAACCACAAGGCAGACAGCTACAGGCTTTGCAGAGAACTTGCTCATTTCCAGTCTTTTCGTAATTACGCCCACGGACACGTGTTCTTGACTTCATGACACATTCCATTCTCCTCTTAGTAATACATGGGCACATCTATTTTTGAACCAAAATGAATTAAAATTCATTTTCTGAGAAGTTCATAATTAAGATTATCCCCTAAGATAGCTGGAGATGGCCTTGAAGTCGCAAACACTCAATCTGAAATTACACTGCATGATATACACTGTAAAGTGCTTGAGTGCATTTATATTTTCTCTCATTTTAATTTCCTTATAGTGGGTATGTGATGGGAATAAAATCAAACAAAGAGGAAATTATAGGGCAGCATCTTTGAGCAGGATGAAAAGGAAAGATGTATGTGATTGCCTTAGCGTTCATGTGGTATCTTCTCTCTACTTAAACAAACAGAAACTCAATGACAGAAAGTCACCTGTGAGTTTGAGAAACTCCATCAATTCCTGGAGGATGCAGAACAAATCTGTCCTGAGAGGCATTCACAAAGCCATTTTAAGAAACCAACATGAAAATGTGAACAAAGACTTAAATGAGAGGTGTCTCCTTCACTGCCCACACTCAGTCAATAAAGTCTTAAAGGAAGGTGCACTGGGGGACTGAGAATCAGGATGGCAGCAGTGGGTGGGTGGCCGGCTGGTGACACTCACTATCTTTAGGCAAGCATGTGGTTTGGCTGATCTGTAGAAAGATATATGAGGGAAGCCATCAAAGCAATACTTCAGGAGGGAACCATTGGTATTATCCATGTTTAAAGCTCCCTAAAGATCTTAGACCTCACTCTAAGGAAGGGGAATTTGAATACCTGACTCTTTGATCACTTTTGACATTACACTCTCAGAATAATTACATCTCAGCACAGCCATTGCTATGGTGAGAGCCTGGGGCATTGGGTGGTGAATCAGAAGACATAGACTGTCATCTTAACCATGCCACTGACTTGCTGGCTAAGCTTGAATTTCCCTCTCCAAGATGCTTATTAGCATATCAAGGCCCCATAGCTCAGTGGTTGAGAACATGGGCACTGAAGCCAGACTGCTTCCAAATCCTGTCTTTCACCTACAACCTGGGAGCCTTCTTCATATTACTCAGCACCTGTCCGTGGGTTTGGTTTCCTCTTCTGTAAGCATTTCACAAATGTTAGTTATTATTGTGAAGATTAAGAAATGCCCCAATCCCTCCTAGCCCTACCTCAAGGAGTGGAGAGGGAGCAGGTCTGGCCCAGGGGGCAATGAGGATCTGGGAACTGGGGGGATGCAAGCAGAAAACTCTCATTAGATGCAATGATACACTGACAACAAGGAGACAGCATGCTTACTGAGAGCAGATTATATTCCTTTGAGGGTAGTATTATGTGCACAGAACAAATGTGTGAGGGTCGTTGTTCTGATTCTTATCAGCTCCATCTTGCAGATGAGTAAAACAAAACTTGAAGAGATTGGGCAAATTGTTCAATGTCCCAGAGCTGGTAAGGAGCAGAACCAATATTCCAGTTCGGGTTCTCTGGCACTAAAGTGCATTCGCTTAAACACTACACAAGCTGGGGACCACCATGCCAGGGCTGGGAAGTTTTTGTCTAGAGGGTACAGAGTTTCTGTTTGGGGTGATGAAAAAGTTCTGGAAACAGTGGTGCTGGTTATACAACATTGTGAACGTACTTAAGACTACTGAATAATTTACTTAAAAATGCTTCTGATGGTAAATTATACATCACATATATTTTGCACACACATACCCAAAAAATGCCAGGCAAGAGGTTGAAAGGGCTTCTCAACAACTTGAGGTCAAAGACGGATATGGAAGTCAGGAACCAAGCTGGAGTTAACAACTGAGAAAAACAAAAACTAGAAGGTACTTTTGTCCCTCCCATGTGAAGATGATAGTTTATAAAACTCTGGAGCAATAATAAACTTGAGTTTATTCCTTGAAGAAAGCATTTTGCAGCCTTGGAAGCCCACAGATTCAAACGTACCACATTTAGAAGCCATTTCTAGACCCTCATAGAGAAAACATATTTAAAAAGCTGAGGAACTACCACTAATTTAAAAGGGAGAAACCCCACCTTTTAAATTAAGAAAACCTTAATCAATATAGGAAGAGCTGTGTCTGTTGTATGGTATTTCTTTCTTATATAATTAAGACTTTGAATACACAGTGTTCTTGCAGTATAATGAGTGATATTAAATAACATGTGGAAAAGCCAGGAAAATAGAACAGACAACACCTCTGCAAATCCCACAAGAGAGACAATAAGCAGGTTATTTCCAGTCATAAAAGAGCCTAGAAAACAAAGGCACAGGATGAATGTGGATTTACCTTGTTATGGAGGCTGTGGATTATCTAGGAAAAGTCAGGAAGTCTCATGCAGAACAAGCTGGGATTGCCATTTGGAGAGTACCTGAACCCTCCATGTTTTCTTCATTTATTTTTTATTTTTTGCTTTTTAACTTTTTATTTTATTTAATGTTTATTTATTCCTGAGAGAGAGGAGGAGAGAGACAGACAGAGCGCAGGTAGGGGACAAGTAGAGAGAGAGGGAGACACAGAATCTAAAGCAGGCTCCAGGCTCTGAACTGTCAGCACAGCCTGACATGGGGCTCAAACTCGTGAACCATGAGATCATGGCCTGAGCTGAAGTCTGATGTTTAACTGACTGAGCCATCCAGGTGCCCCTAACTTTTTATTTTAATTCCAGTTAACATACAGTGTTATATTAGTTTCAGGTGCACAATATAGTGATTCAAAACTTTCACACTCCTCTGGTGCTCATCACGATAAATGCACTCCTGAATCCGCATCACCTGTTTCACCCACCACCCCTCTTCCCTCCCTTCTGGGAACCATCAGTTTGCTTTATAGAGGATATTTGCTTTATAAAGAGAGGGAGCATCTTAAACAGGTATTGGTGGGGGGGGGGGCAAGGGGGAAAGGACTGTGGTGTCATCAAGATATCATGATTGCTTTTGCTTCCCTATCCAGAGAGTGAAACAGTCTGAAAATGAACAATTAGCCTGGCAGGCTGTGATCTGATTAACAACACCCACCTTGTCTCCTTTCCATTTAAGGCATTTGACTGGATTCCACAGAACCTGGGAATAGCCATTTTTCCAGTGGAGTAGTGGCTCTAATCCAGTGTATTTGTCACCAGCAGCTGCTGGAAGCCTGGAGCTGATAAGAAGGTAGTTCACTGAATTCCTTTTAGACTGGTGTCCATGTGGCATTGAACTCTGGCCGAGGGCCTCCCTACTGACGTCTTCCTGGTAGTCCAGAACACATGTGAGTGTAAGAACCTGGAGAAGGCTATGGTCTCCACAGAAGAGGAGGTTCTGGAAGGGGAGCTGTTTATTCCTGACAGGTACTGCTCACACCTGGGCTATGCCCTGTGCATTAGAAGCCCCCTCTCTGGCCCTCCATGGGGGGCAGCTCTCCCTCAGAGCCAAAGAGACATGCTCATCATACACTCAAGCCCCAGCCCTCTCTTCCAGACAACACGCCCATAATTTCCTGCCCAAACAGCCCTGAGCCTACTTCCAGGACGTGCATTCACCCCTTCTCTGGTTCTGTTTTTCTAAGGATAGAACTGCACTTGAGCAAATTGTCCCCAAACCCAAGGGGTGGCCAAGGAGTTGGACATGGAGGCTGGGGTACCTACAACACATGTGCACAGGCCCTCTCACAACGCAGGGCAGAGCCATGGCAGGAAGAGAAGGAGGTGGGTGGTGTAGGGCCTGGGCAGGCACTCTCTGGGCTGCTGTGTCCCTGTGTGAAATCCTGAGAAGTCCAAGAATTGTTTCCATTTGAACATCACCTTCTAGGTTGTTATGAAAGTATCTGTGTCACGTATACGTATTATTTTGTGAAGCAGTCCACCGGCTTGGTATATAACTTTTAAAGAGGTAGACATATGGTGTGTGGGCCTAGAGTGGATCTCTTGCTCTGGGCCCTGCAAATATGAGGCTGGGGCTGTTCCTCGGTTGCACCCCTCTCTTCCATATGCCATTCCTGGGAGGCAGTGTTCAGTTTGCCCATCTCCCTCTTATACCTAAGAAGTAAATCAGTTCACCCTTCATTTGCAAGATGTACTCTCAGGGGTGAAAACATTTGAGCTAAACCATTAGTTCCCAAGTTAACTGAACTGGGCCAGAGGACCAACACTTTGGAGTAAACAACTGGGTCAGAGCAAACAACTCAGTCATCTCCTGTATAAGTTCAAGGGTAATGAAAATTCCTGCTTGCTCTGGGATGGTCACTATTGATCTAGAAACAGAGAAGGGAGGCCAGACTTCTCCCTGCAGTTGGGAAGCAGCCTTGACTTTTTTTTTTTTCCAACTCTAAAGGAAGATACATGTGGAAGGCACCTGTTGGCTGGAGCTCAAAGCATTTCCCTTTTTCTGTCCCTAGAAATTGCTCAGGATAACAAGCCCGGTAAAGCTATCTAACCGGGCACTAGCTCGTGCTACTTATGGAAGGGAGGGGGAATAAAATGTCTGGCAAACCCTGGAAATTAAGACAGTTTGACATCAATCTGCTGCCCTGAGTACGCAGAGAGGGCGCCAGGCAGGCCTCCTGCTCTCATTTCTTACAGTCCCAGAGTGTCTCAAAACACTTCAGAAAACACCTAGGTAATGTTATTGACATTCATGGTGCAGAGGGACAACGCAGGGAATCAGGCCCAGGGAGAAGGAGCAGTGGGCAGTGGGTGTGGGCACAGCGGTCAGGCCGAGCTTAGCCATAGGCCTCAGGATGGCAGTAAAGATCAAGCCTGAGAAAGACTGGCTTCTGCTTACTCGGCCCAGCACTGGGAGAGGAGCCAGGACCCAGGGGATGGGGCACTTGCCCAGCACGAACAATGAGAACCTCCTTGAACTCCATGCCGTAGGCACGCTGCTTGCCTGCCCTTGCCAGGCCCCGCAGGTGTTTCTGGGGCCCTGTACTGACCACACACCCCTGGGTTTCCCAGGTGTGCCCTGTCCTGCAAGAGGAAAAGGCATGCCTGCTGCAGAAAAGTCATCCTCTGACGGCCAGTGGCTCCCTTTCCCATGGAGAGTGAGGAGGAGCATGGACCAGCCACAGCCTTGTGGGGACTCAAGTCTGCTTTCCCAAACTAACCTCATCTGTACCTTCAGCTGCCTGCCCAGCACTCCCTCTGCTCTTCTCTTCCCAAGGGATGTGATCCCAGCCCCAGAAACTGCCAGTGTGTACCTCAAGTGGTGGGTAACCTGAGCAGAATAAACACAGAGGCAGACTATCTGTGCCTTCCAACCCAAAGTGCTACTCTGACTTCTGTGCACTGGACACTGTGGGGTCTATTCACATAGACGCTCCTAGGACATGGAGGTGGCCTGTGGCATCTCCTGGGGGCTTGGCATGGTCAAAGAACCTATGTGTAAGAAAGACTGGTTTCAAGTGAAACCTGATGAAGCCTGGGCTATAGGGCTCCATGGAGTCATTACCTGGCTCTCACAGACCTCCACACTGATATCTTCCCAGAAGACAGACCCAGGAAGACTCCAGTGTCTTCGGACTACAAAGGAGGCTACATGTCATTCTACAATGTGGAGAATTCCGCCCCCATCTTCACCTTCTCAGCCATGTTTACTGAGAAAATCTTTCCTTTATTTTGGCTGCCTTCAAAAGGCACCAGTATCACCCTCTGCTCCTAGAAGGAAGCCACTTCTCATCATCTCCCGTCCCGAGAAGCTCTGGGTGGGGGTCATAAGCATCTGGGAGCTGCTATATCAGCCTTCTCTGCTGTTGCCCGGAGAACATGGGATTTCTATTGCTAATGGGATGATTTGTGTCACTGACAGCACAGCAGAAATAAAATGAACAGGATACCCCCTAAGCATGCAGCTTCCCCTATTTCTGTGTGGTAGTCAGACATTTCAGACCCCATTCTTTTCCTCTACTTTCATCTTCATCAAATGCCATGTAAAATTCCACTTTGATCTCTCAAATAAAACCCAACTGACCTACTTTAAAAATTCTCTTCCAAACAGTGGCAAGGAGAATAGGTGAAGATAATTGTGTAGCCACAGGAAAATCTTTATAACAGAGGCATTATCAATAATCATGTTTACTGCATACCTGCTATTTTCATAGCAAGATATGATGTGAGGACAAAAACTGTGACTCTATATGTTCAATATAGTGTCTTAAGTATGTTCCAGATAGACCCAGCCACATGAGTATACCACCATCTAATAAAGATTTTTCTAAGTTTCAAAATATGTACAGTTGATATGTTCAGTGTGGCTTTATTAGGGACTGGCAAAATTAGAGACACTGTCCACTCTGGTCTAGATGGTACTTTCATTTCCATTTATAGGAATAAGGTGGACATTACAGAGCCTGGAGACAAAGGCTGACCAAAATGTATTAAATGCAATGTCCACACTGTTCCCTGTCCTCTGCCTGAGGGTGGGAACCTTCCATTACCTGCACGGTCCCTGGCCCCAAAACTAGGCAGCTTACTGAGGACATGGGGGGGGCAGCCCATACCTGTAAGGAGGTGGGTTGGTCTTCCTCCACTTATTACTTTCCTCAGAACAGAGATTGTCCTCCCACGGTGACATCTGTGAAACTCTCACACCACACTGGCACCTGACAAGGTATGAGTGTCTATTTAAAATACAAAGCATGAGCACTGGGTGTTACATGCTTTATATTTTAAATAGACACTCATACCTTGTGAAGTCCCGGTGTGCTGGATGTTATATGGAAACCAACTTGACAATAAACTATAAAAGAAAAAAATAAAAGGATGTGAACAAGAAAAAAAAGAAAAACATTTTTTAATTAAAAATAATAAATAAAGGACAGCTGTGAAGTCCAATGACCAAAAAACAAAATAAAATATAAAACATGTATGATTTCTAAACAAAGAGCTACTTTAACAGGAAATTTGTGAGATGTTGTTTCTCTTTTTTTATGGCAACTATCAGCCTATCTTCTGGGAAGGGCATTGAGCTCTTGGAGTTCCATGTTCAATCGCAATGGATAAGCACCATAACATGATGCTTAAGCAACCTAGACTCTGAAGCCTGACTGGACCGACTGGATTCAAATCCTGGCTTGGCCACTTACTGGCTATGGTATTTTGGATACATCACAACCTCACTGTGCCTCACCTCAATGAAACTAATGATAGTCTCACCTCAGAGGGCGATTAGAGGTTCACATAAGCTACCAGTCATACAATCCTAAACATATAGTTAGTACTATAAAAGAGTTTGTAAAATTAATATATAATTACAAGTCTATTCATCTTATATGCCTCCCACAAGAAGATTAAAATCATTTCTTGGTAGTGTTAGGAGGGCTCGGGCCCCATAGGGGATTTCCTAAGGGGTCTCCCATAACAGAAGCTCAAAGACATAATGTCAGCATCACACAGCTGAGCAAAGTCACAGAGTTAAAACAACACCTGATGTAGACCCTCGTCTTAGAAAAAGCTACCAAAAAATTACCCTCGCATGAGCCCTGTACAAATTGAATTACTCCCTGAAACTTCTACAAACAGTAATTATTTTAACAGAAGGAATTTAAATTACTTATACTTTGAGGTGGGTTTTACAGATATCTCTATATTGATTTGGACTTGGACACAACTGGGTTTTTTTTTTTTTTAGTAATTTATGGAGATGAAATTCACATAATTGTTTTTTAATTTTTAGGCCACCTAGTTGAGAAAATTGCTGGAAAGAGTATCTCAAGCTTTCACTTGCTTGCAAAGCTACTCCCAGTCTACCCAACATGAGCCCTCCAGGCAAGATTTCACCACCTCACTGGGTAAATGAGAATGACCATCCTTGTACTATAAATATAGTAATTCATACTGTATGAATTGTATGTTTACTATGCGGTTATTACCATGTTGTGAAACTGTAATAACCAGATTTTTACAAGACTCTTTCTTGTGTATTGAGACTCATTTGAGTGAATCATCTCAGAGGACCTAAGAAGGAAAGGCTTAAAGATGCCCATCAGTATTGCCAGGCAGCTCAGCTGTGAACTAGGTGTGCCCTTATTACTAACTTGTACTAGAAGAGAATGAGAAGCTTCTAGAGGTTCTGGAAGGTTGGGTTTTAATGGAGCTGGAGTTTGTCCTTACATGGAACCAGATGTATTTGTTGGACCAGCTTCCCTGGACTAGGAAACAAGATGGTGACCACTGTGACCACATGGCTGAGCTCAGACAGAGAACCTAAGAGGAGAGGAAGCCAGACCAGATGCCTGCAAAGTGATTCTAGAGCCTTTAAGAGTTAGCATGAAATTATATTAAGTGCAGGGAAACTTTGGGCTATATACAGATCTCAGATATTTTCACAGAATTTATTTAGAATAAGAAACCAGGCATGGGTGGCTTGTTTTTATGTTGTATTATCAGACATTATTTTCGTTATATATTACCCTGTTTTTTTATTAAAAATTTTTTGTTCATATTAACTCTTTCAGCTCTATTAAGGGAGTTTTGTCCATGCTTTCCTTGGAATGAATAGGAGTGCGTTTTATCCCTGAAGAGTAGGGAAGGAGGAATAAAAAATGAGACAAGTTAAAGGAAAGACAAAAACTGAGGAAGGAATCTGTTTATCATGTCACCTAGGCATGACCCTCTAGCCATCCTACTGGTTCAAATCTTTGAACCAGGGGCGTACTCCCCAACTCTCAGAAAACAGCCTTCTCTCTGCCTCCTGTGATCCCTTCCTATTCAAAATTGATCTCATAACCAAGACCTCTCTGGTTGTGCCTCATTTGTTCAGTCCCTCTCAGCCCTCCCAAACATCTTTCCTCCTTCCTATATCTTCAAATACTTTTTTAAAGCTGCAGTCTTCCTTTAGATTTGTGTTTTCTCTATGTTGTTTTTATAAGTATTCTCTGCCACATAAATAATTTTTACACTCTTCTATTAGATTTGAAGTTCTTTGAAGGTGAATAGCTTCTATCTCCTTTGTAAGTCTCCGTCACAGCATTTATATTAAAAAGCCCTTCAAAAGTAAAATATCTTATTGTTCTTTCTAAAAGTCCATCACTTGGGGTGCCTGGGTGGCTCAGTCCATTGGGTGTCCAACTCTTGATTTCGGCTCAGGCCATGATCTCACAATGCATGGGATCAAGCCCCTTGTAGGGTTCTGGCACTGACAGCACATGACCTGCTTGGGATTCCCTCTCTCTCTCTCTCTCTCTCTCTCTCTGCCCCTTCCCTGCTTGCACTCTCTCTCTCAAAATAAATAAATAAACTTAAAAAATAAATAAAATAAAAATTCGTCACTCTTGGGGCACATAGATGGCTTAGATGGTTAAACGTTGAACTCTTGATCTCCACTCAGATCATGATCTTAGGTTTTCCACTGAGTGTGAATCCTGCTTGAGATTCTCTCTCTCCCTCTCTCTCTGTCCTTCCCCTATTTGTGCACGTGCATGTGTGTGTGTTCTCTCTCTCTCTTGCTCTCACTCTCTCTCATTCTCTAATTAAAAAAATGGATTACTCTAAGAAAAACTCAAACATTACAGAAAAGAAGAAAATTAATAATTCCAACCAAAAGAGATACTAATCTTTAACATTTCAGAATACATTCCCTTGGTCTTTGCATGTACAAAAATTGACAGGAAGGGGGTCTTGCTTCATATTCTATTTCATGACTTTCTTCTTTTATTTTTATGTTGCTTCACAGACCTACTTCAATCTTCAGAATAGCCATATAATATTCCAGGGCACAGATGTTTCATAATATTATTGGTCTATTAATAGATACTTAGATTACTCCAAATGGACTTTTAGGTTGTAAGAAACCTGTCAAGGATGACTCCCTTGTTTCAAGCTTAAGTTTCTAGATAGATAGATGGTGGTAATGCCAATTAAGACAGGGAATACCAGAGAAGTAGCAGGTCTTGGGTAGACAAATTTCTTCTTTTTCCAGATTGTTTTCTCTTTACAATATTGTAACCATTAAAATCAGAAACCAACATCAATACATTACTGTTACCTAATTCTCATGCTCCATTCAGGTTTCACTAATTGTCCCAATATCATTTTTTTATAGCAAAGTGACTCAATCCAGGATCACGCACAACATTTAGTTACTGTGTGTCTTCAACTTGCTTCAATCTAAAATTGTTCTCCAGTAGTTCCTGGTCTTTCACAGACTCGAAACTTTTTAAGATTGTAAGTTGTTGTTTCCTATAAAGTTACTTTTTTGGGGTGTGCCTGATGTGTCCTCATGATTAGATTTAGATGATGCATTTTTTTCAGGGATATCACAAAAAAGATACTATGTGCTCTCGATTACATTCTATCAAAAGGTATTTAACACCCATTTGTCCCGTTACTTGTGATGTTTATCTTGATCACTTGATTAGGTGGTGTGTGCCAGACTTCTCCACCATAAATTTACCCTCTTTTTCCTTTTTAATCATCAAATATTTATTGGGAGGTATTTTGAAGTGACCTAAATCTCCATTCCTCATTCAACTTTCACCCACTGTGCCTCTCTTGAAATGGTTCTTGACTGAATTTTTTTATTATTTTGGTTGCCAAAGTGATTTTCTAATTCTATCATTATTTTACATTTATTAGTTGACATTCCATGGTAAAAGAGAGCTTTTCCCTCTTCTCATTTATTATTCATTGACTTATTTTAGCATAGACTCATTTATTTCCATTTTATTAAGTGGATTATGATCTGCAATTATTATTATTTATCTTGATGCGCAAACTATCCCAGATTTGGCAAGTGAGGGCCCTATCAGACTGGCTTCTATGTTCTTCGGACATATCTCCATTATTCTTCTAGCACTCCTTAATTTCTGGCACAAAAATATATTCCAGACTCATCTTGTACTTTCCCTGCCCTAGCCCTTAAGTCAGTAATTTCTCTAAAGAGCCTATAATTCCTTTGGTGAAAAATATTATTTAGAAGCCAAGATCTGAGTAGTAGGTGTGCTTGTTGCTATTGAGGTGTTACTCCTTCCAGAACCTCTCTGAGGCTAGAAGTTCAGGAGACCTATATTTCTATATCTATTAATATATGTGAAAACCATAAATCTATACACTTACTTTCAATTCTATTCCAATACCACAAGATACATTCATTCTAGTTACTTTCTTCTCTATATCATAACAACTTTCTCTGTCTTTCATTATTCTCGGTATGTTTATTTATTTTACCAAGCCCCATGTGTAATGAATCTTTTGTTGCTACCATCACAGCCCTGCACAGATGCCCTTGTCATCTCACCCATTCTGGGCCCACCCTCACCCCTTACACTGGCATAGAGGCCCTCCTCTCTCAACTAAGACTCTAGCAATCCTGTTGGGCCATCACCACCCCCAATCTATAGATACTGCCTGACTGTGTTTGGGTTCCTATGTCTGTGACAGGTCACTGAAACTCCCACTCCCCACTGATGCATACTTTGTTTGGCACAAGCTAATGGCTTTATGCTAAATTATTCAGAAGTACAGAAAGGAGAGAGAGAGGAAAAAATCTATGGCAACTCAATGGACTGTGGAATCCTGGACAAGAATAGGGCCATTATTGGGAAAGTGGTAAATTTTGAATAAGATATATAAATTAATTACTAGTAATATATCAATGTTATTTTCCTGGTTTTAATAATTATACTATGATTATGTACCATGTTAACCTTAGGGAAATCTGAGTGAAAGATATGTGGGAACTTTCAGTACTGCTTTTTGTCATTTTTCTGGAAGTATAAAATTATTTCAAAATAGAAAAAAAGTTTTAACTATTGCATTCTCTTTAGGAAAGATTCAAATAATGTAGAAGTATTCAAACTAAAAAATGAGGAAGAAAATAAGGAAGAAATAGTACCAGTTTTACACAAACTCTCCCAGGAAACAGAAGAGGCAGAACACTCTCTCTTCATTATCCTGATATCAAAATCAGAACAAGACATTACAAAAAACTATGTGACAATATGCTTATGAACCTAAACATGGCCATTCTTTTTTTTGTACTTTTATGGTTTTATTAACCCAAATATGACAGCACATAAGCTGTCTGTCTATTCATTGTTTTTGCTGCACAGCCTGGAAAATGGAATTGGTGACCCTAATGGCCAACTGGGCCGCTCTTTCCACAATGGCTTTGTGGTTCTTGGAGGAGACATTGTGAGCAGTCTGCACAGTAAGATTTGTCACTCATCAGCAGCACTTCAAGCTCCTCGACATTGTAGACTAGGAACTTCCAGAAGCCATTGGGCAGCATGTGCTTGTTTTTCTGTTGCTCCCGTAACCAACATTGGGCATCAAGAGCTGGCCCTTGAATCTTCTGCGCACTGTATTGTCAGTGCCTCTGGTTTTCTGCCAGTTTTGCTTAATTTTGGCATATCAGTCTAGTGCCAGATGAACTTCTTGGTCCTCTTTTTAAGAATCTTGGACTTCACCAGAGGCCTGAAGGCAGCCATGATGCCTTCACGAAAGAGGCAGAGATGGTGTCAAAGAGTCATGGAAGGAGGATTTCCTGCTCAGGGCTTGAACATTGTTGTAGAGAGTCTTCCAAACACCAGCTACTGAGGAAGCTGGGAATGGAATGTGTACCTCTGCCAGGCTTGCTTTCCCTCTGATCTCCAAAGCTAGTAGAATATTAATCACTCTCCAGACATGATTCTGGGAGCTCTAAACATGACAATTCTTAATGAAATTTTGGGAATCAAATCCGGCGCGGGGTGGGGGGAAATATATATATATATCCTCTCCCTATATATATATAGGATCAGATGTTGAAATTTTAAAAATAATATTTACATGAGCATCAAAAAACCATGACATTCTTAGGAATAAGTCTAAGAAAAAAATGTAATACCTATTGCTGAAAACTGTAAAATACTGCTGAGAAAAATTAAAGAAGACCTAAAAAAAAAGAGAGAGAAAGAGATACTATGTTCATGAATCAAAAGACTCAATATTGTTAAAATGTCTATTCTCCCGAAATTAACCTAAAGATTCAGAGAAACCCCAATCAAAATCCCTGCCTGGCTTATTTTTTTTTTTAGAAACTGACAAGCTGATTCTAAGATTTATATGGAAATGCAAAGAATGTAGTCAAAACTATTTTGAAAAAGAAGAACAAAATTGGAGGACTCACATTATTGCATTTTAAATCTCTTATGAGACTATATTAATCAAAACAGTGTGGTTTTGGCATATGGACAGACACATAGATCAATGAAACAGAATCGACAGTTCAACATGACTCACACATATAGGTCAATTGATTATGGACAAGGATAACAGAGTAGTTCACTAGAGAAAAGATAGTCTTCAACAAATGATAATGCTGTAACAATTGGACAGATATGTACAAAAAGTGAACTTTGGCCCTTACCTTTACCATACATAAAAATTAACTCAGTAGGTAAATCTATAGAGACAGAAAGTCTAGACCTAAGGGTGTGGAAGGAGAAATATGAAATCACTACTAATGGGTAATGACGTTTCTTTTTGTTTTGACTAAAATGTTTAAAATCAGATTATACTGATGATTGCAACTCTAAATATACTAAAAAACATGAAATTGTACACTTTGAATGGATTAAATGTGTGGTATGTGAATTATATCTGTTTAAAAACTGTCAAGAACTAACACAAAATTAATCATAGACCTAAATGTAAGAGCTAAAATTATAAAGTTCTAAGAGAAAATATAGAAAAAATCTATGTCATATTGGGTTAGGAAATAATTCATTTTTAAAAATTTTGTAATGCTTTATTTTTGAGACAGAGAGAGAGAGAGAGAGAGAGAGAGAGAGAGTACAAGTGGGAGAGGGTCAGAGAGAGAGAGACACAGAGTCTGAAGCAGGCCCCAGGCTCTGAGCTGTCAGCACAGAGCCTGACATGGATCTTGAACCCACAGACTGTGAGATAATGACCTGAGCCAAAGTCAATGCTTAACCAGCTGAGCCATCCAGGTGCCCCTAGGCAAATAATTCTTAGATAGGACACAAGAAGGACAAACTACATAGGAAAAAAAAAAACAATAAATTACATTTCATCAAATGAAAAACGTTTGTTGTTCAAAAGACAACATTCAGAAAAATGGAAAAACTAGTCATAGACCGGGAGAAAATATTTGCAAAAACACATTTCTTATAAAGAACTTATATGCAGGGGCACCTGGGTAGCTCAGATGGTCAAGTCTCCAACCCTTGGCTTCAGCTCAGGTCATGATCTCATGGTTCATGATCTCACGGTTCATAAGTTCAAGCCCCGCATCTGGCTCTGCACTGACAGCATGAAGCTTTCTTGGAATTCTCTCTCTCTACCGCTCCCCCATTTGTGTGCCCACTCTCTCTCTCTCTCTCTCTCTCTCTCTCTCTCTCTCTCTCTCTCTTCCTCTCTCTCTCAAAATAAATACCTAAACTTAAAAAGCTTATATTAAGAATAGATTAAGAACTCTTATAGTTCTATATTAGGAAGATAACTTAATTTTTTAATAAACGAAAGATTTGTAGACACTTCACTGAAAATAATATACACATGGCCAATAAGCACATGAAAGATGTTCAAATATTATTAGTCATCAGAGAGATGCAAAGTAAAACCATAATGAGATAACACTGCATACCTACTAGAATGACTCAAATCCAAACAACTGGCAATAAATAAAGCTGATGAAGATGTGGAACAACTGGGATATTAACTGTGGGAATGCAAAATGGTACAGCGACTCTGAAAAATAGTTTGCCACT
Organism: Cryptoprocta ferox; assembly: GCA_028646485.1. Lineage (NCBI taxonomy): Eukaryota > Metazoa > Chordata > Mammalia > Carnivora > Eupleridae > Cryptoprocta > Cryptoprocta ferox. The sequence continues at coordinate 34,079,472 of CM053560.1, forward strand.
TTCTTATAAAATTAATCATACATTTATTATATGACCAAACAATCTCATTCCTAGGTATTTACCCAAGAGAAAACTTGTATCTACACAATGACTTGTACAAAAATATTTACAGCAGCTTTATCTGTAATTTGCAAAAGCAGAAAACAAGCCACATTGGTGAATGGATAAACTATTGTACAATGGAATACTAATCAGCAATGAAAAGGAACACACTGCATGGCCAAATCCCAAATCATTATGCTACTAAAAGAAGCCAGGCATAAAAAGCTACCTGCATACTGTATAATTCCATTTATTGACATAAAAAAAATAGTATCAATGGTCATTTGGGGCAGGGATTAAGGACAGGGGATTGGCTGCAAGAAAGCAAAAGAGAACTTTCAAGGGTGATGGAAATTGTTCTCTATCTTGATCGTGGCGATGGTTACACGACTGTATAGATTTGCCAAAACTGACCTCACACTTTTAAAAGAGTGTTCTTACTAATATATGTATAAATACTATGCAGTTATATATAAATTTGGCTTCAGTAAAGCTGATTTTATTTTTTTAATTCTTTTTTTTAAACCCAAGTTAGTTAACCTATAGTGTAATAATGATTTCAGGAGTAGAATTTAGTGTTCATCACTTACATATGACACCTAGCGCTTATCCCAACAAGTGCCCTCCTTAATGCCCATCACCCATTTAGCCCATCCCCCCACCCAACACCCCTCCAGCAACCCTCAGTTTGTTCTCTGTATTTAAGAGTCTCTTATGGTTTGCCTCCCTCTCGCTCTTTATCTTATTTTTCCTTCCCTTCCCCTTATGTTCATCTGTTTTGTTCCTTAAATTCCACATATGAGTGAAATTATATGATATTTGTCTTTCTCTGACGGACATATTTTGCTTAGCATAGTACACACGACTTCCTTCCACGTTGTTGCAAATGGCAAGATTTCATTCTTTTTGATCGCCAAGTAATATTCCATTATATATATATGTATATATATATACCACATCTGCTTTATCCATTCATAATGTCGATGGACATTTGGGCTCTTTCCATAATTTGGCTATTGTTGATAGCACTGCTATAAACATTGGCGTGCATGTGTCCCTTTGAATCAGCATTTTTGTATCTTTTGGATAAATACCTAGTAGTGAGTAAAACTGACTTAAAAAAAAATACCAAAGAAAATTGGGAGAGGAAAAGCAATGCATTCTCTTTATGAAAAATTCAAATAATATATTGAAGTATACTCAGTAAAAAATGAAAATCCCCACTCTGCCTTCTTCAATCCCATTTGTATATATTCTTTTCGATAATTTGCCCATGCTCATTCTTTTGTAAAAAATACCTAAATGTGATGTTATGTCATGTATTGTTTTGTAACCTGCCTCATTGGAATCACTTTTCACTATGGAAATCTTCCCGTGGTTTATCAATACATAAAAATCTCTATGGTTTCCCACCTCAGCCCATCTCACTCTCAAGGATAGAGTGGACTTTCCAAAAATGTCGTTGACCTTCTCTGCTTGCCATGAGTCAACTGGCCAAAGAGGGTTGACCTGACCTTCAAGAGGAACAGACTTACTCAAGCAGCTGTCAGCATCCAGAGGACACTGTGTTCTTTGGACCTGTTACCAAACCAGCCAGGTCAGTTTCTCCTCCTATTTCAAAGCAAATTTCCTCTCATTCTCCTTGAATTGCCACAACATTTGGCCTGTAATCCGTGCCAAAGAGGTAGGGGAAGGGTGGCCCAGAAGAATACCTTTCTATAAATACAGAACAATTGTTCACACATTATCATTTCTATTTATCTATTTATTTTAATCAATATGCTTACAGCCTGAACTGTTCAACTGACCCTCGAGAGACTTGTTCAAGGTCACACAGGCCCCTGGCAGTGGTGGGAAGGAAGAGCATGGGATGACTGTGTTGTTTTCAGCCAGCAGGCAGGCTGTGCCAGGCACTGCCATCCCTACCAAGCCCAGAGCAGAATGCCAGAAGCACGGGGTTCAGTGCTGACAGTTGGAAGAGATGGTTGGATTTTGGAAAGTTATATGACAGCCCCAGCAGCATTTTCCCCACTCGCCCTTGGAAAGAGCATCTGAATGCCCTAGACACCTCAAGATCTCCTTTGCAGCCTCAGGGAGCCAGCATCTCCAACTGCTGCCTTTCAATACCCTGACATCCCTTGAATGGCCACCTCTGTCAAGTGCATGACAACTTCAGACTATGCTGATCACAGAAGGGGTCTCCATCCACATAAGGAGTTCGCAAGCCGCGCTTCTCCAACTCGCTGTTCTACGAACTGGAGCGAGCAGGGAGTAACTTAATAGAGATAACAGCAACTATGCTATTGTTGATTAAAAGGAGTGGTTTGGGGTCCTATGACTAGGTCATTTCCAAGGTTTCTTTCCATTCCAAAGCTCTCCGTTATGTTCCTAATGAAGGCAGCAGTGCTGTGGTGAAGAGTACACATTTCAGCATCAGACAGACTTGGTTTCAGACCTTGGTTCTGCCACCCACCAGCTAAATGACATTGGGCAAGTTACTTGACCTTGCTCAACTCCAGCTTCTGTCATGTTCACTGGGCAGGGCTTAGCACCACACTCGGTTCGGTGGAAATGCTCGGTGCCGTGGCTATTATGATCTCTATTACATATTAAGAACTTCATCTTTCTGGGAATACCCACAAAAAGCTTTTCTAGTTCCAAGGATCCTTTCTTCTAAAATGATTACTGAGTAGAATAAAGGAGGATGTGATCATCAGAAGGAAAGGACTCGTCAGTTTCTTTTTATTTTTTTACTTTAGGACATCTGAGTGGTAGCCATAAGGAGCAGTTGTCAGAGGTAATCAGTGAAGGTTAAGTGAGGGGGAATTTCAGGGATTGCTCAAGATCACAAAGCTAACCAATTTGCCAATCCATTCTTAGCCTCAAATTTCTCCTGTGTCCCAGACAAGCATCTTGTTTGAGGCACCACACAGCCTAACTCTAGACCTTCTCTGAGAAACATTGGTGTTAGAAGTATCCCTTACAGTATCTGTGTTGTATCAATATTAAGCTATCATTTATTAAGCACTTATGATTTGCCTGGCACTGTGCTCTAATCATTGTTCATTCAGTCCTTAAAACAACCTGTGTGTATCACTTCCTTATTTTATGGACAGAGAAACTTAGGCACAGAGAGGTTAGTCACCTTGTCCAAGGTCACACAGCCAGTAAGTGACAGAGTCACAATTGCACAGTGAATGAATGCTGTGGGTTCAAGGGGTCAGAATGCGTGATCTTCAGGGTCCCCGTCAGCTCTAAATTACAGCTAAATGGCCCTTAGGATTCCAAGGCACTCTGAGGCAACCAACATTTGGAACACAAGGTTGTCCCCCAAACTCTGCCTCCTTGTGCTTCTGTGTGGTGGCAGGAATGGACCCACATCAAAGCAAGAGCTGGAGGGGCGCCTGGGTGGCTCAGTCAGCTGAGTGTCCGACTTCAGCTCAGGTCATGATCTCACAATTTGTGAGTTCGAGCCTGGCATCTGGCTCTGTGCTAACAGCTCAGAGCCTGGAGCCTACTTCAGATTCTGTGTCTGCCTCTCTCTCTGCCCCTCCCCCACTCATGTGCACTTGCACACGCTCTCTCTCTTTCTCTCTGTCTCTCTCAAAATAAATAAACATTTAAGAATTTTAATTAAGTCAGTTTCATTTACTTGTAAAAAAGCAAGAGCTGGAGAGGGAAAACCGGCTCCAGCTCTTGGCAGGAGACTCTTAGCCTGACCTTCTCAAACGGGAAATGAAAGGCCATTCCATTGGACTTCCCTGCATTCAATGGCAAGAGGCTTTCTCCCCAGAATATTCTCCAAAGAAATGACGTGTGACTTACGAAGTGATTCAGAGGAAGCTGGGAAGGCCGAGAGCGGAGGACTGAGCCTGGCAGGGAAGCCCTGTGGGTTTGGATGGGAAGAAGAGCAATAGAAAGGCCCAGAGTTGCCAGGCACAAAGCTTAAGTTCTGTGTGCAAAGAAAAGCAGAAGGGAGAATCTGACAAACGCTAATAACTAGTCATTATAAGGAGCTAAAAGGCCAGCATAAGGGAGCAGTTTTAAGGGCACAGTGTCTGGAATCCAACACACCTGGATTTTATTCCCTGTTAGTTCTCTTAAAGCTGGGCTGCCTTTGTTTGGTATGTTGTTTACCCTTTCTGGGCCTCTTGTCCTGACCCTTAAGGTGGAATAATAATAGGGTCGTTGTGAAGATTCACATAGAGCATGAAAACCAAGGCCCAGGGCATGGTAAGTGCTCAATAAATGTCTGCTAGTGTTAACTGTGTTCCTAAATAAACAGTATTCTATGCAGCATTGGTCCAAAGACTCAGTAAACCTTCTCAGCTGATTTCTGTCGGTTCTGCAGGCTAGTTTGGTAAACAAGTCAAGAGTCGTGTCCAAGTTGCCCTTCTCGGTCCTGGGAAAATTGCTTTCCACCCACTTTTATAAGTGATAGGTAGAAATTTTTATTTTTCAAAATGTTGTCATACACTCATCCATTGCTGGTGGGGAAACAAAAGTGTACAGCTGCTTTGGAATACGTTTGGCAGTTTTTGATACAGTTAAACATACACATACCGTGAGACTCAGCATCCCACTTGTAGGTACACATCTGAGAGAAATGAGAACTGATGTTTGTGCAAAAACCTATTTGCAGATGCTTACGGTAGCTCTGTTCATAATCAAAACTGGTCTAAACTGGAAATAACCCAAATGTCCTTCAGTTGGTAAATGAATAAACAAACCAGCACATCTATCTGTGGAATACTACCTAGCAGTCAAAAGAATGGGCCAGTGACCTATGCATGAATGAGTCCCAAATGCAAAGCAAAAGAAGCTAGAACCAACAGGCTACATAATGTACGATGCGACTTCTGTGACATTCTAGAATAGGCAAAACTATAGATATAGAAAATAGGTCAGTGGCGGTTTTCAAGGGCTGAGGATGGCCAGAGGGGTTGACTAGGAAGGGGCACAGGAGAATTTTAGGGGGTGATGGAATTATTCTATATATTGATTGTGGTGCTAGGTCGCATGACTGTATGCATTTGTCAGAATGGACAGAAATAGACGCTGAAAAGGGCAAAGTATACTTTATGTAAATTATACCTCAATTAAAAGAAAACCAGGTGCACCTGGCTGGCTCAGTCAGTTCAGGGTCTGACCCTTGGTCTCAGCTCAGGTCATGACCTCACAGTTCATGAGATGGAGCCCCTTGTTGGACTCTGTACTGACAGAGCTTGGGATTCTCTTGCTTCTCTCTCTGCCCCTCCCCTGCTCCTGTGAGTGCTTTCTCTCTCTCTCTCAAAAATAAATAAACTTTAAAAAAAAAGAAAATATTGATGTACACATATTTTCATCTTAGTCCCACATCCTCATTACCTAGGGCAAGTTCTCTCATCTTTGCTATAGGAAGGTGAGGTTTATGGAGGGAAGTGGAACTTCAGCAGACCCAGGACCCCAGGGCCCCTTACTTGGAGCTACTTCCACTCTGACTCGATCAGACGCCTCAGTGTCGGAGGCCCTGTAGTCACTTCTCTCTCTCATCTTCCCTTTCCTATGAATGTCTAATGTTTTAAGCCATCCGCTTAAATAACAGCAATAGTTAACCAATTAATTTGTTAATTAAAAGTTTGGCAGTGGGTATCTGAATTCCACCAAGCTTCAGAAAAACATATTCCTTCCAAGGTCTCTAATTTTTTCATGGGGAGGAGACAAAGGACACCCTTTGAAGGACCCACGTACCCCAGGACATGCATGTTGCCCTAAAGTAAAAGGAACCCGGGGCTTATAGGCAAATATTCTTGCTACGGAAAGGGAGAAGCAGGGTCAAAGTTGCGGAATCTGTCACTCTAAAACACTGATTTCCAAGCTGCCTCTTGGAATACATTTTTGCCTTTTGGAGAACATCGCAATGGAGACTGATTAAATTATTATTTAAAATAGGTTACTGTCCCGTTCAACCTCAAAGGTCTCCATTAAAAACCTGTGATTTTTTTTATTTGCTCTTTGTAACTTGGGCCTTGACTATATGATGGGACAAATAATATATGTAAAATTCTTTCATTATATTAAAATTTATCCTAGATGATATAAACTCTAAAATCATGATATATGAAAATAGTGAAATCGTGAAAATAGTGAAACATTGTATCACTAATAGTAGCCAAAATGATCAATGAAACAAATTCCATCAACAAGCTTCCAATGTCTACAAGGAAGCAAACCCTGGCGCTAAGGAACAAAACATCCCCTGCTGGCTCTTTCTTATAAAAGCTATGAACCAATGCCTCTGGGTTCCTGACAAAGGAATCAAATTAGTTCAAGGACTACAAGTAAAGTATAGGCTAAACACAGATTAGCCCTCAACATAATCTCCTCCTCTCCATCTTGACCCCTAAGTCCTCAGAATTGTTGAACACATTTTGAGAAGAATTCAGAGCCAGGCATTATCAGCAGGGACGGCCCTGCCCCAAGCACACTGTGTGGAGTGGGGACCCAAACAGTCTCTTCATTTTCTATCAACCCAGGGACGTTTAGGTCAGGCAGGGAAGCTCTACTCAGCCCTCCAGGCTGGTGATACAGATAATACAATCTTCATGATTTTTTCCCCAGACACTTCTAAGAGTGATTTAACATTTATCCATGTAGTCTATAAAGTATGATGGGTTTGAAATAAATTATTGCAAGCTTCAGTTCCCACACCATTTATTGTCCACCCCACCACACGCCAGGTATGGTGCTGGGTGCTGTGGATATGAGTAGGACCAAAATGGGCATGGTCCCTGACCTCATAAAGCTTACGGTCTAGTGGGGCGAAGAGTCCATAAATAAGTCAACAAACACCAAATCAAAACAGATAGGGGATTGTCTTAGTCCATTCGTGCTGCTATAACAAAATACCACAGACTAGATGGTTGATAATAACGGATGTTTATTGTTCCCCGTTCTGGAGGCTGAAAGTTCAAGGAACTGAATAGTCTAGTCTGCAGGGAAGAAATGTATGGGAGGAATACTCTGGCCTTTCTACTCCCTCTTTTATTTTCCCTCGGAAGAGGAGTGACTCATGGCCTTGTAGACTGAGAGGAGGAACTGGCTGCCTGTGGTTCACCCCAGGCTCCTCCTAAATCTAGCTTTGCAGAATCCAGGAAGACTTCCTAAAGGAGGTGTTGGCTAAGCCCCAAAGGATGAGAAGAAAAGGAGGGTGAGTGGTAGTAGTTTGGGGGAGGTAACCCTCGGAGCAGAAGGAGCAGCATGTGGAAATCCTTGGATGCAAAAAAAGAAAAAAACATGGTATTTGGGGGAAAAGGCAAGAGATTCTGCATGGCTGGATCTGTAGAGGGCGAGGGAACAGGAGCTAAAAGATAAGACTGGCAAAGGAGCCAGATCACAAAGGGCCTTAGGTGCCACACTATGGATTCTAAGTTTCATCCTGAGGGCATTGAGAGGGATAGAAATGTTTAATAGAAAGAGTAAAGATACTTCATTTCTGATTGATCCATCTGTCAGAGATAGATGGTGGAGAATAGGCATGAAATAGGTAGGAGAATAGGCAGGTGGGGAACAGGCAGGAAAAGGACTACAGGCTCCAGCCCTCTCTGAACTTGTAAGAAGAGAAAGCAAGGTCCTCTGCAGTGTTAGAAACCTTTGTCTTGACCTTCTCCATCCAGTTGTCCTGGGCCCCGGGGTCTGAGCTCCTCTCAGAGGGTCCTCTTCAGATAGCCCCCAGCCCAGCGCTGATAACCGCTCTTGCTCTCTCCCCTACCGGCCTGGAATAGGCACCCCAGGGGTTCTATGCAATTCCTTGTGGTTTCTTTACACCCTGCCCACATATTTGTAAACAACCTTGTTATTAAAAACTCCTTGCACGATCCTAATTTGAGTGTGCCAGCTGTTCTTGCTGAGCCCCTCACAGTTACACCCCCTCCCCTAAATAAGGAGAAAGCAAGCACAAGTGACTCGGGGAAAAGGGTGGGAAGGTCTTCCTAAGGATTATGGCTTGCTGTTCAGGAAAGATAACAGACCTACTGAGATAGTGGTTGTCTTTTAATAGCCCTACTGTTTGAATGAGAATGATGGCGCTCACTTAAAAAGAGAAAAATCATCGGAAATCCCACCCCCTGGAAACAAATGGCTATTAAATGTTTGCTTGCTATCCTTCTACACATTTCTCTACAGATATATACTCGTTCAGATATGTTCAATTTTGAGTGAGTCATACTCCAAGTGCTGTGTCAAACCTACTCTTTCTCACTCATCCATAAGCCTCAACTTTGAGTTGCCCGTGGAATAATCCAAGTAGATGTATCCAGAAGCAAATTGCAAATAACAATCTAAAGTTTAAGAGACTCAGTCTTGGGGGTCACCATCAGAGAGATGACCGTGAAAGCCACAGGAGGCAGAGGATCCCACAAGGCAGAGGGTAGGAGGGGAAGAGGTGAGAGACACCACGTAGCCACTGGAACTCAAACACTGACAGGGCAGGAGGAGCCGGAGGGGGCAGAGAAGGAAGTATGGGGAGCAGGAGAGTTCTTGGCCTTTGAGAAAGAGGAGTGGTGGATTTAGCAATCCAGAATAGCTGGTGGCCTGGATAAGAGTGATTTTAGCCAAGTGGTGGAGTAGAAGCCACATTGTGGAAGAGCTCAGGAGAAAGTGGAGGTAGTCTGTTTGTCCCTCCCCACTTGCTGGCCCCTCATCCCTCATCAGAGCGACTCAAACTCTGCTGTGCGGATGAATCACCTGGGAATATAGTCATATTGCAGATCTGATGCAGTGGGTCTGGGGTGTATTTCTAACAAGTGCCAAGGTAATATGGATGCTAGACCAAATTTGAAGCAGCAAGGGGCTAGATTAGGTTGCCCAGTGACAATGCCCAGTCTTGGATAATCTCATACAGAGCTTTTTCAAAGACACTCAAGCACGCAGAGCTGAAAATGAATTCTTAGGGTCCTAGATTATTATTCATATCAGAAAAGCACTCAAAAGGAAAACTAGAGGAAATTTTTGTTCTTGTATGTCTAGTTCTTTTCTATGTATGCACCTTGTTCATGAAAATCCCTCCATTTGGATCACTTAAAAATGTTTCTTAAGTTCCAAAGTTAAAAGGATTTTCTAGTTATCCTTTAGTTACTATTTCTACTTTAATTGCATTAGGTCCAAGAACATGCTGTCTGATCACAGTCCTTTGAAAACTGTTGATATTTGTTTTATGGCTCAGAACATGCTCAATTTTTGCAAATGTTCCATAAGTGCTTGGGAAAAAAAACATATTCTACTATTGTTGGTTGCAGTGGCTTATGTCTCTTAGGTCAAATTTATTAACTGGGTTGATGGCTCTTCATATTCTATCAATTACTAAAAAGAAATGTGTTAAAATCTTTAGTCCCTCTGACTGGAAAGTGTTTCCTCTCCACTCTCTTATGTGCCCAGGCCTCCCTCCAACACCTGGGGATTCATGGTGACCAAATTCCGACCTGGTCTCTGCAGATCCCATTTCTGCCCTGATGGAGCTGACAGCCTAAGACTTAACTGATCACCAGCATCTTCCCACCCCTCTCAGATCTGAAAATATTTCTCCCTCCTCTGAGCTCTTAAGGCATTCGCTGCCTGTGTAACTAATTTAACATGTACATAGTCTACTTTCATTGCAATTATTTGTGTTCATAATTTACTTCCCTATTAGCTTTTAGATTCCGGGTTGCCAAAGATTATCCTATTTTTTATACAACTACTCTATTGAAATATAATATTTGACAAACTATAAAATCCACTCGTAAAATGTACAGTTCAGTGGGAGACTATCTTATTTATCTTGGCATCCTCTATAGCAATGGTTCTCTGCCTTGGCTGCACATTGGAATCACCTGGAGAGCTTTAAAAAAAAAATACTGCTACCTGTTTCTTGCCCCCAGAGGTTCCGGCTTAATTAGTTTGGGGTGAAGCCTGAGCATCAGAATTTTTAATAGCCCCAGAGTGACTTTAACTTGTAGCCAGTGTTGCCCTATAATGCTTTGCACGTAACTGGCACCAAATAATTGTTTGTCCTACTTTCTGGTATGAGTTAGCCGTCGTTTCTAATACCCAGCTAATTAACTCACCCAGGACTACCTTCCTGTCTCCCTTAGAGCCCCTCAGCTCTTATAAATATCTGCTTTTGTCTGTATTCCCCCACTGGATGTGAAAGGACGACTAGGAAACCAAAGTATTTAGAAAAGATGAGTTTACGGGCAAAGATATGCAGACTTCATTAGGATTGAATCACTGAGTAAAAAAAAAAAACAGACATTTATTTAAAGGAAAAAATGTAAAGTGAAGATTACCATGTTTACATTTGTCTTTTAAGCACTGATGATATGCTCACATGGGGAGATATGTCACACATCCCCAAATTTCTGGATTCAAAAGTTAGTGATAAAATGGTTTTCATTAAGGAATCAGTAACTTATGGGAAAAGCTCGAAATTTCCTTCATTTTGGACACCAGATGTAAAAGAGTAGTTCAGTTACTTTGTTTATCTCAGGATTGAAAGTGTCTTGTTTTTTCTTCCTGTGGGACTTGCTGTACACTCTTAAAATGATGGCCCCGCGGCATTGTTTTTGTTTCTCCAGTTGTGACCTGCATGAAGTCAGGGGTCGGTCCAGCTTCATACATTATGACATTCCCGTGCTGGCGTATCATAGGTGTTCAATATGATTTTAACTGGATAGAGGGCGATTTCCCGTTTTGATACTTTTTGCAATTGTTAACTATGGCATTCTGAACTGGGCATACCCTAATCTACCTAGGCAACAACGAACTCAAAAGGGGTTTTACTTTCACGTAAACGGTTGTTGAAGGTCGGGGGTCTAAGAATACAGGAGTCCCGCGGTGGAGCCCTGCGGTGAGTAGCAAGCATGGTTACCCCCGCATGAATAAATACAAGATTCTCAAGGCTGGGAGCGGTCAGTCAGTGAGGCCGGTTATCCTGCCAGTCCTGTAACACCACTTAACACCTGCCATTGACACCTCCCCACCCTCCCTACAGCCAGATCCCAAAGGTACGCATGGTCATTCTGAGCCGCGCCCCCTAGTCTGCAGCAACAGGACCTGAGCGCCCCCCCCCCCCGCCCCAGCTGGTTACGCCCGAGGGCGCAATGCAGAGCAACTCAGGCATCAAGAAGACAAAGTAAAACTAGTCGCACCAAGGAGAGGCAGCATTATTTAGGCGGCCGGCTACTCCCCCAGAGCCTCCACCCTGTCCCTTGGGCCCGGCGCCCAGCGCTCAGACCTTGCCCGGCTCCAGGAGCCCCATCTCCCTCCACGTGTCCTATCTTCCCAGCAGCCTCCTCTGCTGCCTCGGAAAGAAAATCTCCGGACAACTCGCGGTCTGTGGACTACGACTCCCAGCAGGCATCGCGCCTCTTCTCTCTCCGCCCCCCCCTCTACAGGACACGCAGGCGCCCTGGGCTCCGTCAACAGGCTGGGCTGGCGACGACCATATGCAGTTCCTTATGGGATTTGTAGTTTTTCTGGCTCCAGCTGGGCCGTCAGTCAAAGGCACGACAACTACAAGTCTCGGCGGCCCCAGCGTGACGGGTCCGGTCACGTGGCAGGGGGCCGACCGGGCGTGCGTGCCGCCGTTGATCCGGTGCTGCAGTGAGGAGGTGGTTCTCGCCCGTGTTGTATGTGTGCGTGTGTGCGTGTGTGTGTGAGTGAGAGAGCGAGTGAGTGAGTGAGTGAGTGTGTGTGTGGGGGGACTCGGCTTGTTGTTGTCGGTGACTTCCCCCTCCCCTGCACCCTTCCCCCTTCCCCGCCGCCGCTGCAGTGGCCGCTCCCTGGGCCGTAGGAAATGAGCGATAACGATGACATCGAGGTGGAGAGCGACGTGAGTCCTGGGGCTTCTTCCTTCCCGTGCGGGTTGTCAGGCGGGGACAGCGGCCGGGGTTCTCCGCGGGGCGACGGCGGCAGGGGGGCGGACAGCCTCCTCCTCTTCCCCTTCCCCCCCCTCCCTTGACTGGGACCGCCTCCGTCGCGCTCCCGGCTCGCTCCCCTCCGGGCTCCTAGCCGGAGCGGCCTTCTGGGACTGGAGGTGGGGAGGAGACACGCGGCCTTTGGGACCCCCACCTCCCCCAGTGGAGGAGGGTGTTGCGGTCTCCCGCTCCCACCCTATCCCGCTCAGGATCCGGGGGACTGGGACGGGGTGCGCCTGGGATCCCATTGTCCGGATCCCGGGGAAGGGGACGACGCTCAGGACCTGCCCCCTGGGTCTGCGATCACCCTCTTCCCGTGACCCGCGGATCCTGGGGGGTGAGGGAGGGCGGACAGGGGTTGGGAGTCCCCATATACCCCGAGCTGGGTGCGAGGGGAGGAGACAGTGCTCTAAATCCCCCCTGGCCGATGTCGATCCCGGAAGGAGGGGCGGCGCTCGGGACCCCCCTGCCCCGCTACCGGATCCCGCTTGGGGGATGTCGGCGTTGGGTGGGGAGGGAGGGAGGAAGGGGGGTCGGGCCGACTCCCCACCCGCCGCTTCCTCCGCCGCCGGCATTTTCTTTCTTATTATTGAATGTGAAGTGTAAAAATAACTTCTATATTTTCTATTTTTTTTTCTCTCTTATTCCAGGAAGAGCAACCGAGGTTTCAATCTGCGGTACGTCTCCTACTCTCCATTTCATTTTCATTTCCGTTCAATTCTAGACCTTTTTGGGGTCAGAGAGAAAAAGATTGTTCTATTATTTTTGATATTGTAGTAAACTCTCCTGTTAACCGCTAAGGTGAGGCGGGGCCTTGTTCTGGGGTTCTAGGTGGGGAGGGCGGGTTTGCAAATCTCATCATTCTAGACTCTCAGGTGATAAGTTCAGTGACTGTAGGTGAGTGAAAGGAGCTGTTTGCAAAGAAATGAATCGTTTCGTAGTTTTCAGGTGGGGGATCTAGCTGTCACTGTGTAAGTGTAAAATGAGAAATGTGTCATTCTGAAGTCAGTTGTATTATTTCGGGCAAAGTTGTCAGATTTACTTTGGAACATGTAGGTTCTAAACCATGTTATGCATAATTGTATGAAGCTGAAGCCACATGCGAAAAATCATCTTTAACCAAAAGTCATGTGATTTCTATGGGCCTCTAGAATCTAGCACAACCTGGTATTATTGTAATGCAGAAATTAGAAATGTTGAGGAGCCAAAGGTTGAATATGAAAGTGTCACAAACAGCTTGTTGTAGCCTGTTTGAGTTGAAGGAGAGGTATAAAGAAAATAGAAAAATTGTTGAGGAAGAGTGGCCATTGCAGAGAGATTTCCTAAAAGGTGGTGGTTGAGACCATACAATGTTACCAGTAATTTCTCAGGGTTTTGATATTAATGTTCTCAGGAGATGTTCTGTGGGTTTAGATAGACACTAATCTCATGCCTTTCCAGCCTGGGACAGTACTGTGGGTGTTCCATGAATAGATTAGAGAAAGAAAAAAAGAAAAGACACAAAATAAATCAGAGTCAGAGGAAGAGAAGTACATCAGTGTCTTAACATTTGACAGATGGGAACAGTACAGAGTTGCTAGAATGGGGGGTGTCAAAAATTCAGATGCCTCTGGGGGACCCAGGCAGTAAGATCATGAGGAATAAGGTAGAGAGCAGAGGTGAGGACTAGGGCTCTGGAGAGCACATGTCTTTACTGAAAAGACAGCCACCAAACTCCAGTGAGTTGTTGTTATGTGGGAGTGAGGCCTCACTGTTGCCAGATCTTCCTGTTTTGAAGAAAGATTAGAAATCGAGATTTTTTTATTTTTCTGATTTTTGAAATGATGTTTGGGGACCTGTTAGAATTTGCAGGATGCCACTCTGATGCCTCTGGTATTATGGGATAAAAGCACGTCCCTTTCCTTGTACCTACTATTCATTAGAGCGGGCAAAGTTTCCGCAGGTTGGCATTCTGCAGATAGGCATTAAGAAAAGTGTTTATTGAGAGCTGATATTTCCATAAAATCTGGAGGATGCAGTTGTTGCATAGGATTTTAAAATTTATCCTGGGTAATAGGGACCAAAAAAAAAAAAAAAAAGATTACTTTTCCTTAAAGTATTCCTTTACACGTGTATTTGGAAATTCAGTTCCTTTTTTTAGTTACTGTTACCCTTAATGGTGTGAATGTGGAGTTTCATGTTTGGGACCCAGTCTATTTAAAACATTTTTTTTTTTCTCCACGTTTCCAGTTATAAAATGTACCCCAGGGCTTGATCAAGGTTGGAGGATAGGGATTAGTTAGACCTCCTTTGCAGAATCATTATTTGAATTAGAATTACATTGGCTTTCCAGTGAGAGAAAGTTTTCTTTGTGAAAGTTTGGCTTACAGTTCTTGAAAGCTTTCTGCTTTTCAAAATATCCATCCACATGGGTATTGATGTAAATTACTTTATTAAATTATTAAAATGTTTCCATTCTCCTAGAACGCTAATGTCATTGTTTTTCCTAGATATTTTTAGTTTGGTGTTAAGGTGCCCAATATCTTTCTCTTTGATTTTTGGGAAGTGGGCGGTGGGAGTGGATTTGACTCTGCTTTTAATTTGACACACCTATTTGCTGAGACTTTTTTTTTCATGTTTATTTATTTTTGAGAGAGAGGCAGAGAGACAGTGTGGGGGGGGCGGTCAGAGACAGAGGGGAACACAGAATCTGAAGCAGGCTCCAGGCTCCACGCTGTCAGAACTGAGCCCTATGTGGGGCTCGAACTCAAGAACCATGAGATCATGACCTGAGCCAAAGTCAGACTTTTAACCAACTGAGCCACCCAGGTGCCCCTGTTTGCTGAGACTTTTAAACATTATCTGGCATAAAATAATCACAATAGCATGGAGAGAAGAGGCAATAGATAAATTTTTATGGTATATCAAACAATTGTGAACAAGTAGGGTAAAAAGGATTTCGGGTTTCTTTTTTTTTCCTGTGAATATATCAGTTTATTTCCTGCCATTTAGTATAGATAATATATATATTTTTTAATTTGGAGGAAACTATTCTTAAGCTTTGTATTCAGAAAAGGATGTGGACTGTGAATAACCAAACATTTAGGACTAGAAGAACTTTCAACAAGTTATTTGGAAAAGGTTCTGTGGGTCCTAATGTAAAAAGAGACCCTCGTTTGTCTTTTATAAGGTCATTACAATAGTTACAGCCTTACTGTGTGAGAAATCTAAGATTCTCTGCAAGAATAGTTAGGAAGTGAGACTAACTCTAACAGAAAGTGAAACTGATTTGATAAATACTTTTTTTCTGTTGCCTCAGTGCAAACGGAAAACAGCTTCTCCAGTGACCAGTAAGCTTTGTTGAAGGAAATAACCCCAAACAGTATTTTTATTACTAAATTTTATATATCTCATAGTCTCACTGAAGTTATTTTACTCTTTTTTTGGGGTGGGAGGAAGCTACGTTTTAAAGAAACTTTTCTGGGACAGGTATGTTTCATACAAAGTAAATCCTTTTGTTTTATTTCTGTTTGGGAGATTACTTTCGGAAAACAGGAATGAAAGTAGACAAGAAACGTAGGGTTAGCGTGTTAGTCAGGACTAACTATCCTGGACTAACTCAAGACTTCCTATCCTTCATATCAGCTGAATGTGTTCGAGTTACAGCATATCTGTTAAGGGGTGTAAAAACAGATCTGTGCAGTTTCACGTGTGGGCCTTCCTCATATGAAATATTTGTAACTTCTCAGCGTTCTGTTCTTCATTAGGAATTGTAATCTATTTAGAAGGAAATGAGCTTGGTCATCTTTGAGATTGGAATTTACTCGGAAGTCGTCTGTTTTACCTGGAATTAGTTGCATAGCCAAGTGCTACACGCTGCATGTAATTTGTGTGTGCTTCAGAGTGTTGACAGTGGTGCAGGAATGTCAGGCTTCCTCCTTAAATATGCCTGTTTGTTAGAGTAAAGGGTGTTCTTATGTTTTAAAGTCCTTTTTCAAGATGCCTGTAATGGGGAAATTGTTGGTCATAGAATCCAACTTGGTTTCCAATTAAAATTTCATGACCAAGGCATTTTTACTCTCTCAAATGGCTATAGTTTGATAGCATATTTGGATAATAGCATTCCCAGGTTTTTTTAGGCACCAAATGATTAAAAAAAGAAGCCTCAAAAACACATCTATTTAGTAGACTTCAGAGATGTATAGCAAGCATTTAGCTTCTAGCAGGAGAGGTGTTGGGAAGTTGAAATTTATATCTTACTATTAAGGACCTTAGTGGTTTCTCATTGTAGCTGCCCATTATTTCATGTTGCAATTTTCATGTTGATTAAAATGAGTTAAGTTGCTTAGAAATTCAGTTTTGTTTGTCCTGTCTGCTTCCCATCAGAAGTAATAAATAGATCTTTTCTGATGAGAATTTTGAACCTGTGTGTTTCCCATGTTTGTGTTTAATAAGAATAGCTTGTTAATAATAAGGAATACTATCTCTCCTCTAAAATGCAACCTTTGAATTTCTTAAAGGCAGTAAATGTTTAGTGGGCAACTCTCAGTATATGGTGAGCATTTTTGGTATTGGAATTAAGATTCTCCTTATAGATGGGGTTATATGTCAGGTAGCCTGAAAGAAATGGCATCGTTCTCGAAAACCTATGTGTTCTTGAATAATTCAGCATTTTTTCCCCCATGCTATTTGCCTACATAGAACTTGCAGGAAATAAGGCTGCTAGAACTGATAAAAGGCCTTGAACGAAGATGCATTCTCTATGCAGTAAGTTGGAAGGAAATCAATTAAAGAGATTCCCCTTGATTTTGAACAGACCTCCTTAGTTTGATTGACCTCCTGCCAGTTTAGCAACTTCTTGGCTAACAAAATAATGTTTGCTTTCAACATATAATAACACTTAAGATACACGTGCTTGTTAGTGTCAGAGGTGGACAAATTGTAGGTGAAGACGTTTACTCTGGCTGCCAGTATGGAAAGTTTGGTGGAAATAAAACTGAGAGGCTGAATAAAAACCTTGGCAGAGATGTCAAAGCTGGAAGCGATTTGGTGCTGGAGTTCCTGTTGAGCATCTGTGGGCCACTCTTCAGTGTCCACAGCCCTTTAGGATTTCTGTTAGCCTGGGATGCCCTGAAGGGAAAGTTTTTTGGCAGAAACTGCAAATTGAGTGTAGTTGCAGAGCGGCAGCATCCAGCCACTGCTCCTATAGGATGTAAGGAGGAAGGCGTTTGTGGGCCTCCTGTGCAGCCCAAGAACACCTCTGCTATCCCCTAGAATTTGTGTGGCACCACTCATTGTCATTCTCCCACATCTCAATGTGGGCAACAGAAAGCTGGCTAATTTCTGAGTTGGGCTTTATTGAAGACACACAATTGTTTGGCCCTTCCCGAACCCCACTCCCCCCCCCCTTTTTTTTAACTAGTTTTGAGTTTGTGGGAGGATCTCAGATGCTTTATACTGGAAGTCTTTACCCTGTTTTTCACTCTCAACTCTGAAATCTTGGCTCTTTCGAAAAGGGTTTCCAGCAAGTGAAGACTGTTAACAAAGCAGTGATAAGCCTGGCAACTGGCCCTCCATTTGGATGATTTAGAGTGGGGGGCAAGGGAGCATTATTATCGGGATGGATGGATCTCTGTGGTTTGGAAATGTTTCCCGAACAGAACTCTCAGCCTTGTGTAAAGGTTTTTCATATGCTCTTTCAAGCCACTAGAGGTATCATTTAGTCTAGAGTTGACTGGAGTTAGGCATGTTAGTTCTGCATATTTTTAACTTGCTCTTTCAGATGAGGCCTAGGGAGGAGAAAATATATCATTGCCATTGTTTCTGAGAGCTTTGAAACTGACTCTGGTTAAGAGTAGCCGCTTGGGGATGGTCATGGCCGCAGGGATTGGTCTAAGATTCTACCCTTCTGCTAGTTAAATTGGGCCTGGAACCACCACAGAAATTCCATCCACTACTTCGAGAACAACAGTCCCCAGCCTAGGCTTTCTACCAGGCAGTGGACTGCTGCCTTTCCTTGTTGAGCCAACTTCTCAAACTTGGCTGGCTCCCCAGATGAGAAGCCAAGATTTCTGCTGATGGTCCACAGCCAAGTTCACTTAACAATCCTCTAACCAAAAGACTTGTCCATTTGAGTCCTTTCAGGGCTCAGTGAATGGGAAGTGGGTAGTGCATTGTGGGGATGGTTTTGGTGTTAGATTATACCTAGCTCCACCCCTCTAGTGC
This sequence comes from Cryptoprocta ferox, assembly GCA_028646485.1. NCBI lineage: Eukaryota > Metazoa > Chordata > Mammalia > Carnivora > Eupleridae > Cryptoprocta > Cryptoprocta ferox. The sequence goes on from CM053560.1 coordinate 34,097,651, forward strand.
AGGCCTGAGTGAAACCAAGTTCAACCTGATTCTAACCTTTTGAGATTTGCAGGACTCTCCCAGAAAGAAAACAGACAATGAGGATTTTATTTGTATCAACAAGAGGAATTGTGGGTAACTGCTGTCACTGCTTCAGTGTACAGCTCTTAAGCTGGGAGGAGGGCCAGGAATCAGGGTGATTTAGTAGACAGGAGTATCTTGGTCTGCTGCTGGAGACCAAGGCTGGGCAACTAATTTGCATGTAAATAAACCATCTTCCGGAGTATGTAGCAAATGCTGGAGAGGCAGGTAGATGGCAGATGCCATCTCTACCTTCTTAGTGCGTTAGGTATGGTCAAGGTTAGAACCCAGCCCACCTTACCTGTGTAGGTGATAAGAGGGGACAGTAAGTTAGAAAAGGACTAGTATGTTTAATACTTTCAAGTTATTCCGTATTGCTGTTAGAAGGCATCGGCATTCCTGTCCTAATGCTGTGTGATGCAGCACACCTACCTCTAGCCTTAAGTTATCTGGTGTCCAAGCTTGATCATTCCCTCAGTTTCCCCATAGATTTCATGTGTCATTGGAGTTCAGTAAACACTCACTTTACCACGAATTCAGACTTTAACAAGATTAGGAGGGTGTTAGAAGTGCCCAGGCATCCACCCTGAAGGTGAGTTGCCGTGCCATGTAGAACCATGGCCATGGTGGGAACCAGGTGTCCGTCCGATTCAGCAGAACTAGAGGTGAGGTGTTGTGCTTGAGACATCAGGAAGTGACTTTGGTTACCACAGCTGCTCCTGGCCTCCTCTTCCTCTGTAATGACTCAGACTTGGGCTTATATAGTAGAATTCTAAGTCCTTTCATTCCCACAACTCTTGTCTTTATAGATTTTTGCCTATGCATCTTGTCTAGTACAAGGATTCATTTGAGGCATTCTTGTGCTAGGACAAGTTATTTACTCTTGTTGTTTCATATCTAAAATTCCTGGTGCTCTGTCTGGGTAGGTTCAAGCTACCCGAACTTTCCATATACAGACTCGCTCTTTGGGTAGCTCAATGCAACCTTGTGTATTCAGGGTAAATTCTCAGAGTATATTATACTCCATAATTCCCAAAGTGTGGAAGTGATCAAGGTTCTTGCTTTAGACTAAGTTAAGTGTCTGTGTTCCATTTGGAGGAAATGCCCTTTTATTAGGGACCTGCTGAAGCTCTCTTGCAGTGCTCGCCAGCACTCTCTGTTGCCTGAAGCTAGTGTATTCTGCTACTTTTGATTTGTTGCCAGTCTTTGTCCCTCTCCAGCTGATAGTTCTTTGTGATTCTAAGCGGGACAGGATAAAGACTTTGGTCCGTGGTATTTAGATACTGCCAAATAAGCTTGACCTGCCACAGGTGCCTGAGGAAATTTATTCAGCGCATGTGGGTGTCAGATGATTTGCTGTCTAAGAACAAGCTTTCTGGCACAGCCTGTGTGAGGGGAAGCCCTTGGCAGGATGGCACCATGGATCTACTTTAAAAAACAGGAACTCAGAATGTGCTTGGTGTCTTTATCAGCTCTGTCATAATTTCAGATTCATGCGTCTGGGTTTTCTCAAGATTTTAGTTTCTATTGTATGATTTGGTGAGCAGATCTTAAACTAGTCCCTTTTAGCAAGCTGGAGCCCAGAGCAGACTCATGGTGTTGGGTTTCACATGGAAAGCACTGCACCAGTGACCTTACTCCTTTCCTGGGCACCCACCATGGGGAATCACTTATAGTGGGGGTGATCACATTTTATGAAGGGGCCCCCCTGGAACTTTTCCCTGGTCACTTCCTAACCATGGACTGGCGGCTGTTCTGTCACATAAGTAAGTTGTGGGGGAAGACTGATGTTGCAGGAGAGTTACACTTTGTCCCCATGAATAACTTTTATTTTACTTATGCATGAGCTGGATGCATCGAGCTACTTTGGATGTTCCTGTCGCAAGCCTTGCTCACCCCTTTCTTCCCCTTTAGCAGATCCTAATTCTGGAGACTCCTAACTGCCCACCTCGGCAAATCCTTCCCAGCCCAATCGCCAGGGACAGCGCTGACAGCATATACTTCCAGGCTATTCCCCACCCACCTGTACCAAGCAAAAGGAGTGACATTGCTAATGTGCTCTTTCTCCCATTCTTCTAGGCTGACAAACGGGCTCATCATAACGCACTGGAACGAAAACGTAGGGACCACATCAAAGACAGCTTTCACAGTTTGCGGGACTCGGTCCCATCACTCCAAGGAGAGAAGGTGAGTTTGTCGAGAAAGCTGATGGCCACAACTAACTTGGAACTTGCCATGGGGCTTCCCAGGGCACTCACCTATCTGGAAAGAAATGGAATCGGGTATTCCAGTTATATGGTTTCCTTACTTTTTGATTCCTTGGGGTATCGTTACACACCTGCTCTGTCCTTAGCAAACAATAACACATGTAATGGAGCTGCTTGTAAGACATTCGTAGGAGGTATCTTTTAAAATCAGTATTATTTGTAAAAAAAAAAAAAATTACTCCTTCAAGAATTTACTATAACTACGGTATAGAGAGGAACCCATAGAAGTTTGGGATAACACTAAGGATTTTTGAGGTTAGTGATTTCCCTAGGCCTCCATGAGAATTTCTTTTGTATAGTTCAAAGTTAGTGCTTATTTTAACTGAGACCTCTCAGGTGAACCAACCTGGACACCAGTTCCCAGTTCCAACAGCTGTTATTTCAAGGCATGTAAAGAGCATGTTAAGCTATGTATGGTGACAAAAGACTTAAGGAAAGAGACACGTTCATATGAAATAGAGCAAAAATAGTAACTGATCTTCTCCTGCTTCCCTCCACCCCACTGATGGCCTTCCAGAAACTAATGTTTTCCCTGGAGAGGTAGGCACCAGCTGTTTCTACATTTGAAAAACAAAGTTGGAAGCTTTGAGTAAAAAGCATATGGGTTGGGGTCACTTCTTGGAATTTAGAAAAAACATCTGTTTGCACGGTCAGTTATATCCTGAACGCACAATGTAGCCAGCTGCTCTCAGCAGCGATTCAGTGGTATAAGTGGCAGACTGGAAAGAGGACCTGTGTGTTTTTGTTCAGTGATACAGTGTTTAAAAAAACAGCTATTTTAAGAAAAATCACTGCTCTCGGGTACACTTTCCGTGGCTCTCCTGAGTTAGTTCTGGGGTTGGGTCCTGAGTTTGGTTATCCAGAACCAAAGTTGGAACCATTATAGTTTCACTTTGTTTGTACTGTCACTCTGGTAAATCATGTGCTTTATATCTTATCTGAGGTATGGCCTTCTATGTGGCTGGAGCATGGAGTAAGTCTGACCTTCATGAAAAAACAAAACAGGCCATGTGAATACCTAGTATTGCAAAACCAGAATTTGTCATGGGTTAGGCCTACTTAGTGTGGACTTGGTTTAAGTGTCCTTGAACTGAGGTGCTTACCTAGAATAAAAGCATTCCTAGACACAACACTGTCTAAGCAGCACAGGAAATCTTTGTGATGGGGAAGACAGACTCATTCTCTTAGTCAAAGTACACACATGCAGAGGATTATCTCTCGTGCTGGTTCGAGCTGTTGACAGTCAGTGCTTACTCATATGCCATGATATCGATTAAAACAGCTTTGGTGAACTAAATGGAATGAGCTCCCTTCTCTTAGGTCTCCCATCTAACCACGAATGGTGCCAAGGCAGTGTCTCCCAAGAAGTGGCCTGGGGATCACTCATGTCAGATTCACTACTGAATCTGCCATTCTGGAGGGAAGCCTCGAAATTTGTATTTATAACAAGCAGTCCTTATAACAAGAATGTCCTTAGACATTCTTAAGTTTGAGGACACTTTGGGAGAGGTTGGTCATAGGAGCTCAGCTATACCATTTTCCTTATCTAGCCTGTTTCACATTGCCATATACTCTTAAGTCCTTAAAAAAAAAAAGTCCTTAAAATCACAGTATCCTGTTGTCTTCTTTCTTCGAGGAAGTTGGTGGTTTGAATTTGGTAGCCTTTTAAACTGAAAAGTCATTCATTGTGGCCAGTTCATTTATTCACTCACTGTTCATCAAACGCTTATTTGAGGTTTTTCTACAGTCCAGGAACTGTTCTAGATACTAGGGAGATAGCAGTGAACAAAACACACAAGCAGAAGCGCTTATTCTGGTGAGGAAAAGATAGAAAATGAGCTAATAATGTAAAATACATATAGCCTTTCAGACAAGTGCTGTGGAGAAAATTAACCAGGGAAGGAAGGTTTGCAGTTTTCAGTAGGCCAGAAAAAACTGGCAAGGCAACATTTGAACAAAGGTTTGAAGGAAGTGTGAAAGAAAGAACCATGCCTTTCTCTGGTGGTGAGCGGTCCAGGCCGAGGGAAGGCAAGTGTAGTAGCCCCAAGGCAGGAACCTGGGAGCACTGCCGGGCCTGTCCAGAGCAGAGGCCACGATGGCCGAGCTGGAACTGCAGGCATGGTGACAGGAAACGAGGTCAGAGAAGTAGCAGGACTAGGGGAGAAGAGCGGTCAAGGGGCCAGGTTATGTGGAGCCCACTAATAAAGCCCTAGTGTAAGCCCTTAGTGTGGGAATTTACTGGTGCCTTTCTAATTTGAGAATCCTGTTCTGTGTTCTAATCCAGGTATTTCACCCTGAGCATGAGTAAAGTAACCCTGAGCCCCTTCCCATCTGAATTCCACCATCTGCAGTAGTTTTCTTACCCGCCAGCATTGTTTCATAGATGCTGTAGGGAGTTTAGCAGAAAGAATACTTTGTCTCTCAGTCTTCCCTCTGCTCATTAAATGTTGCAGGTTTTTAAAAATATGGTATGTAAACCAACGGAAATTGGCTAATTCTTGATTTGGATTGCAGTAATTCAGGTTGTGACATCGTGTAAATAATCGTGAGTTTGGGGGAGCTTAGAGTGGATACCTGTGGGAAGGCCACCAGTCTCCTTTGATTTGAGCATTTTCACTTCTAGGTGACTTCTCACTTAATACTTGAATCATCTGTCATATGTGTCCCAAGGCTTTTGAGGAGTTTTAAAGCAAGACCGGTACTGAGTGAATTGGATCCTAACCAAGAATGGGGGACACCTGTATAAAAAAAAAATATCTTTAAATGTGAGACCCAAACTCTATCCTCTGTTTCCTTTATTTTTACTGTTAACATAAACATTATAAAAAGTGGTCACCTGTGTAAGTAAAAAAACAAAAATCAACAATAACCAACATCTATGTTGCAACGTAAAAGTAAGCACAACAGTTCTCTGAGGTATTGTGCTAATAGAATTGGACATTTGCTATTACTGCTGTTCCTGCCGTCATTACTGGATCGGAGATGAGGAAGCAAGCTTGACATCATGATCCCCCGTCTGTAGCTGGACAGGGACTAGAACTCAGGACTGCCGATTGCCAAGGTCAGTCTGTCCACCACACTGGAGGGGTAAACAACTTAAGGACATTTTGGAAAAAATCTAGCTTCAATACTTATATCTTGTCTCTACATTGGGAGCTCCCTCAAGGTAGAGCCAGTAGTCTTGGCAGAGTGTCACACAGGGGCTATTGTTAGACTACTCTCCCCAGAGGTGGCATGTGTAGGTGCCACTGAAGTGCAGACAGTTGAGGATCATTTAGGTCTGTACGTTTTTCAAGTTCACATAGCTTCTCTGAGAAATAGACGATTGTAGTCGGTGGTCCATTTGGGTTTTGCCATAGTTCCCGGTGTTAGCAAGTAGACTCTTGAACTCCGTTTGAGTTTCTTGTTTTCCATGTAGTTCTTCCCACTGGACATCCCACAGGGAAAGATGGGATGGGATTAGAACCGTCAGCCGGTCAGCCAGAGTAAGGGAGTAACTAACGGCTGTTCCATAGGAAGACTTTTACTTTTCTTGAACAGAATTATTCTGCTTTAAGGGCAGTAAGTTGGGTGCTAGAGAGGGTTACCCAATGGCGTGCTGGCACTGAACTCATCCTGTTTATGTGGGTTCAAGACCTGGTGGCCAGCCCATCAGTTTGCCTTCACACGGAGATATAATCCTGCCCTCTACCCCATAAGTTAGCCCCAGCATCCAATGGCACTGTCTCCTTATCGGGGTTGACTTTAGTGATAAAAGGTTCTGTTGCCACATGCCATTTGTAGAAGTTTAGCGGTTTATAGACATTTCTCATCTTTTAAGTCTCTTCCTAAATGTGTTGATCTTGATGTTTAATTGTCTCTGAGGCAGTTGTGCTATGGATTTCTCCTTTCTGGATAGAGCTGTGTTAAAAAGAGAGGGCATAACCTAAGATGCAAATAAAACCGGAGTTTCTTCTAGTGAGCATTAAATTCAGAATTCTTTCCTTTTGGATGAGCACATGAGGGCACTGCCCCAGTAAGCTCCTACCATAGACTCGGGCACGTGGTAGTTCCCAGTACATAGCTGTGGAGTGAGAGTGCCAGCGGAAACCACGGGCTTCCTCCGTCCTTGAACAGAACGGCATCAGCCAACATGGTTGTGCTAACCTGTTCAATTAAGACCCCAGACCTGTGTGAGTGCTGTAAAGGTTTAAAAGGTATAATAGTGTCTTCTCTTGAGAGTCTTGCTCCCTTGTTGGGAGAGAGGATTGTATGTAACACTTAGCAATAATAAGGTAACATGCTGAGCATCAAAGGAGAGGTTAAAATACTGAGCCAGTCTCTTTCATTTCCATTAAAGCCCACTTCCTTAACATGTTCAGGTGTCTGTCAGATAGCTCCCTTATAACAGGGAACCTGACAGTTCTTACAGCTGAAGATCAGTCTACTGTTAAACTCACTCAGCACTGTAACCAGGGCACGTATCCCAGTTGTAATTGTACATATGCTTGTGCGGGTACTTGGTGAGTGTCTACCCATCTCCCATGCTATACCATAAGAAGTACCATGAAGACAGGGAGAACAGCTTCTGGCCGTATTGCTTCCCTCAGTGCCTGGCACACAGGAGGGTGCAGAGTGAGTATTTGTTCACTGAAGGAAGGAAGCCCCCAGGCCACCCTGGCCACGTTGTATTGGGAGAGGCTCATTCTGGTGGGCGCCTCATAAGGCATGCAGTTCATTCAGCAGCATTGTTTCTACATCATATCGGGGCTGTTGGAGGGATTATCTTTTAGATGAAACATAAGCCACAGCCCTGCCCATTTCACCGCCTTGCTCATTATTACCTGACCAGACTCCAACCTGGGCAGTGATTTTCTTCACAATTAGGTTTTTCAAAAATTTAATTTTCTACCTTAAATTTATTGTCCATAGTTGCCCAAGTCTGCATTAAATCACTGGGTTCAGCAAATGTAAGTGTATTCATTTATTGAATTCCTTGTAAACTGTATTTCTGTGCTACTGAAAACTTTCCCAGGGCTTTTCAGTGCCCCTCAAGGTAAGAACTGGCATTTTTATGTTTTCTAAATAAGGTGCCTGCCTTGCCCTCCTGCTTTTTCTCCCCCTTCCCTGACTGTGGAGCAGTGTCCACCCTCCTCTTCTTCCCCAGGAATGTCACCTGTTGGAGTTCCTTCCTTTTCTCAAGGTCCACCTCCAGCCTTACCACCCAGATGACGTCAGGGTTTCGCAGTGAAGAGGCCCACTCACAGGGGCTCCCCAGCCTGTGCACTCTGCTGCTGGGGCGCCTCTGTGCCCCTCCCTGCCCGGGCCTGTCTGCCTGCCTGCCTTCGAGGCCCATATCAAGCCGTTCACCGCCCTGAGAACCCCACATTATCGCTCCCCATTGGCCCCAGTGGTCATGGGCCTCAGGGGGCCTTTCCTGTGTCTCTCTTCTCTCTGTGACCGTCTGATCACCTAACTAAAGGGTGTGCTTCTTGAGGGCAGGAAGCCTTGTCCATTCTTCTGGAAGTCTCTGCAGTGCAGAGCAGGGGAGGGTTCACTCCTATGGAGAGGACTAGAGAGCCAGGAAACTGTACCTAACGCTTTTCCACCTTGAGATTTGAAGGATACCCAATTGGTTCCTGGGGCTTCCCTTCAGCATTTCTTTTTCTTCTTTCCCTGAAGCAAAATTGCAAAAATTTTAGGGAAATGGAAAGAAAACCTCCCCTTCCTCCAACACACCTCCAGCCTTTCCTTTGTTCTAAGATTTGAAGACCAGTATTGCCCAACAGATGTTTAATGTGAGCCACAAATATTTTTTAATGTTTACTTTTTGCGAGAGCGAACAGGGAGGGGCAGCGAGCCAGGGTGACAGAGGATCTGAAGTGGGCTCTTCACTGACCGCAGCGAGCCTGATGTGGGGCTCGAACTCACGAACCGTGAGATCATGACCTGAGCTGAAGTCAGACACTTAACTGACTAAGCTACCCAGCACCACTGCAATTAAATTTTCTAGTTAATACAGTGAAAAAGTAAAATAACAGATGAAGTTAATTCCAATAAGGTATTTTATTTAACCTAGTATGCAAAAAAAGTATGACTTCAACAAAATCCGATATATTTTGTGCTTACAGCACAGCCTAATTCAGTCTAGTCACATTTCAGGTGCTTTTAGCTATTTGGACGACCATGCAGTTCAAAGACCTATCTCCCCACTGCACACCCCACTTTAATATGACTGACATGGGGTGTCATCTTAAAGTGAACGTCAAAAAAAACTTGCGTTTTTTAATTCTCCCCCAAAAAAGCTGCTATTATGAAATCCATGGAATAATTAACAGAATCTAAGAAGCAAGGAGATGATGGTATTACCAATCTGTGTATTCCCTTCTGGTTGCTTCGTCTGCATGCTTACATGGAGAAACGTTACAGCTTGCTGTTTTCATGTACCGTGCTTTTTCCCACCTGATGAAGTGTTCGTTTATTTAGCCATTAGGCAAGTTTCTGTTGGCCATTTAGGTTGCTTCCCATTTCTTGATTTTATAAATAATGTAGTGATGACCATTCTGTTGCAGGTGACTGTTTCCATAGAATCGATTCCTAGAGGTTGGATTGCTAGGTCTAGGAGTAAGAACATCTGGGTTTTGCCGTGTGTTGTCAGAATGTCTCCAGAGAGGATTGTTTTCATGTCTTCATTCTTTCATTTCTTATTCTTTAAAGCAAATTCGAAAGGCTAGTCTTCTGACAGTGTTCTGAAAGTACCAGTATTACCATCACTGGAATTTCTTTGAAGAGGGGGAATTAATTTAGTAGGCAGAAGGTGGTAATTAATTTTGTGTTTTGTTTATTACCTGGGAGAGTAAATCCTTTTCCACATGTTTATTTACTAGTTGTATTTCCTCTTTGGGGAATGTGTGCTCCTGTCCTTCATAGTCAGAGCTTGATGAATAAGTGTCACACCCTCATTTCAAACTACCAAGGGCACAACATGTTTGAGACAGGATTTGTGTTGACTCTTAAACAAATGTCTGACTTCTGGCTTTAAGCCTCTTAAAGGGTATGATAGCTCTGCGTTCCCATAGTAAGCAACAAAATGGTCCTTCAGGCTGGGGAGGGCCTGGCAGCAGGACGCTTTGAGGGCGGCTCTGATCCCACAGCCTCCCTTGTTGGCATCGATGGGGGTTTCGTTTTGGAATGAACCACTTTAATCCAGGCCCAGATTTATGGTGCAAATTCTTTAATTTTTATTTTCAGAAGATGGCTATTCAAACGGAAATGTATATAGGCTTTGCGCTAGCTTTCTCTTTACCATAATATGTGTAAAAGCTTGTGCAAGGTGTCAGAAAATAACGGTTTTGTTTCCTAAAATATGTAGTGCAAAATAAATGTCAGTTAGTGAGTCAGGCAGTAAGTAGTTCTTTTTTCATTCCTCAGAATGTGGCCTTTTGGTTCTTGAGGGAACAAGGCAGTGGTAACATCTGATTTTGAGAGTGTGGAGGAAAAGTGATAAATACGATTAAGGTGATTACTTCCCAAGTCAGGGTTCAAACCCCAGGGACTAGCAGTGGTGTTCCTAACGTGAATATTCTAGCACTATTCTTCTCTTCCTCACCTCTCTCCACTTGCTTTCTAAAACAAAGTGGCTTTTTACACAAATCCAGATTACTGTAATAAGCTTTACATCTCCAGAAACATGTGGAACTCTTGCCTTATATAAAACATTTTGAGAGCTATTGCCTTAAATGGGATTTAGTAACCTTGGATTTTATCCTAATGTCAGTGTTAACTACTTCAAGAAACATTTGGGGCCTTAAGAAGGTTCTAATTAGAATGAAACTGTTGGGTTTGGATCCTTTTGTGAAATAATGTAGTCGCTTGTTGTAACACATGAGGTGGGTGCACTGTGTTCCCAAATGGAGTTCTCTTCAAGAAGGTGCCTCAGGAGGCTGGGTTGACCCTTTCTTCTGTCTCCTTATTGCTGTGGCACGAGCTAGAGAAGAGGCAGGAACCTGCTGGGCCCCTTGGCCACACCACACCAGGTTTTCTTTGTCCATTTTGGTTTTACCTTTGTTAGGTAATGAGGCCAACCACACTGTTGAGGCTGGTGTTTCCCCTCCTCTGGGGTCAGGTTCAGTCAGTTCTCTCAAGCTGTCTTGCATCCTCAGGCTTTTTCTATTTGCTTCTTCTCTGTTAGAAGCCTGTTTGGTTTTTACTTGTCTTTAAAAGAAAAAGAAAAACAATCTTCTTCAATGCTGCTGTTATAACAAGCTACTTTTTTTTCATTTCTTCCTTTTTCAACCTAGTTCTAAAAAACTAGTCTTCAGCTTCAGCTCTATCCCTGCACTCGTTAACTGTGCAGGGATGATTTCCCTAAACTCTGACTCCTCCAAGGAAACCATCCTCACTGGGTCTTTATCAACATCTTTGTAGACAAACCACATGACTCTTTCGTAGTCCTTTCCCTCCTGCTCAGACTCTTCTCTCTGACTATGCTGTCGATGCATTTCTGTTCATGTTTTTTATTAGTTCCACAGTTTCCTCTGTGCTCCGAAAATAGAGGTGTCCTGGAGGCCTGGGTTCAAATGCTGACTCTACTACCTACAACTAGGCAAGTTAGAGCTCTGTGCCTCAGTTTCCTCATTTATAAAATAGGGGAAATAATACATCTGAAGGTTGTATGACGATACCTGGCACTTAATAGGTACTCAGTAAGGGTTAGCTGCCATGATTATCCTCGCCATCATTTATATTGTAATGCAGCTGGGGCTTTGGAACAGGACCCCACAAGGCCGTCCAGTGAGTTGTTGCACAGCTCCCAGAGGTGAAGGAGGAATGCGAGCAGCCACTTGCATTAACTCGCACCGTCACGTAAGAGGCCTAACACCTCTTTGGTCCCTCCAGCCATAATGTGTGCTGTCTCAGGGCTGTGTCCAGACTGTTAAAGAGATTGCTTTCTGCTCAGAAAGGCAGGATCAGAATCAGTGCCTCCTAACTGTAAAAACTAGCAGGGAGAAAAGTATCCCAGTCCCTACAAGGCATCCAAAGGCAAGAGTCCATCTGTGGACACGTTGACTTACCAAGTTCTATCAGCTCAGTCACTCACGCACAGATTGCTGACTCAGCTAACCGTGCAGTTCAAAAAACAGAAACTGAAAGTCTAGGACCGTTCCATAGTCCATGCCCTAAAGCCCAGGGCTGCTCCACAGTCCCACCATAAAGCCCAAGGTTCTTGTCAGTTTCTTTCTTATCGTTCACATAGTAGAAACTCCTAAAGGCACGAAGGGCCTGTCCACACCTTAATCTTGTGGCCAGGCATGTGCTCATATGGTTTGGAAAGCCAGGAAGAGGGGATTTTAAATGTCTAGCATTTTCTCATTTCAACCTTTTGCTCTCCCTCCAGCCCTCCGGACTAGATATGCATGTAAATTTGGGGGAATTATATATTTTGTGCTCTAAGTTTTTCGTTGGGTTTTACTTGGTGAGTACTCTGGGAAGGGCAAATAAAATTAGTTGAACCATTCTTTTGGACTTGCTAAGGGGTGGCCTGGGACGCTTCTGCTTTCAGCAGGGGGGATAGCAGAAGGGCTGTGCTTAGCCTTCTGGAGGCCTTGAGCTGGGTGTGTACCAATTCCGCCTTCTTTGGGGACCTCTGTGTTCTGAGCATCTGTGACTTTTATCTTCACATGAAAACTGCCCTGAAATGGAAACTTGTGCTGCTCACAGGATCTTTTTCCCTCTTTGGTTTGTTGTATTGTGCTTACTGCTCACTTTCACTTTTTCACATGTAAATGTGTGAAGAAGAAACTGGTCGCGCACGGGCTGCTACTCAGTGTGGGATTTCATTAAGAGTCCTCACCAAACGTTTGCCATTTTGCTGCTTTTCCCTTGTCCCAGCTGCAAATGAGTAGTTAAATAAGAGCTAGTGTTGCTTTCTGGGAACTGTTAGTTGAAAAAATAGGCAAACTTAAAGAGAGACTGGCATGGAAATATGCACAGCCACCGGATCATTGATGGGGTGCCTAGCATTTGGAGGGCTGGTTGGGGTCTGAGAGCATTTCTAGTCAGATAAGAAACAGCCACAGAGAGGGGCGCTTGGGTGGCTCAGTCGGTTAAGCACTCCCCCTCTTGGTTTCAGCTCAGGTCATGATCTCACAGTTCCTGGGATTGAGTCCCGCATCCGTTACTGCGCTGACAGCATGGAGCCTGCTTGGGATTCTCTCTCTCCCTGTCTCTCTGCTCCTCCCCTGCTCACATTCTATCTCTGTCTCTCTCAAAATAAATAAATAAGCTTAAAAAAAAAAAAGAGCCACAGAAAGATGCTGTCTGCAGTCACAGAGTGCATTAAAGACAGCGCCCAGATGCAGCTGTCTCCTGGATGTCTAACCTTTCCCTCACCACTCTGCCACCTATCCTACAGTGCTGCTTTTAAATTTCATCTTTAGAGGCACCTGGGTGGCTCAGTCAGTTAAGTGTCCAACTTTGGCTCAGGTCATGATCTCACGGCTCGTGAGTTTGAGCCCCACGTTGGGCACTGTGCTGACGGCTCAGAGCCTGAAGCCTGCTTCAGATTCTGTGTCTCCCTCTCTCTCTGCCCCTCCCCAAGTCACACACTCTCTCTCTCTCTCTCTCCCCATCCAAAAATAAACATTTTTTAAAAATTCCATCTCTAGTATCCACAGAAGCAGAGTATTTTCATTAGTCCTTTCTAATTATGTGCCTTTTTTTTTTCATTTTATCCCCTAATAATTAGACCTACTAAGTCCCCTTCAGCAGAAATGGGGAACAGCCCCTGAAGTAGCCTTGCAGCCAGAGTTGCAAGCCCCCATGGCAAGGTGCTTTCCTTCCTCCTACACACCTGGCTCAGTCTCCACTCTTAAGCACTTGCTGTGCTATTCTCCCTGCCCAGAGTGACCTGTTCCCACAGATGTCACCCTGGGTTAGACTAGGGTTCGCTGTTTCAGATGGGAGCGTGCATGTGTGTGCCCATGCGCACACAGAGGCCAAGGCCCATCCTGGCACACAGTAGGTAATCACCCCAACCAGAAGCCATCTTTCCCATGGCCTTTCTAATCTGTACTACTCAAGTTACACTTGTTGGTGCTGCCTTGTGATTTGTCCGTGTGTAGATATATTTATCTTCTCAGCTAGATAGTAAGTAAGCTTCTGGGCTAAAGAAGTCATGACTAATACGTTTTGTTTCCCCACAGTGTCTGCTCAGTTCCTTGTACATAATTTGCACCAGATAAAAAATGGTTAAATATGAACAATTTCCTTTTGAGGAAATTGCCTTAAGCATGCTATAAGAGGAAAGTCTGGAAATTCTAGTACTTGTGAGGACTGGTGAGTAAATCCAGGCCTTGCAAACTTCTCTAATACCCAGCCCAGCCTGAGGTATATGAATTGAGATGGTCAGGATTTAATACACATGGATTTAGTTCTGCTATCCTGAGTGTGGATGTTTTCTTTGCTTTTTCCTGCTATTGTGTTCTGGTTGTCTAGGGCCGCCAGGATTGCAACACACAGTTGTCGAATACTGCCCTACCCTGAGTAAGAAGCATTGCTACTCCTCAGGGGCCTCATGGCACAAGTGCCACACTCAACTTCTAGACTAGCCTGCCTTGGGCATCAGTCCTCTTGGCTTTGGACCATCCTGCCAGTTTGGCTAGCTGACTCCTTGGCCATGAGTAAGTCTGGACATTTTTGCAACCTGGAGGGGATCTTCCAGGCATGTTTGGCCTTCAGGGGCAGAGCAACCTGACGTCCATTTTAATGGCTTATCACCTTGTTCCTCTTAACAGGGCAATGCCTAGGCTGCCCACAGCCGTGGTAAAGGTGTGGTTGCTTCCTGAAATGGCCCAATCTCGTGCACTTCCTGTGTTGACATCGCTCTGACAGCTTTCACAAAAGTCTCTTCAGCCAGGAAGGCTGAAATGGTGACACAGCAGCACGGCTCAGTTGGAAATAATTAACACAGTCAGGGTTTGTCTGAAATCTAGGGATGCTGAGGAAAAACTTTGAGCCTCCCCCAATTCTGAGCTGGCTCCACCGAGATCTTGCTCTTGTCTCACTGGACCAGCTGCCTGTAGTCACACCCTAGCAGAGAGCGAGTAGCCTAAGCTCTCAGCTAAGTAGTATTTTAATGTTTTCAGACATAGCCAGGCTGAAGACTTGAAAGCAACCTAAAGAACCAAAAGGGATGGGAGGAGTACAAGTTCAGGAGTCGGATGGATCTGAGTTTGAATCCAGGCTCTGCCACTATCCCGCTGGTGACTTTGACTAACCAGTAAACTTCTCTGAGCCTCGGGTTCCTGGTGGGGCTGCCTCTCAGTGCTGCTGCGACGTGAGCTGTGTAAAGCACTTGACGCTGCAGCAGGCCCAAGGAAGGCTCTCGGCAGCAGTTCCTGGGTTCCCTCAGCCTTGTCCCACCTCACCCTCCTGCTTCCATGTCCCCGTGCTGCTGTTGCAGAAAGGCATGGTTTCCTCCTCACCGCCTGCGCTAGGTCTTTATTTTGTTCCCTTTGCTTTTTTTCATATTGCAACAGGCATCCCGGGCCCAAATCCTAGACAAAGCCACAGAGTATATCCAGTATATGCGAAGGAAAAACCACACACACCAGCAAGATATCGATGACCTCAAGCGGCAGAATGCTCTCCTGGAGCAGCAAGGTGAGCACGTGGGCCGGTGGGGCAGTGGCCCTGCTGTGCTCCGGCCAGGTCAGGGCTTCGTTCCTGATCCTGCAGAGCCAGAACCAGCCATGGAGCGCGTGCTCATAGGCGGCTGTGGCCCTGCTTCTTGGGTCTGAATAGTTGAGTGTTAGAACCATCCTGAGGAAGGACCTGAGCCGCCAGTGAGGGAACAGTGGAGTCTAGGGGTTAGACTTCCGGAGACTTTTTTCTGACCTGATCTTTCCCCTTCTTGGGGCTCAGGTGCTCTGCCTGCAGTAGGGGTCACACCTGGCATCAGGTGTCTCAAAAGAGCTTTGAGGTCCTTGGATTGGAGTGTGCTGTGTAAGTACCAGAAACTCCAGGTTTTCAGGGACAGTGAGCCCTCCCCATTGTCAATGGTAGTCCAATCAGGGCAGCCTATGGGCCAGGCCCATGCTGTTCTCCAATGCTCACACCCGCCTTTTCCTACAACCACAGGGGAAAGCGAGAGCTGATCAAGTTCTTTGTTCCTGGGGAATTCACTTCTCTTCCTCCCTCATGGAAGATGCAAGTAAAAGGAAATGCAAGTAACCACCTGGGTTAGAACACCTCAAATAAAATAAAATAAAATAAGATAAAATGAATGGGTTGACTTTCCAGGCTCAAGATGAGCTGAACCCCGAGGGATGGGCAGCGGGGGGCAGCATTGGGTTGGTTACTGGGCCATGCAGCCTGCATGTAGGGGCTGTGTGTCGAGAGGCCCAGGTATGCTGTGTGTATTGGTGACTTGCTTCCAAGTGTCCAGCTTGTCTTTCCAAGTGGATCTTATACGAGAGAGCTAGGCCAGAACTTTTCTTTGGCTGACACATCTTATGTCATCCCTTCCTGCTGTTGTGTGGCCTCCACACCCTTGCAGAGCCTGGCATTGCCAGGCCAGCTTCTCCTCTGTCATTGTGCTGCTGGGTCCCACAGGGAGCTTATGCTCCTGTCTCTACACTCGACTTCCATGGCAGGATGGTGACATCACAAGCCTTCTCTTTAGGGTTGGGAGGCATTGCAGAGTGGCTGGCCAATGTCCACTGGGCCCCCAGGTCTGGCTGGGAAAGGAGGAGGGCAATGAAGCGTGTGGGTGGAACAGGCACCAGAAGGGAGTTACTTCTGAGCCACCCTGACCCTCGGGGGCCAGCAAGCCCTTCGGAAGAACAGGCTGGACCCTGAGCTGAGACTCGGTTGCTCCCCTAGTCTCCAGAAGGCTGTAACCCGCTCGCTTGGTTGCCTTTCAGTCCGTGCACTGGAGAAGGCGAGGTCGAGTGCCCAACTGCAGACCAACTACCCCTCCTCAGACAACAGCCTCTACACCAACGCCAAGGGCAGCACCATCTCTGCCTTCGATGGAGGCTCAGACTCCAGTTCGGAGTCGGAGCCCGAAGAGCCCCAAAGCAGGAAGAAGCTCCGGATGGAGGCCAGCTAAGCTCCACGGGGCAGGCCAGCAATACAAACTGTCTGTCTCCTCCATCATCCCATCCTCCTTTCAGTTCATCCTTAGAACCCTCAGAACCATTTAAGAGACTCTTTTTTTCTTCTTTTCTCTCTCTTTTTTTTTAATATTATTTTTACGTAGAAGCTCTTGGACAACAGCTCTCGTTCTCCTTCCCCATTTCCACAAGTTTTTTTTTTAATGTTTCCCTTCAGGGATTCCCTGTCCCCACCAGGAATTTTTAAACCAAAATACCCCAACTTGGCAGCTTTTTCTGTGGAGGACAGACGGCCGGCCGGACCTCTGAGCACATGGCGTCCTGACCACCCACCAGCTCCTCCAGCCCTGCCGGGCACATGCCCGGAGGACTCCTGCCCCTCCCAGGCCACCCTCACCTCCGTTTGATAGACTTTGTGAATCTGTGGACTGCTCTACTTTAAGAAGATGACCGGTTTGGAGTAATCAGAATTAATAATCCCCCTTCTTTTTAAGGATTTTTTTTTTCTAAAAAGCTATTTATCGCTCCTGTTGAAAGGGCAGATCCTTGAAGAAGTTTGTGGTATAAAAACAAGTGGGGACAGATTTGCAGCACAGAGTCTTTGGCCTGTTTCACTCCTGCTTCTCTCAGCCAGCCTTAGGGAGGGCTGCGTGACACTCGTGTGGTATGTGTGGGGGACAGCGGGCAGCAGTGAAGTGGCAGCCGCCAGGGGGTGGTAGGGGGTGGGACAAGGAGGGAGGAGTGGGTCGGGTAGAGGTTTTGTATTGAGGGCCAGTGATGATGTTTTGATATTTATTTCCTGCTACTGAAATTTGAATCTGAGTGAATTGTCCCTATTTCTGATGATGTCGGTATTGCAAAGCGACAGATTCATAAAGTAATGATCAAATCTTCCTTTCTTTCCGTGTGTATTTCTAAGAAATAGAGCCAACTGATTTTGTATGTAAATACCAAGAGCAATTTACCTGGTACTAAACCCGCACCCCAGTGCGGACCCTTCCCCACCCTGACCCTGTTCCTGTTCAACTGCCCTGGGACCCGTTCCCAGGCTGTGATCCAGCCCTGGTCCTGGCTGCGGTCAGCAGATCCCAGTGAAGGGTTTTGTGTGTGTAGGCCTCATTTCTTTGTCTTTCTCCTACTCTGTTCCTGGCATTTGCTGATTTCTAGTGTGTACTCTAGTCTCAGTCCGTGTTTGATTCCATTCCATGGAAATAAAAAGTATGTTGTACATACTGCCCAAGAATTGTCTTGCAAGTTAAGGCTTTCCCCTTTACTATAAGACTATAAATAAAAACTTATTTTATCCTTCTTGGTGGTGGTGTCTTCTTGCCCTTGCAGAGGCCAAGATGGTTAAGGGAGGAGCCCTCTTGAGGCCATGGGGCCCGTGGGGAAACCTGAGAGAGAAGCAGAGGTCACTTATGTGGGCTTGCAGAATGGGGAGCTCCTCTGAGCCAGAGCAACCCCCTTTTTGTTCTACGGGCCCAGCTCAGCTGGGTAAAGCAGGGGTGGTGACTTTGCTCATTGGATAGAAGTTTTTACAGTTCCAGCAGGGATGGGGTTACCCAGGGCAACATTTCTAGATACAGCTCCCACTAAATAAATGACCCTTGGGGAATTGGTAGCCCAGAGCTGTGGGTTTGGGTTTCTCCTGGTAATGAATGCCCAGTTCAGAGGTGACTGGTATTCTCTAGGTCCTTTGGGTTTCTAGGGAGTTCCACCACAGTAAGAGGAGGCAGCAGAGCTGCCAAGGGCTGGTGGTAAAGGAGACTAACACAGCATCAAGTTAGCTCTACTCAGCCTAGGGACCAACACTGGCCTGAACTCATTTGACCTTGAAAAAGGAGGAGAGCTTATGGCCAGAACACAGCTCAGCTTTGGTTTTCCTGTCTGGCTGACAGGAAATATTGCTATTCCTAGACCAAGGGAGGGAGTGAAGTTAAATCAGTTCTTCGATTTGCCCCTCTCTTTAGAATGGTAGTGCAGGGCCTTCTGTCAACCAGATGTCAAATTCAGAGTATCCCTTTTTGGTTACTGGGAGTTGACGAATAGACTATGTTTCTACAACAGGCAGTTTGGAACGTGACCAAACCAACCCCCCAAAACCATGATTGCAGTTAGGAAACCAAGGATACCAGGAGAACAACATCCCATTTATTAAAGGCACTCCTTTCTAAGAAAAGAGACAAGAATAAGAAAATGGGAATGAAGTTGGGTGACTTAATAAACCCTCAAAATTAGCATGCCTTCCTCTTTTTTATTGCCTTTTACCGTATCTCTTTGTATGTCTGGCTTCAGTTATAAATCTCATACACGGCTGGCCTGGTCAGGGTGGGCCTTAGAAGCAAGCTGCAGTGTGAAGTTGTGCTTCCAACGTGGAGGGGACGTGCAGCTGGGCGCCCAGGAGGCAGGGAACAGAGCGAAAGCTAGTCAGCGCAACAATAGGTGATGTCCTTGAGAGCCAGCCCTGGCTCCAAGATACTGGCTTTCAAAGAAGTTGAGTTTTAGGCTTCTCACAATTTCAGTAAACCAGTTGGAAGAAAAGGGCTAGAATGGATCACCGGATCCTGGGACATTTGATCCACCTGACTGACATGGTGCGCAGACTGGCAAGTGGTGGAGGAAAGCTGGTGCCGCCGGGAGCAGCTGCCTGGAAAGGAAAACAAGGTAAGAGACCCAAGCTGGAGATCATGCTCGCTACAGGGAATAAACCAAAGTCACGGCCAAGTTCCTTTGGTTCTGTCTAGGAAGCCAATATATGTAGCCCCCAGGACACCAAAGTTTGACCAGGGGTTGCTTTCACAGAGAGCCATGACGCTCTGGCAGCCCCGCTCAAAACCGGAGAACCT
Source organism: Cryptoprocta ferox (assembly GCA_028646485.1). Lineage (NCBI taxonomy): Eukaryota > Metazoa > Chordata > Mammalia > Carnivora > Eupleridae > Cryptoprocta > Cryptoprocta ferox. Next base: position 34,116,920 of record CM053560.1, read on the forward strand.
GCCTGGTCACTGCAGCAGGTGGCTTCTCCGAGGGTCCTGTTGAAAGCCACCTCTTGTTCCTTTGCAGTGGCAAGCTTGATAACTTCCCTACCTTTACGATTGCCCTGAGTGCAAGGGTATTTTAAAATGGCCCAGTTTTCAAAATTCTTTTTTTTAATGTTTTTATTTATTTTTGAGAGAGAGGGAGGGAGAGTGCAAATGGGGGAGGGGTAGACAGGGACGGAGGATCTGAAGCGGGCTCTGTGCCGACAGCATAGAACCCGATGCAGGGCTCAAACTCACGAACCGTGAAATCATGACCTGAGCCAAAGTCGGACGCTCAACATACTGAGCCATCCAGGCGCCCCTTAAAATTTTGATGTGCTAATCCCATCTGTAGAGTTGCAAGTTTAGCAATGAATTACCTCAGCTCACAGAGCTATCATCTTAGCTGGGAGAGGTTTAAACAAGACTAAGTAGATGATCAGAGTGGAGTCCTGACCTAGGACTGAAGAAGGCAGAATTCTGTTTCTAATAATAGAGTACTTTATGCTTGGGTTCTGAAGTCAGACTGCCTGAGTTCAAAATCCTGGCTCTGTCAGTCGCTGGTAGTCTCCAGGGAGTCCCTTCTCCCAGCCTCAGCGTCCTCACCCATGAAGTGAGGATAGTAATATTGCTAACCTCACAAGATGGCAGTGACGGTTAAATGAAATAATGCTTCTGATGTGCTTGACCTCAGGTCCACATGAGCACTCAGGTGCTGGTGTTCATTCTCTCCAGCCTTCCCGGGAGTATGTGAGGATGGGTATCTTGGTGTCCCACCCCTGAGATGTGCCCTGCCCTTGCAAGGTTTGGCTCCCAAAAGTAAAATAACGCAGAGAACAAAAAGAAGCTAATGAGGAAAGTGAGGCACAGCTGAGCTGAATTAGCCAAGTGGGTGTGAGGCCAGGCTCTTTTTAAGACTGCACTTGGGAGAAATGTGGGGGAAGGGAGAGGGGTTTGGCAAGCCATCCACTTACTAGGACTGCCTTGGTGTTGCCCTTGTCCCACTGGGGCTCTGCACTCTTGAGGGCCGGCTGAGGGCTGCCTAGCCACCCGCTTTTGAAGCCCCAAGCAAGCGTGATGGCACGGGGCCACACCGGCTTTTATACCCTCTCTCTGGTTGCCGGGCAGGTCTATAGGCCAGCCAGAGCAAGGCAGTCTCTCAGGCCTGTTGGCCAGGCTCCGTTCTGGACAGCCTCTGGGAACAGGAAACTAGAGCCTTTCTTTGTTCAAAACAGTTTCTCTAGCCTGAGGAGGAAACCTGGGTAGGGAGAAGGAGTTTGCCAGCCTCTACATCGGCCATACCAAAAACCCATGGTAAGAGCTAGGACCCTTCCAAAGGGTCCTGAAGCCTGGATCATGAAGAGGCAAAGACAGAACGTCCTTCAGTGTGTGGGGTTTACTAAGGCATGGACTAATTAATACAGTGCCCGGCTTTCCTTGGGAAGGGGATCAACAACAACAACAACAACAAAATATTTTCTACTTAATTCCTGAGGTGGAAATCAAATTGGCCAAATGCCCTATTCCTGGACAAGTTTGGATAAGCAGGCTTAACTGTACCCAGGACTGGAGTGACGGCATTAGGCAGGCCCCCACTTGAGTTTTGGAGGCTCTCCCAGCAAACCATCATCACCAGCTGCTAAGTGTTGTCACTACTTCCTCAGGGTCAGGGTGGGGCAGGGAGCCCCAGGAGCTTCAGAGCTAGCACCTGACTGGTTAGGTTAGGCCATAGGCTCCGAGCTTGCCCGTCTGGATTGGGTTTGGATAACACTGCCCTGGTTTCCTGAGGCATACCATGAGGACAGCAGTGGTACAGAGTGCCATTGTGAGGCGTAAAGGCCTAAGTGTGAAAGTCCTTGAACTGTGCCTGGCGCTTGGTAAGTACTCAGATGTACTTAGGTCTGTCTGCCATCACAGGTCCTGGGCTGTGCCACCATTTCTGTTTGAGTTTTGTTGAAATGCGGAGTGAATAACTTCTGTCCTTCAGTGCATTAAAACCCTTAAAGGAACGGGGAAGTCAATATATGTTGAATACTAAAGGGTGCTTTCTGATGGAGCTCCAGCAAGACCACAAAATCTATTCCCTTTCGAAAAAGTCTGGACTTGGGAAATGAAATATATCCTCGCTGGCAGGCTCAGAACCGTTAACGGTTACCATCCTGGTCACTGCTTCTCCCTGTTCTCCATCCTGGTTTTAAATGGGATTTCTGTGGTGCCTGGTGGCCCGCACCATGCTATGCACAGAGATACTGCAAAAGCCCATCTTGTGACAGCCGGATGTTTCCTGCCAGGGCCTGGTTATGATAGTGGTTGAGCCCATGTGTTTCAGCCTTCCCTCTTGGGGGCCCGTGAGCAGAGCTGCCTGGAGGGATGAGGTGGGGACAGCCTAGCCTGTTGGCTCCATGTGGTCTGACAGCCAGACCCCGGAGCCCACAGGCTCTAGCTCACGCTGGCTGACATGTGAATCCCTTGTGCACACACACACCCAGCAGGATGGGCGTGTCTAGAAAAGAGCCAAACAGGTGGCCCTGGACAGTTCACAACCAGCCGGGTAGGCTCCCTCCTGTGCCCTGTGCTGGATGCCAGCTGCACCAGCAGGCCTGTTTTGGCTGCCAGGCCCCATTTAGGATTGTTTTCCTCTGATGTCCATGGCAGAAGTGGGGCCCTTCTATGCCTATAGTCTTCTCTGGGCAACGTTGTCCAGCACGGTGCCTCTTCATTTTTCCCAGTAAATGAAAGGCCCGGGTGCAGGGGAGAGGGGAAGAATCAAGGGTCCAGTGTTGGGAAATCTGTGCCAGAACCTTCCACCCCCAGTGCTGAACATGATGAGAGTTTGAGCCTCCCGTCAAGAAAAACAGAAAGCTGACGGCTACCGTAGCAGGCTGGTAGAGGAAGGTATACTCCATAAGCTGGCTCCTGCAAGGGCCCAATGGGCCGTACAAAGTCTGGTTCAAGAAACAACCAAATGGGCATGCAAAGCTGCCGCCCACACCCTCACTGCTCACCAGCCGGAGGAGCCCAGCTGGCAGGGTGGCTCCCACGCACATGCTTGAGAGCTTCATTGTTTTTTTATCTCCCAGTGCCATCAACAGCTCGGAGGTGGCAGGGGCATATCTGGGGCTAAAGGACAGTGGCTGATGGCTTTAGGCCAAAGGCCATGGCAAGGCCAGCCAGCTGAGAGAAGGAATGTCACGTCCACAGCAAATACCTACCACAAAGCCAGTGGGAGACTTGAGCTAGAGGAACTCTGGTTCAAACAGCTTGACTAGGTTTCCCTAGCAGGAAGTGAGTCCAGGGCCGCCTGCTCGGCAGGGAGCTGCCGTGAACACTTAGGCAGGCATTTTCAACCGGGGGCTCCCACGAGGCCAGGGACTGGTCTTAATGCTCGCTGCTGCACCCCTATCACAGTGCCCGGCCTGTCACTGGGTACCCCACAAATACACAAATGAGCGCTTGCCAAGGGACTCCAGCCTCCCAGTGTACCTTCATTTCTGCACACTTTTAGGTCACTTCTGGGATTGCCTCTACCTGAGCTCAACCCACAGGCTTTTGAGCAGTCTGTATCCTCAGCCCAGCACTGTGCCAGGCACTGTGGAGAGCCAGGCAGTTAAGGAAGCTTGGGCCCTGCCTTCAAGAAGCTCAGACGAGGTAGAAACCAGACTCAAGCACACAGATATCAAAGGAGTTCTGAGGCTGGGCACTTGATGAGAAAGTTGGCACGTGGTGGGGCAAGGAATAGGGCCAGGCCATCGAGTCCCAAGCTCTGGTGTGCTCCCCTTCCTCCCTCCCCACAAGAGCCCAGCAGAGGCTTTGGGTGAAGGGAAGGTGGGCCAGAGCCTCCACTCTGCATGGACAGGATCACCCTTCACATTCCACCACAATCACCGGCTAGCTTGGCATCCAGACCATGGCCACCACTGCTCCCAAGGGAGAGGGGAGGACTTGAGTGGATGAGCCCAGCAAAGTGTCAGCCTTCCTGGGAGCATAGCATAGCTCTCCTGGGTATTCATTCCATCCTATCATTGTCATCCCTCTCTGGGGGTGCCACTTGCAGGACCCTCCCCACCTTCCTGCCAGGCACTAGTCAGGATGCCTGGGGGGCAGAGCCCCCTGCAGTCCCAGGGTCCCCCTGGCCCTCCCCTTGAGAAGACTCTGACATTTAGCCTGCCTCTGACTCGGGAGCTGAAGTCCTAGGCTCCTATCACTACCTTTGTCCTATCAGCTCAAGCCATCACAGGTACAGCATATGACATGAAGTCTCCCATCCAAGATCACCAGCATGCAGGACTTTTTATTCTGGACAGAATTTAATGTGCCCAAAGGTTGAGGGAATAGTATACTGAACCCCAATGCACCTTATCCAGTGTCAATGATTATCAACTGGCCCATACTTCTTGAAAGAAAAGGGATGACAGAATGGTGATGATGATGATGGTATTATTATTTTATAAGTAAAGAAGGGTGAAGATGTCAAAGGGACATAGGAACCAATTGAAAGACTTAATGGCCACGGCTGGAACAATTTGAGCAATAAAATAAACATAGTATGGAACATAACCCAAAGCATAAAATAAGGATTCATGAGTCCATACCAATATAAACAAATGAGTAGATAAATAAATAATGGAGAGAAGACAAACTTCCCACAGAATTCCAAATAATTTATATAGATACCCTACCTTCAAGAATGTGGGCCATAGCTCTCTGTTCCTTAAATGTGGACTGTGCACATGGACTTCCTTCTAAAGGGCACAGTCTGGAAAGGGGAAGAAAGAGGAATCTTACAGGGGGATAGCCTGACACATGCCGTTCAGCAGGTGATCAAGGTTAACAAGGCCCCGGGACGAGCCACGTGGACTGCACGCACACTTGATAGGATGTGAAGAGAGGGCACCTTGCCTCTGTGGCCTTTCCCCCAAAACGCAGCCCTACTCTGATCATGAGAATATTTTCATGCAATTCCCAAGTGAGGGGGCAGTCTACATAACACAGGTACTCCTTCAACTGTCAAGGCCACCCACAACAAGAAAAGTCTGAGAAACTGTCACAGCCAAGAGCAGACTTGACTGAATGTGATGAGGTATCCTGGATGGGAGCTGAGGACAAAAAAGGGGCATTTAGGTAAAAACTAATTTATTCAAAACACTATGGGCTTTAGTTAATAGTAATGTATTGGTATTGGTTTATTGGTTGGGACAAATGTTCCATATTCACATAAGATGGTAACAGTGGGGGAAACTGGCTTAAGGGACATATGGGAACTCTGTCTACTATCTTGCAATTTTTCTGTCAATCTAGAACTATCCTAAAATAAAAAGGTGTTTGTTTGTTTTTTAATGCATTGTTATTGTTCTTTTGCAGGAGCTGTGTTTATGCAGGAGGGGGCAGAGGGCAGGGGAAGTTTTCCATTAAGCTGGGCAAGCGATGAGCACGGTGTCCCCATCTGCCTGGCTGTTCTTGGACGTACCCAAGCAGTGGGAGGGCAACATCAGCCACCTGGCCTCGTTCTCTGCACCTCCTGCACCAGCTGGTGAAAAGCAGTGTTGCCGGGACAGTGTTGCCGGGAAGTGAAAGAGGATGTCCAGTCCAGGAACCGGTTAGGCAGGCTGGGCCAGGCTGCAGGGGGCCGGCTGTCTTCGGAGCTACCAGAAAGACTGACTCACCACAGCCCCAGTCACCGGGTGTCACCCTCTGCACTGAGGTGACACCCATTTGGCGTGGGGATCGTCGCTCTATGCTGAAGACTTGGCAGAGTGAGAGATGGGTTAGAAGAGTGAGGTGAGCCTGCCCCTGCTACGTGAGGTCACCATGCTCGTCCTGGTAAAAGATGGGGACCGGCATTTGGGGTCTCGGTCATCCAGCCCTGGAGGTAACCCACGCATGTTTAGCTACTGTCTCCATCCCTGAGACCACTCATTTCACCTTCCTTTAGACACCTGGGGGGATGGAAGCTCATGGGCTTGGAGGCAACAGATCTGGGTTCAGGTTCAGACTCCACTACTTGATAGCTAGAAACCTTGGGTGATTCACTTAAGCTCTCTGACCTGTTTCTACAGTTGTAAAATGCAGATAATACAGCTGCCTCACCCACCTCATGAGGTGGAGTCAAGGATCAAATGAGGAGAGGCAGTAGACCAGGAGGAACTCTCTTAGGGGTTATGGGTGTGACAAGGGTGATCAGTGTGTGTCAGGCAGCAGGTAAGAACTTTCATGGCCCAGGGGCTAATCTGGGGTAGAGTTTTGTATGTATTAGTATGCTTTGGGTTGCAAGTAATAGTAAATTCACCTCACGTTGGCTCACACAGCTGAGAAACCCAGAAACAAGGCAAGCTGCAGGAGAGGTGTGATCAGGGTTCTGGCCACATTTCTTAGTAAGTCGGGGACTCTGTGTGTACTGGCTTCTGAGACTGGCTTCCTTGTGCGTAGGAAAATGGTTGTAGGAGTCCAAGGACACACATTCTGCCATCCCTAATAGGAGAGAGAGATGCTTTTCCTCTAGCATCAAATGTCCAGGGCTTCTCTCTCTCTGGTTTTTTTAGGCCATATGCTTTACTCTGCATCAATCAGTGAGGCTAGGACAAGCCATTTGATTGGTTTAGTCTTCTGTTATTGCCAAAGAGGGATGGATTAAAATGATTGCCATAGGCCAGTCAGGGCCTGGACCTGGAGGTAGGAAGGGGATCAAATTCACACAAGTCGATTGGCTGCCACAGCTGGGGAGGGGAGGAATGGATGCCAACAACGTCCACCACAGGTTTCTATCCCAGTAATAATCCACGGTTGTAGAGAGAGGTGGTGGTTTGTCTCTCTAGCACCCATTTCCCCCCTTTGGCTACAACCCTAATTTGTACTTGGGGCTTCATTCCTTCCCCGCACTTAGACTGTGTGCTTCTGATGGAGCCCTGTTCCCCACTCATGGAAGAAGCATGTGATCAGGACTTAGGTCAATCAGTGCACTTCAATCTCCTGGCCACTGGATTGCTTCTTGGAAAGGTACTTGGCTTGATCAAAGGCAGTGAGGCGCAGTGACACTTGCTGGGAAGGAAGACTGGGACAGTGAGAGCTGCTCGTGTCTGCTGAACCTCACCCTCAGAGGATGTACGGTCTGCGACTGTTGCTGCTGCCATTTTTCAATCACATGGAGAGCCTGAGGTTGGAGCTGATACAGAAAGACGGAGGAAGCTACTAAAGCCATACGGCCAAGCTAATTCCTGGATGTCTCGGTTTATGAGTCAACACATTTCCTCTGTTTTAAGCAAGTCGTAACAATGTCTTAAATCATTCAATTCTTCCATAGTGTTACACAGATAGAGTATTACATTACATCTCAGCCATGAAAGATGTGGAAGAATGCAGAATGAATATGGATGAAATTCAGTCTAGATCACGGGTAGACACACGACAGCCCACAAGCCAAATCTAGCCTGCCACCTGTTTTCATAAAGTTTTATTGGAACGCAACCACACATTGTCTATGGCTGCTTTGTCCTACAATGGCTGATCAAAGTTGAGTAGTTGTTTGCAAAGCTTAAAATATTTACAGAGAAAATGTGCTGCCCCCTGGTGTAGATGGCAGACTAAGAAAACATTAGCAAGGACTCCCCCCACCCCCCTAAATGTATACCTGGGTCCCCAAGTGGAAGCAACATTGAGTAGCCCTCCATCATAGACTTCTATCTGTATCAGTAACCTCAGGCCTGATTATTAGCATTAGGAAAGCAAACTTTCATTGAACTGAATTTATCCCAGACAGTGAATGACAGACATCCTACACAGTAGTCTTGGCCAAAGAGTGCCTCGGAAGCCTGCAGACATAAAGAAAATTATTTATTATATTCTTATTTACATATATTCTTATTCTTATTTATATATTCTTATTATTATAAGAAATTATTTATTTCCCCACACCAGACCATTGCCCTTCTCTCAGAGTTGGGCTGCTGAAGCTACTGGCGAAGTCCTGCAGGTAGCCCAGTGACCTACTCCCATAAGGAGGTTGGATGCATGTAAACCTGGTTGGAAGATGAGACCAGTTCTTCAGTTTTCATAATGGAATGTCAGCACTGTTATCTGTACATCTGCCATCTGAAGCCAATGGTTTCCACTTCTACCAACAATACGGAGCACTCGGAGCTCCACTCATAATCCTATCACGCTCCTGCCACAAGTACCATAGATGGTTATGATGAAATAGCCAAGGTCACATAAGCAACCACCTTGCCAGGGTTTTCGAACCTCCATCTCTCTGCTAAGTCCCTAGGAAGCAACATACCAAGATTAAAGGCTAGTCCTCAATGGAAGACCATCATGGAGCTGTTATTTAATATTATGGCATATGCGTTTGTGTGCGGTCTTCATGAGAAGTGGCTTCATCAAGGGTAGTACAGCATTGCCCCCAAACACTGGCCAGAATCTGATTGATGGCTTCTAACCCCAAAATGATACCACAAAGAGAAGGCAGTTTAGGAATATCATTGACTGGTATTATCTCGGGGTTGTCTCTCATCCAGGAGGCCCCCCTTCTGCTCACAGGAGAATCTAGCAGGCCTCCCAACTTACACAGGACTCAACATGGGTCTGAAGTGGGTCCAAGGGGGACGTTGGGGCCCATCTGGATATAGTCCTGTATTTCTTTATCGATGGGGGAAATATTTGGGGTAACCCATCTTGAATGCCACCTAAGTGCCTTCTACTTAAGGATCCACATGATAAATCTGAGTGTTTATCTGAGACTTTATCTCCTGTACCCACTTCAAATGCTGTAAAAGTCAGGAAATCCTCCAGACCCAACTGAGAGCAGAAAGGGAGTCTCATGGTTATGCCAGTGTAAACCCCCTGAGACAAGAGTGCCAGGGTGCCTGGGTGGCTCAGACAGTTAGGTGTCCAACTCCTGATTTTGGCTCAGGTCATGATCTCACAGTTCGTGGGATCAAGCCCCACGTCGAGCTCTGCGCTGGCAGTGCAGAGCCTGCTTGGGAGTCTCTCTCTCTCTCCCTCTCTGCATCCTCCCCCAGTCATGTTCTCTCTAATAAAATTTTTTTAAATGCCAGTAAATGACCCTCTCTCTTCTACCTAGGCAAACTTCACCTAATCCTGGGGCCAGCTCAAACCCTCTCTCTCTCCTTGGTATAAAGCCAACTCATACCAAAGCAATCCCTTTGGTCTCTAACCACATCAATTACTACAATTAATCCCCTCATACCTTGAGGCTGCTGGTGTTAGAGGGTTTGGCCTTTTGTTACAGTGATGGGAAGGATGCATTTCAATGTGCTGCTTTGTGGCTCAAACTTTTTTGTTATCTGGGCAAAAAGAGCAAAAGGGCAGGAATTATATTCCAGGATGAGCATACTCTTCTTGTCCATGGAGGGTCAGGACACAGAGCACCTGCCTTCTTGGCCTCCCTTGAGAGAGAGTCTCTCATCAGATAAGAAGGAAAGCCAGGTGACCACAGGATTCTGGCCTGTTCCTGTGACAGCCCTGCCCCCACCTCTGGTCAAGACAACCACCCCCACCTGTGCTGAATTCTTGCCTTTGGACTCAGGAGCACAGTCTCTGCTCAGAATCAGACAGACACACAGACACCAGGAGATGCCATGCACCAAGTGCTGGAACAAAAGTAAACCGAATTGCTCTGGGGAGCTTGGGAAACACAAAGCTTCTTCCGCTGCTCATTAGGCCCCCCGTGGTGTCCACTGGAGAAGGGGTCTGAGGGTGGAATCCAAGTCAGCTCCCTGCAAGGTCTGGAATCTCCCACACGGGAGACCGGCAGTCTGCGAGGAATCTTCAGTAACTCCTAACACTGCAGATCTTGAGGGAATTTTCTGGGTACCGATCACAAATGAGAGACATCATAGAAAATGTTATTCTTTTATTATTTCAAGGAGGTAATACATACCCCAATCCGCCAAAGCAATAGGGAATTAGAGGCAGCAGACGGCCAGAGTTTCGAGAAGAGCCTCGTGCTGCACCTCTAAGCTCCTGTCTGCTCGCAGTCCGTGGCTGCGTACATGAAGGCCAGGTGGGCCACATGGAGTGTGCCGTGACTGCAGCAGTGGACAGATGGCCCGACTCAACACCCCACTGACAGAGAAAGGGTTCCCTGCAAGCAGCAGAGGCCCTGCCACAGCCAGCTTTACATGGCTGCCGCCAGCCTCTCTAGCACTTGATTTTATCTCTGTGAGCCTAGAGGGGGCAGGATGTGGATAAATCCTGAGTCAAATTAAGGTGAAAGACTTAGTAGTGTTAATACTAGGGATGAGAGAAGACAACACTGTCTTTGAGGGTGATGGGCTGGGAGTCTGATGGAAGAGCGATGGAAACACGCAGAATGGCCACAGGCTGCAGGTGCTGCCTTGAGGATACGAGAGGGGTATTTCATGGTACATGATGGCAGCGAGGGGGGTGGGGGGTGGAACTGGGGCTGCTTCCTTAGACTCAGAAGCGAACTAGAGGTTCATTTTCCACTCATAATTGGTTTCCTGGGTCTAAGTCACCACACCTGTGGCTGAAGCGAATCCTGCCCCTGCACCCCACGGGGTCCTGGGGAGACGTGTGGCTCAGTTCTCCAGTGGGGAGGGAGAGGGACTCACAACTCAAGAAGAGGTTTCTCCCCCACTCCCAGCTCCTTTCCCTTACAAAGGACAGGTGGGAGGTGAGAGCGTCGGGCATCTCCTAGTGAAGTCCCACCATGATTTTTTTCTAGAGAATTCATTGTGATGGGACCAAAGCTCCCCCTCCCCCTTGGCACAGAACAGACTTATTTCCACTCAGGGGAGGGCACCTTCCTGGTGACTTAATGGTGGCGTGCAGGGGGGAATCGCAGCAGTGACTCATAGACACCGTTCATTTCAGTACAACCGTCCGGGTCGGAGAGCTGGCGGCGAGGGACTGGTCCTACCCAGCATGCACGGTCCCCAACAATCCTGGCCAGGCCAGAGCCGGGGTTAGATGCCGCACGGGCTGACAGAGTTTTGGTTTGACAGAGTGGAAAGAATTTTTAAAAAAACCACGCCACTATGTTCTCCAAACCCAGAGCCATCAGTTTGTTTTGTTTGACAAGAAGGGACAAAGGACCACAGCTCCGTAGTGGCCAAGGCTTCTGCCGCACACAATGCAGTATGTATCGAAATGCATAAACCTTGGTCTGACCGGGGAGGTGGGTGAACGTAGAGCCAGGGGCCCTGTGTCTTCTAGTCGGTGGCAGTCTCTGCTGGTGCCTCATCCTCATGTTCCTCAAAGCCTGGGACTGGCTTCTGCAGAAAGTGCATGGTGGCCTGGATCACCTTATCAGGTCCAATATTGTACACAGGGTGAGTGGGCTGCTGCAAAGAGGAGAATAGATGCTGATTAATCACCCCAGCGGTCCTTGCGAACGTGCACAGCCTTTGAAGCCTTTAAATGGACTTGTAAGAATTTATCAGAAGAAGGAATCATCAGAGATACACAGGGAGATTTATCACACAAGGCCCTGATGTTCAACAACAAAGTATTACTAAAAGCACTTAACAGTACATGGGACACAAAGGAATATTACATAGCCATTTAAAAACATGCTTTCAAATATTTAATGAGAAGAGGGCAAAAGCTTATAATGTATTACGTGAGGAAAACAGTATACACAATGTTATCCCAAACTTATTTTGAAAATGTGTTTGTAGATGTGATTTATAGGCAGGAATTGGACATATACCAAAATAGGTACCATGATATCATTGTTTTAAATTTTCTTAATTAGATTTTTGTATATATTCTAATTATTAAAACAAACATGTATTTGTAATCAAGAAAAAGGACCACAACCCTATGACGCAGTAGAAGTGTCAGGCCATATTTAAAGTCTTTTATATTATTCCATTAGAGCATAGAAACCCAAAAGAAACTTTAGCTCTGAGATAGAGCACAACTGGAGGCCAACATTCAGGACTCTTCCACTCTGGGAGAACGAAGGAGGGGACAGAATTGCAGGAGAGGTTTTAAAACTATTAAGAGAATACTATGAGCAACTTTATGCCAAAACCTATTAACAGTACACATAAACTGAATAATTCCATAGAACAATACAAATTTTAAAAATTTACTCAAGAAGAAATTCTTTAAAACTTGTATGAATACATTTTTTAAAAGTTTTTATTTATTTGTTTTGGTGGGGGGAGGAGCAGAGAGAGAGGGGGAGAGAGAGAATCCCAAGTAGGACCCTGCTGTCAGCACAGAGCCTGATGCAGGGCTCAAACTCACAGAACCATGAGATCATGACCCGGGCCGAAATCAAGAGTTGACACTTAACCGACTGAGCCACCCAGGCGCCCCAACTTGTATGAATAGATTAAGTCAATAATAACAATTGCTTATTCTGCTCCACCATTCCTCTCCCGAAATATCAGGCAGGCCTGGATGGTTTCTCAAGGAAGTGCTACCAAACCTACAAGAAACAGATCATCTCTAACTTATATAAACTTTTTCAAAGCCTAGACAAAAGGCAGGGGTGGAGGTGGAGAAGAGATACCCATCTAATTTTATGCGGCTATGATATTATACTGAAATATAAACTGGAAAGAGCAATACAATAAAACAAAAATTTAGATCAGTTTTTCTTATGAATGTATGCAAAAAAAAAAAATCCTAAATAAAAATACTAGTCAGGGGTGCCTGAGCGGCCCAGGGAAAAATACTAGTAAAAATACTAGTCAGTCGGTTAAGTGTCTGACTCTTGGTTTCAGCTCAGGTCATGATCTCGCAGTTTTGTGGGTTCGAGTCTTGCGCTGGGCTCTGTGCTGGTGGTGTGGAGCCTGCTTGGGATTCTCTCTCTCTGCTCCTCTCCCACTCACACTGTCTCTCAAATAAAAAAAAAAAAAAATACTAGTCAAAAATGCTAGCAAACTGGGGCACCTGACGGTCTCGGTTGGTTGCACATGTGACTCATGGATTTGGCTCAGGTCATGATCTCACAATTTGTGAGTTCGAGACCTATGTTGGGCTCTGTGCTAACAGTGTGGAACCTGTTTGGGGTCCTCTCCCTTTCTGTCCCTCTCCCCCTTTCTCTCTCTCTCTCTCAAAATACATAAATAAACTTAAAAAAAATACTAGCAAACTGAATCCAGCAATGTATTAAACACACACACTCACTCACGCGTCCTATTACCATAAGAAGGGCTGATCCTGGGAATGTAATGTTAACATCAGAACATTTATTAACAAAATGCAGCATATTAGAGTAAAGGAGAAAAACCAGATGTAAAAAAGCACTCAATAAAATTTAATATTAGATTATGATTGGAACAAACAAACAAGAAACAACATAGCAAACTAGGAAGAGAGGGTTAAGTAACATCCTTAACCTGATAGGAGGTATTTATCAAAACCCTGCAGTAAGGATCCTATATAATGCTGAAATTAAAGACACCTTCCCATTACAACCAGAAGCAAGACAGGAGCGCCTCCTATGACCACCTCCAGTCAACACCCTATGGGGGTCGTAGCCAACATCCCGAGGCAGGAAAGATAAATAAAATTCTTAAGAATCAGAAAGAAAAAAGCAAAACTCTCCTTATTTGAAAATAACATCACATTCTACAAACTACTACAACTATTATTAAGCAAGTTCAGTAAGGTGGCTGGATACACAATTAAAATATAAATATCATTTCTCTCCATTAGTAACAACCAGTCACAAAATATAAAAAATATTCTAGTCATAATAGTCACAAAAACTATAAATTTCCTAGACATAAGTCTAACAAAAGATATGTTAGTCTTTTATGGAGAAAATGATGTAGGACCACTGAAGAGCATGAAAAATAACCTGAAAGATCGTGTTCACAAATGGAAAGCCTTAATATTGAAAAGAAGTCTGTTCTTTCTCATTAATCTTAAATCTAATGCAATTCCCATAAAAATTCCATTGTAGGTTTTTTTTGGTGGAACTTGATAAGCTGATCTGAAAATTCATAGGAAAAAGCAAAAAGCAAAGAACAGCAAGGCAATTTTAAAGAAAAAGAACACGGTAGATGGGGCCTGCCTGCTTGCATTTACAATTTGTTTAAGAGAGTACAGACAGGCAAACAGACCAAAGGAACATAACAGAGTCACCTCATATATAGAAACTCGAGTACGTGACAGACATATGACACACGTTAGTAGGAAAGTTGGAAACTTCCATAAGTGGTACTGGTCAACTGGTCATCTACATGGAAAAAAGATAAAATTATATCCCACCCTCACCACAGACAAAAATCAATTCCAAGAGAATTAAAAATCCAGATGGGAAGAGGAAAACTTTAAATGGTTTGGAAGAAAATATATGTATGACCTTAGTGTAGGGAAAGATTTTTTTTTTAATGTTTTATTTTTGAGAGAGACAGAGTGTGAGCGGGGGAGGGCCAGAGAGAGAGAGGGAGACACAGAATCTGAGGCAGGCTCCAGGCTCTGAGCTGTCTGCACAGAGTTGGATGCGGGGCTTGAACCCACAAACTGTGAGATCATGACCCAAGCCGAAGTCAGACGCTTAACCAACTGAACCACCCAGGTGCTCCCAGGAAAGATTTAAGTACCCCTCCACACCTTCAAAAACCAAAAGGCACAGACAAGTCGCGGTGGTAGCGCACTGTAGGGAGGCCTCATTCGCAGAGGTGGTCTGAGAAGCTTCTCCGGAGACACGGGCAAGCCACTGAGGGCTCCAGAAGACAGTCAGCCATGCAGCGCTGGCTGCATGGCTGCAGATTCCGGAAACATACTGCCTCTTAGTACATTTCCTCGGAGGAACTATGAATAGAGGTCTGGGTCCTGGGGCAGGGATATGGCACAGAACCTCTGTCTCAGACTGGATCCCCCACCCTGGAACCTGGAGTTTGCCTTGAGGTAGTTCCCTCCTGGGTCCCAGGTTCTCGGGGGGGGGGGGGGGGAGCTGCAAATGGAAGGAGGGTGGGGGCCGCGTGCTCACAGGCCCGCCCACAGCAGGTGCGTGGGCAGTCGTGCAGAGCACGTGTGGCTGCTCCGCTCTCTCGGTAAGCCCCGTCCTAGGGACCCTGCGCCGAAGTGGCGTCAAGCCCCCCAACCCGCCTTACCAGAGCATTTTCGGGCACGCCCAGGACCACGTCGTGCAACATGGCTCCACTGCCGAAGTGCTGGGCTATGGACAGGCCGCTGAGGCAGTAGCACGTGTGATAGAAGTCCCGGGACCTGCAAGGACAAGGTGGCTCTGGGCAGGGGCTCCTGCTCCCCCCATAAGGCCCCCCAGGCACAGCCTCCAACAGGAGACTCAGGCCTGGGGCACACCCCCACATCCCAGGCCCAGGCCCAGTGCAGCATTTCTCAGCACCCTTCACCCCTGTCCCCCAGCGGGAAGCTTTACTTGTAGAGTCGGTCCCTCCAGCTGCCTTCCAGAAAGGACTCTTCAGGGTAGTGCTGGTGCTAAATTAATGTATTTCTCAAAAAAAAAAAAAAAAAAACCCTACCAAAATGCCTAGAAATGAGCCAAATTCTCTGTGCCAAACTGCTGGGGACCAGCCTTCAGCTGGGCCTTACCCTGGACGCTGACAGTCACAGGGTGTGTGCTGGCTCAGTAGTGAAGGGAACAGGACTTATCTGATTTCCCTTTTCTTTTACTGTGGCGCCTCAAGGTATTTAAGGTGCTGCAATAGTTGTGCTGCAATAGTTGTAATTATAATTTCTGTTTATGACACTCTAGGCTTTTAAAGTCCTATATCCTGTTCTATTTAAATCAGTTTGGTTAAAAAAAAAAAAAGGCAAGAAAAGCCACCAACCTGGCAATCTATGTACCTACCAGGGGTGGGGGTGCATGTAAGCTGGGGGAAAAGATGGGCACTGGGGGTGACAGGATGACACTGGAAGGGATGCCCCCACTCGGAGACGTCTTTCCAGCACTAAGCAGCTGGATGGAAAGGGATCCCCCCCCACTCCCGGACATTTAAAGGTCAGCAGCTGCTGGCCTCTGGCTCTGGGGACACTTGAGTGGCACACACTCTCTCCCCTCCCTGCCCGTCCCTCCCCCAAGAGAAGGCACTCACTTGCCAGGCTTATCCAAAAGCCCCCCAGCGGGGCACTGGCAGCACATAAGAATGTACTCCTGCAGGGCCTGCTGATGAAACATCCAGTGGCTCATGCTGAGGGCAGGGTCGCCTGCAGAAAGGCAAAGCATCAGGGCAGGCCAAGGCCTGGTGGGCATCCAGCACAGTATCAATGACGTCTTTGTATTTTATTACCCACTGGGGACAGTTAAGGTTTCCCTCTATTCTTCCTGGACTAATTTTGAAAATTACATTCTTGGGACACTTGATATCTTCACCCACGTCCCATGATATGTCCCTTCTCCTGACCTTTGACTTGAGTCAAAGAACAGCAGTCCAGTGTGTACCCCCTTACCGTGGTATAGTACCGTGGTACTGAGGTATACCCCCTTACGGTGAATGCCTGTCCTAAACCACATCCCTGACAGGCGTGGGCCAGCTGGCCTATCTCCGCCTTCCAGATCCATCCTCTCACTGCTCCTGACTCAGTCTACAACTCCCCACTCTGGGCTTCTTAAGACATTTCCTCTAGCACATCCCTGACTCTAACTGGCCAAGAGAACTTTCAACAGGGGTGATGTCTGTTCCTTCTACTTTTCTAAGCCTGAACTTAATGTATCTCCAAAGGACATCTTTCAACTCTTCTCTTGGCCTCAAAAACTATTCCTAAGAAGGATTACTAGTAGCTGCCAGGATTTCTGCATCATATAATATGGTGGGGCGCCTGGGTGGATCAGTCAGTTAAGTGTCTGACTCTTGATTTTGGCTCAGATCATGATCTCGCAGTTTGTGAGTTCAAGCCCTGAGTCGGGCTCTACACTAACAGCAAGGAGCCTACTTGGGATTCTCTTTCTCTCTCTTCCTACCCCTTCCCCGCTGGACTCTTTCTCAAAATAAATAAATAAACCTAAAAAAAATATGGTAGCAGGAGCAGAAACTGGCAGTTCTGGTAATATTGCTCATGTATGAACAAGCAACTGGCCTTCTTCACTCTGAAGCTGAATCAGTATGGTCAAAGGATTCGTGGGTTATCGAGTGGGGACGACAGACAAGATTGCCAACAGATGGATGCTTGCAGAAGCATTTACATGGGAATTGGTTTTTTAAAAATACACACATGCATTGAGTCCCTGGTCAATTTTATACTTGGATACCCAGGCTACTACAAAGATAGCAAACAATCTGTAAATAGCAATTAAGATTTCCTTCTTCCAGTCTTTGTTTCTATGCGTCTTTCTATATAGTTATTATAATTTTGCCTTTTGCATTTTCCATTTAACACTACAGGCATACGCTTTTCCTATGCTGTTATTATAGCATTGATTTTCCTTTGTGATTTCTTCTTTAAAGAAGCATATTTAATAGGTACCGGGATTCGAGAGGTGGAATGATGAAAACTCTACCACCGATCATGGCCATGGCCACACAACTCCGATTACACTAAAAACCACTGAGTTGTATATTTTAAATGAGTGAATGGTATGGTATGTGAATCATATCTCAAGAAAGCTGTTTTCTTTAAAAAAGCAAACTTATTAAACTTCAGGATCACTGCATTAAACATCTGTACGAAATATACTTTCATTCTGTATCCTGTAGGAAATAAAAGAGTATAATTATAAGGTAAGTGCCAACCTGTCACTAAAAGCGGAATCTGAAAAGAAACTGCTATGTTCATTATGAGACAGATTACAGATGGTTGGGTACCTGCCGTCTTAGGGAAGTCTACAGGCTCCGAGTCCCAAACAGTAACTGACATGTTCAGCCACGTGTAGCTCAGTTTCACAGGTGGACAAATCCAGGCCTGGAGTGTGTCCCAAGGAACATACAATCATCGAGTAACCATCAATCTAAACACAAACTCACGGGCCTGCTGCTTTCTCACTGCCCCACAGAAACCAAATAACTCACTCATTTAGTCAGCATTTAATATTTTTAGGATCTTAATAATTCGTTCGTCTACTCAACCACTGTCTTCTACACACATACGGTAGCCACCTGCATGGATCTACTGATGGCCACTTGCTGAGCAAGGTCAGACTGGGTTTGTGTGCTGCTGTGTGTTGGTCCCTTGTTATCTCTTTAGCTAGGAACATGATCATCACCTTTAGAAAATGTATTTGGTCATTTACTACGATAAAAGTAGTAATGCACATGGTTAGGAAAAAAAATAAAGCAGAGTATAGTACACAAGGAAAAACAATTCAACACGTTAAGTTCCCCTCCCTTCATCTCCCAACCTCCTCCCAAAGGTGCCCATTGCTAAAGGGGTTTTGCTTGCTTCCAGGAAAAGCTGTGGAGAGGTCAGCCCGTGTGCAAAGTGACTGCTCTAGGCCTGGCCCTTTACATGTTACGCTGTATCCTAGAGAGTTTTCCAGTATTAGCTCAGTGCATATAACCATGATTATATGCAGAGATGCACAGTTATATGGAGAGATCGTAATTTATTTAACTATTAAACTTTTAATGAACAGTTGGGTTGTTTGCCATTAAAACTCCACTTCAACAAACATCCTTTGATAATATCTCTGCAGGTAAACTTCTGACAGTGTACTTGCTGCGTTTAAGTAATTTAAACAAGTCTCCAAACTACCCTCCAAAAACCAATACAGCTATTTATACCCACACTGATAGTACAAAAGTGCCTGTTTTTTCCACACTCTTCCCCACATCGGGTACCGTGTTTTCTCCTCTCTGCCAACCTGACAGTAAAAACCACCAGCGTCCCACTGATTGTATTCACATTTCTTTCATTGCCATCTTTTCGTCTCATTAATGCCATCTGTGCTGGCTAGAAGCAAGGCTCTGACAACGGCGTAGGCGGCAATCGGGCATTATACAGCAAGTCGCTCACCCTTGCTGGTCTCTGTTTTCTCATCTGTAAAATGGGGATAACAACAGTACCTATTTCACAGCATTGCTCTGAGGATCAAATGAGAAAATACCTGTGGAGGACTCTGTTCAGTCCCTGGCTGAGACTGAGTGCTTGGCTAGCCTCGGCGGCCAGGAGGAGCAGTGGTAGCAGAGGGGGTGACACAGGTAGTAGTTCTTTTCCTGCGTGTCCGGAATCTGCCCGTTCAGATCCTCTGCCTGGTTTTCAGTGGGGCTGTTCATCTATTTCTTAGTGTTTTAGGAGCCTCTCAACTCGAAGAAATTAGCTCTTTGTCATTTGTCACAAATTACTTGTCCTACCTTGGTACTTGTTTTGTTTATAGCATTTCTCTTCTTTTACAAAAGAACTTTATTTCTGTTTTTCTTTATGCAAAAAATACAAATTAATTGTAGAAAACTAGAAAAATACACATAAAAAAAGAAAGAAAACAAATATCACGTGTCGCTTCACAATCCAGATGCCTTCTAGTAATTTTTTGGAGTCAACTCTTCGCTAAAAATGGAATTATATACAAACTGCTTTGAAACCTTTGATCACAGCGTACTATGAAAATCTTCTAACACATCGTCTCCTTGTGACTCCCAACGTCAGTATTCTGCCCACCGCGAAGACACGGCCCTTCGTCCCTTCTCGCTGCTGCTGAGAAGTGGGTGAGCGGCCAGCTCAACCCAGGCCTTCTCCCGGGCCCTGATGAAAGCTGCAAGACCCACGATTCGCAGGCAGCCCTTTCCACGGGCGAAGCTCTGAGTGTCGTTAGTCCTCCAGAACTGTGCCACAATTAACAGAATGTCAACCGGGGCCCCTGAAGACGCTGGCAGGGAGCACTCCTGTTACAGCTCTCCTGGATTTTCCTGGCATCCCCCATTCCTGCCAGTTTGTGAAAGGCTGACCATTTTACCAGGGGCTTGACCTCACTAGTTCCAAATAAAGAAATCACTAAAACCCTAAGTTATTTTTGCTTTGAAAACACTGAAGTCTCAGGTAATTCTTGACCTCCCTATCATAGTGGTCAAGCCAGATACCGTGCAGGCTCCAGAGTCAGGGGGATGATCTATCCTAATGCCCTGAGACCCTAAGCCCAGGGGCCCCAGGCAAGGAATCTCTGAGACCGGGAGAATAGGAAGATGAAGGGGCACCTGGGTGGCTCAGTCGGGTAAGCATCCGACTTTGGCTCAGTCACGATCTCACGGATCATGGATTTGAGTCCTCATTGGGATCCCTGCTATCGGTGTAAAGCCTGCTTTGTATCCTCTTTCTCCCTCTCTCTCTGCCCTTCCCCAACTCGTGCTCTCTCTCTCTCAAAAGTAAAATAAACATAAGAAAAAAAATAAAATAAGAATGGAAAGACAGGGAAGAGACTGTGTTTACTTCAATTCAGTATCCAAAGTGGCCACAACTCAGATAAAATGAAGAAACTAAAGAAAGGGGCTCAGAAAGAATAGCCAAAGAAGAGAAAAAACCATGGGCCAGGGGGCGAGGCAATAGGAAAGAATCTCATCTTCCACATTTGAGCAATTAATTACCCAACTACTAAGTCCAAAGAAAACCTTCCCTCTGGGCCAAGGGATCTCACTCCAAGAACAGATCAGCCCCCAGCAGGGCAGCCATGACTTCCCCTCCCCAACCAGTTTCCTCAGAGATATGCTGCTCTCACATTAAATAAATAAGAAAGATGGTTCAGGAGTCAGCAGGTGACCTGAGATTTCAAGAGATTAAATAAAGGAAGGCTCCCCAAAGTTCTGCTTGCTGTCTAACTGCTTTGGTTTTGCCTTCCGATCTGAGACTCCAGAGAAATGAACCCAGGTCTCTCCACTCCAGTGGTACGGGTGGAATAGACTTGCATTTAGGATTCTTCAATGAATTTAAAATACAACATTTCTATCAGCAGCAACTACAAAGCCAGTCAGACCCGGTGGGTCTATTCTCCTGGGGTCCTGCTTCTCTGCCCCTTTGTGTAATCGCCTTCTCAGTCACTGTTGTGACCACGATGCACACAGTGTGGGTTTTCAGTTCCGATATGACGGATACAGGACGCTGTGTTGGAAACTGTGGCTTCACACCCAGCTGAGGTGTTAGTCACTCTGGGGCCCAGGACACACACCTACCTCCTCCTAGCCACAGATGGTTTGAAGCAGCCAACTGTTACTCAACTAAACCACTGTAATTAAATCCTAGTCTGCACGTGTATGCAGGAGACATGGGAAGTCCACACGGAGCACTCAAAATCCAGGACAGACAGACAAACACTCTGGCTTCCTGACTTGGGTTAGCAACCAGGGGAAGTCACCCAGCCCCTGCCCGCAGTTCCCCAGGGCTCACCTTGAGCATGCAGCGCTCGGTGCAGCAAGGGCAGGAGCCCCGCCTGCCAGAAGGAGTAGCAGCCGTCCACTAGCTTATTGCAGCGGCCCTGAAATCCACCTTCGAATCGCATCTGCCGGCTTGTCACCCATTGCTAAGAAGGAGACAGAGAAACAAAAGGCAGTTGTAGGCTAAGCTCCCATCTCTTGGCTCCCTGGCACCTGAATTCTAGTACTTTGGCTGTTCCTTCCTTCCCCGCACTGGCACAGATGCAGACCGGACCATCTAAGCTGGACCCTTGCAGGGCAACCAGTACTGATCTCTACTCGGTGCCCAACGGCCAACTAACCACCTTTTCCCGGGTTTCAAATGGGTTCTGGTGCTGACAGAATAAAGACATCAAGTTGGCCTATAAGAAGACCTGCAAATGTCTCTCAATAAACAAGGCTTAACTAGTTGATTTAAGGCAAGTGGCTTGTTTCTAACCACTTTCCCTTCTCAGGGAAGTTTATGAAAAGCAGATAAATGGAATTGTGTGCTATGTCTCACTGGATGACTGTTCCTGACTTTGACTTGGCACCTGAAGAAATTCATCCACGGTTTCTTAGCAAGTTACTTGCAGGACTAGAAGCAGAAGCCATGATCCCAACCACCAATGGTGGCTCTGTCAGGTCTAGCCTCTCTACCTCTTGGGGGAAACCTGGCTGGCTAACAGAAGACAATCTTGTACTCTGAACTTGTAAAATGGTTCTTGATGTCACTCAGCGGTCACACGATGCTGCCTATCCTCGCTTATCTCCAAATTTTCTAAACACACTCTGCTACCAAGATCAAGATAGCCATGGGTTTGGCCCTATGGCTTGGCCCTCTAGGAATGAGCAGAACCAACTGGCTGAACAGATAAGGACATCTCCATTTCCCTCCCAGGCAGCTCCAGGCACCAGCCATGGGCTTTTACAACTGAAAGGTGCAGAGTAGGACATCTCTCCCTCCCCCTATCCCTAGGTTCTTACTTGAATGAGTTCCTGAAAGGAGCTACTAAGGACCCTTTTTGGAAGGGGGTGGGGTATCTTTAAGTTAACAGGTGTGGAGTTTAGATTATATCCCTGTTCAAGGCAATACTCACCCATAAGAGTCAAATCCCAAGTTCTTAGAAGAAAGACATTTAAAAAAGTACACTGCAAGCGTAGGCGCCAATATATCACCAGTGAGTCTTAAATGAGCCAGTGCTCTAGGGATGATGCCATTTAATGAAAGCAAGTGAAGCACCACTCAAGAAAAGAGAAAACAGGTACTACAGTGGGGAGTCCATTCTTCATTTTCACTTACCCCATGGACTAAGGATTTTTCTTCCCCAGGTTAAGGGTTTTTAAGCCAGGGTTTTATATAAATTTTAATTTATATAATTTTTTATAGTATCTAAGCCCATGGGTTTATTCTGTTTCCTTCGGCTATATGAATTCATAAAATCCTTCAGATATAGGTCCTAGTTCTCTCAAAGCAAATGGAGGGGACAGAGTGGTTTGGGTAAGAAGGACACTGGCATTTATTGAGCACCTACTATATGTTATCTCCTTTAACCTTCAGAGTCCAGAGTGCTAACCCCTCCTTTCACCTTCAAAGAACTGTTATCTCTTCCTTATAGAGGAGGAAAAAAAATTAAGTTAAAACAGACAAATTTTCTAAGGTCACATGGAAGTGGTAGAGACAAGACTCAAATCTAGAATATTGTCATGGTAACTGAGGCTTCTGCTAATTATATTCTTTATTTCTTCCCAGGAAATGGGACTTTTATATTTTATGCCTTATTGGTGATCAGATTCTTAAATGTCTAATAAATATTAAATCTAGTGCACAAAGCTGGCCATTTTACTATGAACCTTCAAGGAAAGTGCGCTACAGGAGGCTTCCTGTGGATGAGGACAAAATACCACTTGTTGTATATCTGTAAAGTATAACAAACTTTCTTGGAAGCTCATGATGGATCTCATGACAGTTCCTATGGTGAGAACTCGGGGAGAGGAGACGAATGTCAGTTGCAGCTGGTTTGCTTTGAGGTCATGGTTGGGAGTAAATGCTTCCCAAAAGACATCTTGGTGGCACCGCATGCGTGTATGTTTGTACACTAGACCTCCGATGATAATTTAAGAATAATCTAGTGGATCAGAAAGCAGTCATCTTTCCTTCTCGATATCTGTCAGGACCTTAGGGTCCAGACATAAAGGCCTAAGGCTACCTACTCAATGCAACCACCCTGCTCTGTCCAGCTCATTTAAATGTAGTTATTAATATTCACATATTGCAGTCAAGAATAAAAGCTTGGCTTCAAAAGGCCTGAGAGCACTTCTCATGACTTTTTCTCTTAGCAGATTCTTTCTAAGACACATGATGACCTCTAAATTTAAGAGACTGAAGCTATAGTCTTAGAAGCATGAGAAAGGTACTCTGGCTCATTCCAGATGTTTGAGGGATTCAGGAAGACTGTGGAGTTGGCCTAATATACTACAAAAAGTTCAGAGCAGGAAAGATGGAAAGGCAGGAAGAAAGGAGCCAAGACCAAGGCAGATGTCCATTCCTCCCACTTTCTCGGACCAGTGCTGAGTGGCCCTGCAATTATGTTGAAAAGCTGCACTATGGGTCATTTAGTTCGTGAGCTCAGAGCAGAAACTCTGTTGGTCCTTCTCACAGCCAAACAGTCCCAAAGTGTTGTGAGTCTGAGCAGTCACATCACCAGGAGCCTGGGGCCTGAGAAGAAGAGGGGTCAACTGACACTTACCAAGAGGCTCTTTAAGTTCAAGGAACGTTCCTTCTTGAGGATGACCAGTGCAGCCAGGCCACAGAAAGTGTAGCCACCATGGGCTTCCATCCCTGGAACCCCACCAATTCCACCTTCCCAATTCTGACACCTAGGAGATCGAGAAGAGCAGATTGAGTGGTCGGTGTCAGCCAATGAGAGGCCGGGTAGAGTAGGTGGGCACAGGACAGAACCACCCTGGATGACAAAGAATGAGTTTGTTCTGATAACGACACAAACCATCACAACTATGAATGGAAAGATGCCAGTCAATTAACTTTTGGAAGTGTCTTTTCCTCCAAAAAAAAAAAAAAAAAAAAGGGAAACTCAGAGAAACAGTCTACTTAGGTATAGTACCTCAAATCTTTTAGGAAAAAAGTAATAAAATCATACATACAGTAGGACAACCACAGGTTAGAATAAAGATGAAAAATAACTGCTATTTAGGGTAGGTCTATTGCCGGTATTTTTCCTCTTTATTCTTCTATATTTTCAAAAACTTGCCATAATGAACATATAAAACTTTATTACTACCAAAGTAAACTTATTTTTAAAATTAGAACTTCCTATATATTCAAATTACTCATTTACTATTATCACAATTATTATTATTTGGGGTTAGACTATATATTAATAGTGTATTCTCTGGTCATAAAAACATGCCTCATCTTTTGACCAGCAATATAGGGTCATTTCTAGGAATTAATCCTAGAAAATAAGTTAAAATGTGTTCAAAGATCAGATTACAAGAATGTTTATGGCATTCTCATTTGTAACAGTGAAATATTAGAAACAACTCAGGAGCTCAACAGTAGGGGGATGGTTATATAAATCTGGGCATATCGGTATGATAGAAACCCACACATTTAAAATAATGCTATGGGGGCGCCTGGGTGGCTCAGTTGGTTAAGCGTCTGACTTTGGCTCAGGTCATGATCTCACAGTTCGTGGGTTCAAGCCCCACATCAGGTTCTGTGCTGACAGTTCAGAGCCTGGAGCCTGCTTTGGATTCTGTGTTTCTCCCCGTCTCTCTCTCTGCCCTTCCCGCACTCGCACTCTGTCTCTGTCTCAAAAATAAATAAAAAACATTAAAAATAAAATAAAATAAAAATAATGCTGTGAAGCATATTTAAAGATGTTCCAAATTTAAAAAGTTAAAAAATGATAATGTACTGTATAATTTTCCTGGAATTCTAGAAAGATATACACCAAAAGAATAGTTGGTGGTAGATTACAAGTGGCTCAGATTTTCTTCTTTTTGCTCATCTTTAATAAATATGTTTTTCTGTGAAATAAAGAAATTTTTTTCTGAGTATATTTTCATATGACAGTGTAAGACTTTACTTCTAATCATCTCCAAGTATGTACACAGAGTCGCACTCTATAAGTGTGTCTGCCTCACAATCCCAACTGTGGTATATAGGTGCACAGGTGGATGGGTATGTGATCCAAGAGCTGGCAGAACTTCCGGACGGCAGAGAAAACAAGCAATGACACTGCCCATCTTCCAGGCACCTCTCCCAGGAGGTCTTGCATCTTGGGAACTCACAGGCCTTTTTCAGAGCAGTCCACAGGCCCAGGGGCATCCCAGTGCAGAGTGCCAAGTCAAACACTGGCTACCATCCCCTGTACCAATTCTTCAGCACCTCTGTCCCATGACCCCGCCGCTACCCAAGTGGCGAGTTTTCCTTCCAACACATCTGGCTACATGGGGCAGAGGAATAGTCAAGTTTGAAAAGTCTGATGAGTGAGGAACATGCAAGGGACCTTTTAACATCTTCCTTTTTCTTAACGTTTCTGAACTTACCTTTAAAAAAATATTTAATAAAAAAACAGATAGTGTTAAAGAATAAATAATTAAAGTAAATCTCCTACCCATGCAGGCCTCCTAGTCCCTCTCACCAGCGGTGACCACTGTCATCTTGTCTCCTCCTCTTTCTCTCTGTCTCTCTCTACAGACAACACACACACACACACACACACACACAGTGCACACACACGATTTACATTCCACTTTTCCTCCCTTTTATATGTGGGAGCAATTCAAGTAATTGTAAATTAGTAAATTTGGTAAAATTTTTCGGGAATGTCTTCTAGCTAACCCTAACAGATTGAGCACAAGAGCCCAATAAAATGAAATGAATAGAATTTAAAAAGGAATAAACCCACAAGGGTAAAGAGCACAGGAGAAGATATGAATACAGACAGGAGATAACAAAATTTCAAAAGCCAGAAAAGGGGAAAGATAAGAAATAACGGACTTAACAGATTAGAGAAACCTAAACCAGCCCAGGGACAGGAGGCAGCAGAAAGCAAGATGATGTGCCCCAGAGGAAGGCCCAGGAACTGGAGGCACAAGATGCCTCAAGAAGTGGGATGAGTTGGAAACAAGTTAATTGGTTGCAAATGTATATAGGAATCAATTAGACCTCTGGGTACACAGCAGAGGACGGGAAGTTTCAGGGGTTTAATCAAGAGGATCTGAACTCCAGGATGTCCAGCACAGCAGAGCAGGAAGGAGGCACCACACTGAGCAGGGGATTAAGTGAGAATCTATAATTGGAGCACAAACACCCCCAGCCCCTTTTCCTCCTAGTATTTCACAAAGCTGGCTGTCAACTTCATACCCCAACCAGTAATCTGGAAGATTCCTTTCAAGGGAAGCTGATAAGCCCAAGAGAAAACCCCACTGGGGAGAAAGGCTGAATCCTAGCCCACCCTGGCACACACAGCTCCCCATCAGCTGTTTGGCCCTTGGCCCCCAAATACGAATACCAGACATTTGAGCAAAGTCTCTACTATGGAAGAGAGAGACCAAAATAGATGAACAAAAATACAATGGAGAAATAATGTAGGGAACAGAAGGAAATTTTTTAGAGCTCTATCTTTAGATAAAATATTATATGAAATAAAAACACTGCAAGAATAAAATATGCCCGAAACAGGAACAGGAGAGTATGTAAAAAAGAAGTATTTATTTCATAAAAGAGGATAAAACAAGCTCTGGAAAATTTAAAATAGAATGGCAGAAATAAAAACTCAACAGAAGGATTAGAAAATAAAAGGTAAGGGACTCTCTCAGAAAGTAAAGAAAGATTAAGGGTTAAAAAATAGGCAAAAAATTGTGAAAAATTAGAAGACTAACCCTACTGCTAGGAGGTTCTAAAATGAGCAAACACTGAAAAGAAATTATCAAAGAATTCATATAATAAAGATTCTTGGAATGTAAGTATTTAGAATACCAGACTGAAGATACATGCTGAGTACCCAAAAAATGGAGAAAAAAAATGCATATCATGGTTCATCAGCCTAAAGTTTCCAAACTTCAAGAATAAAGATTCCAGGGGGCGCCTGGGTGGCTCAGTCGGTTGAGTGTGTGACTTTGGCTCAGGTCATGATCTTGTGGTTTGTGAGTTCAAGCCCCGTGTCAGGCTCTGTGCTGACAGCTCAGAGCCTGGAGCCTGCTTCAGATTCTGTGTCTCCCTGTCTCTCTGCCCCTCCCCTGCTCATGCTCTATTTCTCTCTCTCAAAAATAAATAAAACCAAAACAAAACAAAGAATAAAGATGCCAACAACTTCTAGGGCAGGGCATAAGGTGGGACAGAGAAAAAGAGAAAAAAAACAAACACATACAATGGATTGGGCACACAATGGTACTGGGAGGCAGTAAAGCACAGTGGTTACCGTAACAGATTTTGGTCCCTTAAATTCTTTGTATTTTAGCTTAATATCAAATTCAATATCCCACCATTTGACATTTAAAGAAACCATGACATGGAGAAGGGAAATAATTTGTCCAAGGCACAAAGCTACTAAATGACAAAACTGGGATTCAAACCCAGGTAGAGTTCTCTCCTCCTGCAAATAATAGCTGCACACTCTGGACAAAATACACAGAAACAATTCCTGAAGGCTCAGCAGACTGACAAAAGGCAGGCAGATTTTCGTGAGGATTTAAAATTTGGAGCAGACAACAGCAGGCAGGCAGGCTCTTGCCTCCCCTATCCTATTTTTTCCTTCCCAGTATGCCCTGAGGAAGGCTCTGGGAAGGCTCTGGTCACCAGTGGCGGCAGTAGCAGGTCAGTGGAGGGCAGCCGAAACAAATAGAAAGCCCACCATTTTTCTGATAAGAAGAACCAGGCTGACAGAAACTGAGGAGGAATACCAGAAAGAGGAGAGCCAAAAAAGGAAAACTCCAAATTTCATGTTTAAATGTCAATGAAATTTCTATCTGACTCCCAATCACACATGTACTGGGCAAAATGAAAGCAGCTTCTAACCCAAGAACTGATCAAAGAGCTGAACACTGCCCAGTGCAGATGTGACAACCCAGAGTGTGCATCTAAGCAAGTTGATTGCCTGCTTAAACAAAAACAACACTTTTTAGAGGAATCTAACAGAATCCAGTCTCTATAATATAACATCATAATGTCCAAAATACAACCCAAAAATTACTTGACATATGCATAATCAGGAAAATGGGACATGCCAACTCCAAGATACCCAGATGCTAAAATTACCACACAAAAATTTTAAAGCAGAGTTATAACTATATATTTACCTCTGGGAAGTAGGAAAAAAAATACACTTGTAATGAATAAAAAGATGGGAAATCTTAACTGAGAAACAGAAAGCATAAAAAAGAAACACACCCAGGTAAGTTAGCGCAAAAGCCTATACTCTCAATCTCTAAACTACCTTACCAATCTCTAGCTACCTTACTAGTGCGTATTATATATCAGGTCTTCCGTAGATGTTGGTTATTATTAGTATTATCAGCCTTTTCAACAATGACACTGGAAGCCAGAAGATAATGGAGCGATGCTAAAAAATTCTGAAGGAATACAATTTATATAGGTCCCAATTTAGAAATATCTAACCAAATAAACTATCAATCAAGTGTGAGAGTAGAATAAATAACATGCACAATCTTAAAAAAAAAATTCGTCTCCCATGTGCTCTCTTTTGGAATCTACTGGAGTACATGTTTCATTAAAATGAGTAAGCAAGCCACGAAAAAAGAGGATGGGGCATCAACAAAGGAGAGAAGTGAAGTGAATTTCATGCTGAAAGGAAGCTTCTGGATGCCTGCTGTGCAGCAAGCTGAGAGCAATCTGTCCAGACTGAAGCAGAAGAGCAGGGGGCTCCAGGAAGGATAACTCAGAACACGAACACACACACACACACACACACACACACACACACACACGGGGACTGATACATCACCTAAAGTGTTTGTGTTGAGAGTAACTTTATATAGCTCTGGCAGAAAATCTGGGAATAAACCCATGATCTTTACATTCAAAAAAAAAAAAAAGAGGTAATGATTAATTCCAGGAAAATAGAAATTATGTAAGAAAGTAAATCTGATCATAGTTTACCATCTGATTTTCCTGTAAATTATATTTTCACAGTAACATAGGTACTACTTTGGTAAGAATAAATATGTAAAAGACAAAATAATACAGCCTGGAAACCAAGTACGTAGGTACCCACTATATATTTTCTTTACTTTCTTTTAAATTATAAAATATGTGAAGCATCTAGGAAAGTCTAGCAAATACACAGAACATCCCTGCATCTAACAACTAGCTTTAACTTAGCCATATGCGCTTCAGGTCTTTCTTTTATTTAAAGAAATGAACCATTACAGATACAGCTGAAGTCGCCTGTGGAGACATGGAGACTTGTCATGATTTCATGTCCTTTGCTCTCCCCCTAGAAGTAATCACCATCCTGAATTTGGTGTTTATTCTTCCCAGGCATGTTTTTATACCACATGTGATTCTTCTTATAAACAATATAGAATTATTGTGCATGTTTCCAGATTTTAAGTAAATGCGCTAATCTGCATGTTTTAACATCCTTTATTTTAACTCAGTGTTGTTTTGGGGATTTATCCACGCTGACACATGTAGTTCTGGTTTGTTCATTTTAACTAATTTATATTGTAGTGTAACTCTACCATAATTTACTTCTCCGTCTCATGCTTATGAACATTTAACCAGTTCCTGGGTTTTTGCTACTACAAACAAGTCGTATGTTTGTCTCTCTGTGCATATGTGTGAGTTTCTGTAGAAATGTGGTAGCTGGGGCATCAGCAAGGCATCTTATTCCCGAATTGCTCCCCAAACTGGTTAAACCCACTTAGATGCCCACAAATACTGTTAGCCCAAGGTTTTGGCCCTTGCCAATCCATACAATCACACAACACTGAAAAAAGTGTGGAAAAAAGAAAACTTTTCATTTATCTTTGAAATGCATGATCCTACAACCCTAATCCATCTCTTGTCATTTTATATTCCCTTCCATTCCTTTTTTCCTCTTTCTTTACTTTTTCAGAATCTTGACCACCTGCTTTCTAAGACGCCAGGACAAACCCCAGCACCTCTCACCTCGCTATCCATTCGGCGGTGCCCTCAAAGAGATCTGGGGTGATGATGTTGGTCAGAGAAGCCACAGAGGCAGCACAGTATGCACTTCTGTTAGGACAGAAACACACAGGGATGTTAATTTTTAAGGAAGGGATGAAATAAGGTTCACAGGACTTCTCGGGCGGGTTGCCCTCTGCTTGGTAAGCTGTAATCACCTCCTGTCCTCACTCTTGGCACATGGTCAGTCCTCCTCGGTCTCCAACTGAGAGGTTTGACATTCTATTTGGATAGAGTTGCTCACAGCGTGGCTTCAGTGAAAGAACATAACATTCTAGTCTCCCTACCTCCACATGGTCAAATCTACATCAGAGGAAATAACAGCCATATCAATTAATGTCCAAAGTGAATTTAGCTCTTCTTTCAAAGACCTGCAATGGTTCCCAAACTTCCATGGTGTCATTCAAGTATTTCTGATATGCTCATTTGATTGAGATGTCAGTCATGTTTTAGTTCCAGGGTTTCTGTTTATAGCATGGACACATTAAAGGTTAACTATATTTTGTTTCTACAACAGACACTCCAAAGCAGGGCACCTAACCCTAATGGCCAGGAACAGATGAGTTCACGCAGATACTTTCCTCAGGCCTTGAAAGGGAGAAAAGCGCTTTGATTTCAAGCAGTACAGACACCAGTACAGACACACACACTCACTTTTAAATGAAAAAGAAAGAATGTCTTTTTTTTTTTTTAATGTTATCTTACTTGATTTGGAATAATCCTTGCCATTCTGCCCTGCCAGCCCTAATTCTTCCCAGGACACATCTTATTTCAGCTTCTCCCTCTATGATGGAATATAGCTACAAATTGTCTTTTCTTCCCTTCTATGTCCTTTTCCAATAGCCAGCATCTCAGCTCCATGTTACGCTGGAGACAAAAACTGTTCATTTTAATTCTGCTTACAGGTCCTTTTTCTAAGGGCTCCTAAGGAATACGAAAGGAAGGAAAGAGAAGGGTCTAGTGTCCATTATTGTTCAATATGGACACAATACTAAGCCAAACTTACAGAGGTATTCCAAAAAGAAATTTCGGCAGAAACTGCAAGTATTATTACGTGACCAGCATCTTTATCAGCCCGTTCATGCTGGCTAAGGCAGAGAAGAGGCTGAGTTATCCTGGCAGGCATCAGAAGTACGCCAGAGTCCTCTGTTCCAAATGTCCTCATCTACCACAAGCTAACTTCGGAGGTCTGAGCAAATTTCCTTCAGGTTTTGAGCTCTCAGAGGGGTTTCACAGTATTTGCTCTTGAACCCTAATGTAACCTTTGAGATAGGGAGATGGCCAACAAAGTAGTTTGCTTCTTACAAAGGGAAGAACTGAGATGTGAAGCCAGAAGCCACGAGTCCTAGATCTCATACTGACAAGGGGAGGGAACAAACACACCTTTTTCATGCAGTTTCTTCCTCTCTCCATCCATCTGCTTATCACATCTCTCAAATTTGTCCACTCCTCTCCATCCACTCTGCTGTCCCCCAAATCCAAGTCACCATTACCTGCATCAATCTCCTGCCTGGTCTTTCTCCATCCAGCTCTGAAACCTGAGGACTTTTACTAAAACACCACAATCTATTCACTGCAACTGGAGAAGTTCTAATAAAATGCAAACCAGATCAAGTCACTCCCTACTTAAAACTGGTCAGTGGCTTCTCACTGCTCTTAAAATAAACTCCCTAGCTCTGAAGGAGATTTCAGGACCCCTCTGTTTGGTCCCAGCCTGTCCTTCCAGCCTCACTTCTACTGCCCCCCCACCCCATGCCCTCTGTACTTCAGCAACACTAAACTGCTTTCTAAAACACACTCCCTGTACCTCAACTTCTGCAAATGCTGGGTCCCTATCTCCCTGCTATCCTCACAGAATGCTCCCAGTTATAAAACCTGGATTAGGAGGTCAGTAATAAATAATTACTCCTTTCTTAAGAACTGGGAAAAAAATGTACTTGCTAGGAGTTCACGGCAATCTGATTATTGGCAGCTCTCCAGTGCCATAAACACTTGAGTAAGCTCATCCCAGACACCATTAGGAGCTGTGACAGACAGGAAAGGTCAAGAGACTACTCTGTCTAACCCAGGATGAGACATGCTAGCCTCCAGATGCCCAAATAGATGTCCCCTAAAGGAAAGTAACATTGCTGCTTCTCTCCAGGTCAAACCCACTCAAACAAGCACTCTGGAGTCCTGGCTAACACTTTTAGGCAAAGGATGATTAAAGAACAAGCAAGAAATGATGGAATTGGGGTACTAGAAACCAGGCAAAGCAAAAAAGCTTTCACATCTGTGAGCCCATGCAAGTGGAAAGCATGGTTGGAACAGAGCATCACTGGAAGAGCCTAGGTACAGGGCTTTTTGGTGGAACAGATCGATTCTACTGGAGAAGTTTCCTAGCATTTGTCTAGCAGATATAAATAAGAACACAGAAAAAACTGGAGCCAGAACAACTAAGTTAGAAAATAATTGTATCTGAAAAAGGTATCTGATATAATGCCAAAGCAATCTTGCTTTTGCCTAATAACTTCAGAAATTTTAAAAAAGCTAAATTTCGAGACTGTGGTTACTCAGTTGTACTATCTATGGGATAGAAATGAAGATGTAGCGTCTGTTGGGGGAGAAACAATTTTAACTTTTTCCTTAAGAAGGGTCAACCCAATACTGTTTTTCTTCATTAGTTATATGGGCTTTGTTGGCATTTACAGGGGTTAAAAAAACATGACAACGGGCCCCAAATGGAATCACTTATGCTAAGCTCCACGTCTTAATCAGTTTCAGCTCCCCAGAAATGAAATCTTAAACCAGCCAATGAGGAGTCACCTGATGTCACTACTTAGGTCACTGACAGGCTGTCCCCCTAAAGGAAAGTAACTTTGCAACAACTGGCCCACTTTTTTGCCTAGTGTAACTTCCCTGTTCCCGCTCCTTTCTGCTGTAAAAACCTCCCATTGTGTATAGGTCCTCAAGAGTACCTTTCTATCTGCTAGATTAGATGCTGCCTAACTAGAAAAGAATTTTTGTTCAAACTCTTACATTTTAAAAAACATGCCTCAGTTTGTTTTAACAACAGATACTGGGATATTATGATATAATAAGAAATATATACAGTAAAACCTTGGGTTGCAAGTAACTTGTTCTGATAGTGTTCCGCAAAATGGGCAATATGTCTAATAAATTTTAACTTGATAAACAAGCTATGTCTTGCAATACGAGTTGTACGTGACACCAAATGTCACATGATTACAACTGAGCCAATCGTTTTTGAAATACACTTTGATATAAAAATGCTTTGCATTACAAGTGTGCTTCTGGAATGAATTATGCTCTCAAACCGAGGCTTTACTATATTTGGTTTTCTCCCAGATTCCTGGACAAAGCTCCTAAAACCCTTGGAAGTTCCTGAGGGACAGGGGTGGTAGGAGGGTCTTTAGCTGTTCATAATGAGCCCTGGTCAAGCACACCCGAGTTATGCTAATGAGGTGACTCCTGGAGGATGGACTGCTTGCCAAAGCAACTGACCACATCATCAGAGGGTTGGAACTTTCAGCATCGTCAACGCCCTGACGAGAGCAGCTACAGATTGAGTTAATCACCAATGGCCGATGATTTCATCAATCATGCCTACACGATGGAACTCCCGTAAAAACCCTAAATGCAGGTATTTGGGGGAGCTTCCAGGTTGGTGAATGCATCCATGTACCCACCAGGAGGGTGGCATACCCCAACCTCATGGGGACAGAAGTTCCTGCACTTTGGACCCTTCCAGACCCTGCCCTATATACCTCTTCATTGAGCTGTTCATTTGTATCCTCTATAATATCCGTTGTAATAAACAAGTAAGTAAAGTGTTTCCCTGAGTTCTGCGAGAAAATTATTGAACCTCAAGAGGCGGTCATGGGAACCTTTGATTTGCAGGCAAGTCAGATAGAAGTGTGGGTAACCTGGGGACACACTACCTGTGACTGGCATTCGAAGTGCAGGTAGGTGATCTTGCGGGACTGAGCCCTTAACCTGTGGAATCTGAGCTAAATCTGGTTAGTTTGTGTTAGAATTGTTTAACATGAGGGGGAAAAAACACCTGTTTGGTGTTGGAAATGTTGTAAGAAACATTTTTCCAGTGGAGAACTGATTTTAGGTTTGAATAGACACATCACATGTTTTTTTCTCCATCTTTACTTTCAAACCAATGGTTAAGCCAGAAAATTAATCAACTTGTGTAGAAGCTAACCACATTTACAAATAAGGGAATAAGATGGCTTTGCTATAGAAAGCTCAAAAACATGTATTTCTCTAAGAATTTGGTATAAAATCTCAGTGATCCACCACCTTTGAGAAATGACTTAGCGAATTTCCTATATGCTTCAGCAATCTCCCGCCAGATGAGTGAGCTCCTTGTGAGGTATGTTAGACAATTCTAGAGTAAAATATTAATTTTGAGCAGACTGGTTCCAGTTATTGAAACTCTATTTCCCTGTACTCAACTGGCCCCCAAGAATTTTTGCACCTCCCAAAGCAATTCTCATTCAGGTGATAAACATTCTCACGAGTTCAAATTCATTCAGAAAATATTTACTAAGTTCCTACTGGGCTTCCTTCTTCCTTCCTTTCCCAGAAAGATGAAAGATTATATTACATTGTACCGTTACTTTATGTTACATATGGTATGTCATTTTATACCGACCAAATATGTTTTTTATTTAGGATACAAAAGTATTTCATTTTGTTCCTGTCTTGCTTATATTTTGCCATTTACATAAAAGAGGTGAAGTGACAGTGACACCTGAGGACATCTGTGTCATATTTGCAATGATTATGAGCTGTGTCACTGACACGCCATTCTACATGTCATTCTGTGAGACAAAGCAGCAGCTTTTCCATATTGTTCCTTGGGTTTGGCATCTCCAATGGCAGAGAAGATCTAGAATCTACTGACACAGTGGCCTGAGGAAAACCCCACTCACCTCACATCCACCTCACCTCCAACGTGCATGAGAAAAGAGCCATCAGGTTGCTTCAATGAGTACAAATACTGAAGAAGCTTCTCTCTGAGAAACAAATAGGAGAGAGGCAGGAGACAGCAATGGTCAGTGCAGCGGCAGCAGCTGGGGACTCTTTGAGTGTCCGGCACTGTGAGCTTTGGCTGTACCTGTTAATGACATCATAGGCCTCCTCGGTGCCAATGATGCATAGTGCGTTGACTGCTGCATACGTGGGTGCAAGGTGTGGGTACTGGCCAGGGCCCCCTCCAAAGCCACCTTCTGGACTTTGACACAGCTCCAGGAACTGACACACACTAGGTACACAGCCAAAGGGAAAAACAAAGTCAGAGAACATTCATTTCAAAACACCAAACCCCACCAGGGTCTATGCCTTTTCCGACATTCCCCCTCCCTGAAAAGGGAGAAAAAAAAAACCCTCTCCTCCCACCTCCTGAACACATACAGAATATAATTAACCTTTATACATATTGAATATAATTAACCTTTGAAAAGGGCCTCTCTACCCTGCTATTTTGAATGCCCATCTTTCTGAATTTTGTATTTAAGCACTTGCCTGAACATAAAGCAAGGAATGTAAGTCAGGCAGAAAGAAATAAACTTTCATAGGATTGGGAGTAAGTCTCATACTCCTTGACCAAATCTCTCTCACACTTTTCACTCAGTTTGCCACCCTGGATCTGTGGAACCAGCCCCTTCCCCTTGCCTTTGGGGTGCCCCCCAGGCATTCTGCCTAAATTGTGGTGGTGCCCAACTACTTCTTTCCATGCTAACCATCCTGGTCTAGAGTCACCACCTAGGCTTACCCAGATTATTTAAAGAGATATCTTCTCACTCTCATTGCCTCTAAGCCTCAGGGGCTTTGAACTTTTCTTCCCACCGCCAACAAGAAACCAGCTTTTAATGGATTCTGCCTCCATGCTTAGGACAGCGAAACAGAAGTGGGCTTCTGTCACGCTCGTACCCATTGTAGCAAACTGCAGCACTGCCAACTCACATCATAAAAATGGATCCTGGCCTGTAGGCTTTTGGGGAATTTTTCACACTAATCCACAGAGCCTCCAGTTTCCTCACTGAGGGAAACTGTTTATTGAGGGTTTGCCTCCAAGCATGGCATCAGGTTCCCCAGAAGTAGCATTTTTGCCTTAGGTCAAAGCAAGGGAGCCCCTATTTACCCAAGGTCCTCTTGAAGTTCACCAGGAAGGGGTGCCCCAGGAAAGCCCTGGTTATCATGCTCTCTCCCCACAGCTCAGCTGGGCTCACTGGCTTCCTATCAGGACAAGCCTCCATTTAAGAGAACAAGTTGGAAATCTGTGCCCTAGTGCTCAGGCAGCCTTCTTTTCTTGGACTCCTTCATCTTATCCTTTCTTATCTACTGCAGCCAGAGGGGCTACACAGAGTCTAGTTAATCTCCACTAGGACACAGGTTTATTATTGCTTTTCCACATCATATCTGATGACTTGATTTCAGACCTTCCATTATCTGGCAGGGACAGCAATAAAAAATGCTGCTGACTCGCTACTGGGGTCCTGAAGTCTTCACAAGTTTTAAAAACAATACATGTTCCCTTGCACCTGCGATTTTACAAGGACTGAAGCTGAAGTTGATTATCAGAGAAGAAAGACAGTTCTGTGGCATATTTGTAATAGCAATTAATTTTCATAGAGAAAATTAGTTTAGTCCTAACATATTTTCCAAACCTTCCTCAATTCATATCCTATTTCCTGGAATCAAATAGCTAATAAACTCATGTCCTGACAAAGGCTGGCTGCACTCACATGCAAAAAGTTTGCTGTACCACAAAACCAAAAGGTTTTAGTTGATATAAAACTTAAAAGCACATGTAAAAAACTGAAAAGAAGAAGAGTCACCCAGTTATCCATTCTCTTCCCCAGCTCCCAAGGCAGAATCCTGCCAAATGCAACACCCCGGACTCTTTAGTCTAATGTCTGGTGAGCTGGGATCTGAATGTCCCAGACACCTTTAAATCTTTCCTCCTTGCCAAAGTCCCTCAGTTGACGTCAGTGCTGCATCTGACTGGCCGTGGGGCTATGCTGGGGAGCAGGGTGGGGCTTTTCTGGACTCTAAGACGCTTCCATATTACAGAACATTCTGCTCCAGAGGCTCTCCAACTCATACCTTAAGGAACTGGCAAACTGACCATGAAGCTGCCAGCTGTCATTAGCAGAGTTCTCAGCAACTCTGAAACCCAAAATGTGAATGAGACTTCTATCTATCAAAAGGGGATGGAAAAACTTCTCTTAGAGACCAGAAATTCACCAACCAGTGGAAAAAAAAAATCACAAGCAGGAGACATGGTGCAAACACAAAGGGCAGCTGACTTTGTAAAGAGCAAGCATTGTGTAGTATTTTGTCACATGACTAAAAGATCTAGCAATCTGTGTTCTTTGAAGTCAGCAAGGCATTTCATTCTAGCAAAGTGGCAAACTATCTTTTCTATTAAGGATTTTCAAACCCAAGATGTGTGCATCACAATCATGGGAGAGCCAGGAGAGAAAAAAGAGACTCAGGCTTCTTGAAGTAGGACCAAGCCTGGGCCTCTGTATTTTCACCAAATTCCCAGATGATGTGAGTACACACAAAGTTTGAGAACCACAAGTCTTGGCTGAGCAGTTAGAATCACTTGGGGGATGTTTTTTAAAAACCCAATGCCCAGATCACACCCAATACCAATGAAATCAGAATCACTGAGGCTGGGACCCAAGTTGCCATAGTTTTTTTAAAATTCCCACGTGACTCCAATGTATAGCCAAGTATCAGTGCCTCTCAAACTTGAATGTGCATGGAAATCACCTGAGAACCTTGCTGAACTGCAGCTCTAGCTCAGAAGGGCTAGACGGGCTAGAAAGTCTGTAGTTTTAGCAAGCTCCAAGTTGACGGCAATGCCACTAGTCTGGGGAACCACATTTTGGGTAGCAATGTGAAAGATCTGTGCTGTCCAATCGGTAATGACTAGCCACGTGAAGCTATTTAAATTTTAAATTTAATTAAGTGGAATTAATTTAATTTTTAGCTCTTTGGTCATACAAGTCACATTGCAACTGTTCAATAGCTACATGCCCTAGTGGCTACCACAGAACAGAGAACATTTGCATTACTGTGGAAAGTTCTATTGAACACCAACACTCTTGTCATTCAACTATAAAAATTATGCAAAACCTGTAAAAAGATCAAGTTCAAAGCAAGAGTATCAGTGATTCACTTCTAAGGAGTTACTCAGACTTTGAGGTGATGGTTGAAGACTGATTACGGGCATGGCTGTCACCAACTTGAATAACTCAAAACTGTACAGTGAACAAACAAAATAATATAAGAGGAACAGAGAGATACCGCCAAGGTGAGAATTAAAGTCCAGAATACTATAAGACAAATCAGAAGCACATAAGAATAAAACAAATGAAACAAGTACAAGTAAGAAATAACATACTTAGGGATGGCAGGAGTGGGAATGGGTACGTCATATCAATATATGACGGGAAAGGACTAGGAACACAGGAGAAAGAGGACCAGAGATTAGGGCCCAGGAGTTGTGGACAAAACCAAGAACACTTAAGAGCGTCAAAAACACAGTGCTGGTCACAACTGTATTTGGCTCAAACCTCCATTTTCCAACTAAAAGGAGGTTCAGGTTAGAACTATAAAAACAGAGGTGACTGGGTGGCTCAGTTGGTTAAGCGTCCGACTCTTGATTTCGGCTCAGGTCATGATCTCACGGTTCGTGGGTTCAAGCCCCACATCAGGCTCTGCACTGTCAGCACCCAGCCTGCTTGGGATCCTCTCTCTCCCTCTCTCTGCCCCTCCTCCACTTGTGTGCATGCGCTCTCTCTCAAAATAAATAAACTTAAAAAAAAGAATTGTAAAAATGGCCAAATATTTAAAAAATACTAAAAGGCTTACTATTACAGGCAACCACCACCATGAGGAAGCAAGCCAGCAAAATACCTCAGGTATATACCAAGGGTAGTTACACAAACTTTCTGGTAGAGAAACGAACCCTAAAGCTGGTTTGTAGCAGCAGAATTTAGGTCAGGTTTAAGAAAACCTTCAGCACCAGAGCAGGTTACCACAGACGGGCTGAAGGCCAAGAACAAGTTACAAAGATCATAGACTTGGAAATAGAAACAGTCTCATCCTTGAGCAGGACGGCTAGGGAGGAGATGCCTATAGAAGATGGAAGCGTGGACATCCAGCCTCCTCTAGTACTAAGGCTTTTGAATTTCATACCATAAAACAACATCAGCTTGGTACAGGGAGAGTTCCTTCCTTAGCAGAGCACAGCACTGAGCGGGTGGAAAAGACAGACTCTGCACCGACTCCAGGAGACCGGGGCCACCCGTGGAGTCTGACACCTTGTCTGACTCCATCAAGCGCAGCCATCCTCTGGATGCTGCTGCTCTAGATGTAAGGTCAAGTCCAAGGATGGTTATTGTAGAGCAGGGTTTCCCCACCTTGGCACTCTGATATTCTGGACTGCGTGGTTGTTCGTTGTGGGAACTGTCCTATGGAGGACATCTGGGAGCACCACTGCCCTCCTCTACCTACTCGACACCAATAGCACCTGGCCAAAACATGCCCAGAACACAAAGGACTGGGTAAGGTATCTTCACAGAAAGGTAAGGAAACAGACAAGTTACATTTAAAAATTAAAAGGAAAAATATTTAAAGAGCTATTCAGGGAATCAGCTATGAATAACTTTGAAAGGGAAATGGTAAAACAGTGACACATGAAAACTTAATTAACATTTGGAGAGACTTTATAAGCAGGAAAGTCTTAAAACAATGAAGTTACAGACAATTTTTAGATTTTACAGAAGCTAAAAACCTAACTTTAACAGTGCAGCCGTCTCCCTGTGATTTCACTTTACTCTGTGTGTTACGTTAAAGAAGTTTTCAATAGTGAAGCATGGGATTTTCATTAAAGGATGCTTCCTTCCTTCTGTGCTAAAATCATTAACAAATGTACTTAGTCTGGTTCCAAAATATTAATTTATTTCAGGGACACATATGTATAAATTTATGGATACAACCTCTTAACAGAGGCAAGCTAAATGAATATATTGTTTCTGAAAGATCTGAGACCAGCAGTAAAAACCTGGTCTTGCTGGCTTCGATTAGCAGTCACAGTAGCTGAGAAAGTGATTTTGTCCACTAGAGGGAACTCAGCTTGCCATCTTGTTCCCTAAACAGAAGCGCAAAGGTGAACAAAACAGGAAAGAGAAACGTGTGTGTGTGTTTCTGTCACCTGTACTAAGTGGCAGAGTGGGGAAAGAAAAGGGCAGGAAAATAATAAAATTCCAGAGCTAAAACTCTGCACCTTGATATTTATATGAAGAAGAAGGGAACAGAAACCTGACCATACTTTCAAAGCATTTCTTTTCTCTGTGCAAAATAAATCCGATATCAGACAGTCTTTTAAAAATCCCAGTGTTTTTACAGAAATCATTAAGATTTCTCGTATCTTACTAAAAATAGTTGATTTCCCTACAGGCCAGAGCTACTAGCCTCTGTTGATAACAGGAATTATCTGAACCTAGACTGAACTGTCTGCTATGCACGAAACAAAATACATTGTTGGAAAGCCTAAGTAATTCTTTAAAAGTTTGTTAAATCGGAAGAACCACAAGTAAAGATTTTAAGGCAGCTGTGAAGTAGAAATTCTGTCATTCACTATCAACTGGTTCGTGAAATGAGAACAAAGTAACTTTTTAGTTTTAAAACATTCTTTTAATTATAAAACAATAAAGTTTTAGAACATGGAAATAGGCTTTAAAAAAAGGAAAAAATTCATCTTTAACCTCACCATCTAGAAATAACTATTACCAAGTGTGTATATATATCTTTCTGGTTTTCTCTATGCATATAACCAGCTATATATATATTTCTTTTTTTTAATTTTAGAAAAGTGAGAGAGTGCACGAATGGGCGAGTAGGGCAGAGAGGGAGAGGGGAGAGAGAGAGAGAGAGAGACAGAGACAGAGGGACAGAGAGAAACAGAGAGAAAGAGAAAATGGATTTCAAGCAGGCTCCTCGCTGAGTGCAGAGCCTGATGCAGGACTCAATCCCACAACCCTGGGATCGTGACCTGAGCTGAAATTAAGAATTAGATGCTCAACAGACTGAGCCACCCAGGTGCCCCTAACCATTTTTAATCTATAGAAGTTGAATCTTTTTAACTATTTTCACTTAATTCATGGGTGTCTTTCTATGTAAATACATGCATTTTTATATACGAATCACCCCTAACCAGCTATATTTTTAATCCCTAGAAGTTAAATCTTTTTAAGTATTTTCACTTAATTCATGGGTATCTTTCTATGTAAATACATGCATTTTTATATACAAATATATACTTCATATGTATTTGTTTTTTATTAAAATATAATTGATAAACATTGTATTAGTTTAGGCGTACAACATCGCGATTCAGTATTTGTACATACTGTGAAATGACTACTATCGTAAGTACAATTAACGTTGTTAACTTAAGTTTTTAAATGGCTGCACAGAATTTCTCTGTATGTATTGCACCGTATTTTACTTAAGCTTCAAATACACTTTAGCACATCCCTACTGTGGCTATTTAGGTTGTCTCCAGTTGTTCACTGTGAAAAGCCCTTCCAAAGGGCTCCTCTCCTCCTATCTGATGTCACCACGAGACCTCTGCCACTCGTTTCCTCCGCAAAGTCTTACCTACAAGCACTAAGTATGTACAACCTAGAAAGAAACCTCAAAACCAATGCT
This sequence comes from Cryptoprocta ferox, assembly GCA_028646485.1. Classification (NCBI taxonomy): domain Eukaryota; kingdom Metazoa; phylum Chordata; class Mammalia; order Carnivora; family Eupleridae; genus Cryptoprocta; species Cryptoprocta ferox. The sequence continues at coordinate 34,159,127 of CM053560.1, forward strand.
GACCCCAGTTTGACCCGAGTTCTTCCTCTTTAGGAACTATGTCCTCTGCGGGGGCCCACCTGTACTTCCCTCTTCCAGAATCTTCCATCGTTTTTTTCCTTCTCTCATATACAACTTTCCCATTTCCCCTAGTGTGCATCCTGATTGTGTATGTGTGGGGGAGAAATTTCCCAAACAATCCACAACCCCCAACTGGTATTTCAAAAACACATGGGCCTTTATTTTGACAATTAAATTCCTGTTATTGCAGAAACTGTGTCCAATTCTACTTCCAGAGCCAGAAGCACCCAGGCTTGCAGCAGCCGCATGATGAGGACAATGCATATTTTTCCTCTCTCTCAGAAAGCTTCGTACATATCACAGGGGTTAATGGCCTAATTCTTCATTATCTTCCCTATCCATAGTCATCACAAGACACCCTGCCCAGGAAGGCAAGAATGAGAGGTTATTGTTAAGGCAGAACGAATGAGACAATGTGTGGTTCTGTTCTTCTGACCTGACAGTGTGACCCTGGGCAGGGGCACCAGGACCAGGGAGGGGCACGGACTAGCCTGCACGCACCCTTGCCCAGCTGTCGCTGTGTGCTGTGGAAAAAAGGAGCTGGCTCATGGGCCTTTCCTCCCAGACTCCCCTCCCTTAGGAGCACCAGAGGAGCAGATGAACTCAAAATGCTGCCAAGGGAACGTGCTTATTCTCAGTGAGAACTGGAGCGTCAGATCCAGTTCCTGGCTGCCCTTTCCTATCCCAGGTATCCCTAAAGTTTCTTCTTCAAAGTATAAATTGTGATGAGCATCTAGGGATGAGGTGCCATGCTCATTCCCAGAACACCACATGCGCCAGCAGTTTGGAAAGAATCTTAGTTGCTTAGATCTCTACTCATAAATCAGAAGTTTGAGAATATTGTGAGTCAAGGCATTTGGGCACCAAGGGTGTTAACACATCTAGGACATCAAGAGCTACACTATCCCCCAGGCACTGGTGAAGAGGGACATCTACGGAGGTGTTTATGGAAGGCAAAGGCATTTTTGCTCATCGGCTTGGCACACGCTTCCTCACAAAAGCTATTCAAACGCATACTGTACTTTCTGGCAAAATCATCTCTCTCAGAATTGATGATGAAGAATTTTCTCCAAGAGCAGAGCAAGAGCCAAAAGAAAAGGCCATAGAAGAAACCAGAATCCTTCTCTTGGGAGTTCAAAGTCTTGTTCTACCCACGAGCTCACAATAGGCTTCTAAAGTGGAGGAGTTTCAGGAAGTTACTGGGGTCAAGAGGAGGGCTAGGATTTCTTTGTAGCATGAGGTGTTTTTCATTCAAATCAATAAAACTGAAACAAAACAAAAAGAACCCTCTAACTCAAAACAGAATTTAGAGAACAGCCCAGGTTTCCTGAAGCCAGACTCACTCTGTGGCCACCATCTGGGGGATGGGTTCATCTAGGAGTTCCAAGCTGTGCAGAATCCAATAGCAGAGCCATGGGCGGCTGGCATCCAGACACTGTGAAAGGCACAGGGGAGAAAACACACCCCTTATTCAGAATCGTCCCAAGATGCTGCTGACAAGGCGACATCTGTCTCACCCCGGCAGCTCAGAAAGGGGGAGGAAGGCACCCTATGAACAATAAGTGAATGAAGGACACTTTGCTTTGTGGCCCCAGCCAACAGCTGAAATGGCCATATGTGCAGAAAGGACAATGGGACAAAGTTTACCTTGCCCCTACTGGGTCCTTCCCTGACAGGCACCTAAGGAAGGCTGAGCAGAGGAGAGCCCACAGGCTAGGAAGTTAAGTGATACTGTTTTCTCAGTGCAGACCCAAGGTGATATATCCTCTCAGAAAAGGGATTTCCCAGGATTAACTCATTCACTGATTCAACAAATATTTACCATGTCCTTGTGTGGGCCAAGTATTGCATTAGATACTATGGGCAAAATAGTGAGTAAAATTCAGTTTCTACTCTTGAGATTCTTAGGATATAGAATGTGTGTGTTTATCTGCAGAGGAAGAGGGCTCTAGACAGATGCATTTAAGCATGCATTATCACTTTCTGGAACAGGACGGCACATATCACATGCATATATGAGCCTGAATAACAGTACACGCTGTAATGGGCAGAATCAGGGTCCTGAGGGAGCACACGAAGAGCCTAATTCTGCCTGGGGGGCGGGGAAACAACTTTGGATCTTGATTCAACCCATTAACGTGTACTGAGCATTCAAGGCTAGGCAGACAGGTAGTATCATTACTCCAGTTTTCCAGATTAAAAGTATATAAATGAGATCCAAAGAGATGAACTTTTTCTAGATTACAAAGACATCAAATGTCAAAGCTGAGACAAGAAGCCAGGTTTTTGGACTCCCACTCCAGTGTTCTTTCCAGTGGCCCAAGCTACCCTCTTCATAAATGTGCTGACCGTCCTGGCTGTGGCGAGGCCACACTCCACCTGGGGAGTGAGTGGTGTGGTTCTGGCCTGCCTCGGTTGCAGTCTCAGCTCCTCCTCTTATAGCTATGTGCTTTTGATCAAATGACTTAATCTTCCTCCGCCTGCTTCCTCATCTGTAAGAAATACTCACCTGCCTCACCTAGTAGTGGTGAGGATTAAGTGAGATAAGACATGGTAAGCTTTCAGTGCTCCACTCAACTGTTAGCAAGTACAGTGTTAACTGTATCAGGGCTGACTGCACCCTAACCACGGAACACTTGGGTCAAAGATCGAAAATGTTGAGCCAAGGCCAGGTCTAGCCCGTGGACCTCTTCTGCTAGTTCCCTGTAGTGTTTTGTTTTTAAATTAGAATTAGTTGCAACATTTAAGCATTGGGAGATTCACACAGAAATCTGGATTTCTGGATTCATTTGAAAAAAGAGAGAGAGAGAGAAAGAGAGAGAGAAAGAGAAAGATCTAGAAGGCCTAGGTCTGCGTTCCCGGATAGCAGCACCTGGCAGCAACAGAGGAAAAGCACAGGGCCTTTGTTTTGCCTCAGTCTCCCTCCCACCCACCCCCCTCTCTTACTGATGCTACCTGCTTGGGTCTATGGGCATTTCAGTTGGCCAATCCCTGCTGTAAATAATCAAATGTAGACCCCCAAATTAAAAGCAAATTAAAAGCAAGGCTGCTGTGTGTAAAGTGAGGCAGGAAGACTGGAGCCCTCCTGTTCACATTTGTCCTCTGCCTGCCACCTTCCCAACACCCTCCCCCTCCTCCACCACCACTGCCCTCCCCTGCGGCCCCTCGGTAGAGCCCCAGGGCTCTGAGGAATGGGATTGAAAATGCACTCTAAGCATGGGCATTTTTATAGTACTAAACTGTGTTAGTCCTCGCTGGGACTTAGCTGCTGATCCTTTGGCCAGCACAGGAATTAGATCAGCTTATCGGGGAAAGGATTAGGGATGGACAGGTAACTGCCTTTCAGTTAGCTGGCGAGGGCCATCCAGCAGAAAGCACGTGAACCCCTCATGGTGATCTAATGGTGCAAGCAAGCGCCACCCCATCTACGGTGCTCTGTCCCTCGGAGGGGAAGACAAGACTGGAAGAGATCTGGTTCTGCTCTTTCAGAAGTGGAAGTCCCAGCCCCATGGGCCCGGGCTCCCCATGTACCTGTTTCCTGCCACAGCCACATGGTCCAAAGAGTGACTCTGCAGGAGGCCAGGCCCATGAGTGTTTTATATTCCAACAGGAAAAAGGAGGACTCTCTGGCTGACCATCTGACAGAGCTCCTGGGCAGTATACTTACCTCATAGGCATCGGTCAGCTGTCGAAGGCCTCTTTTCAGGTAATGGAAATGCTTCTCCCTCTGCAAAATAAGCCTGGAAAGACACGAAGCTTGAAAACCTGCACCCCGCTACAGAACACATGTGTGCACACGCGTACACTCCCAGCTTTGGGACATCCCCACTCCCCTCCCACCATCAGCAAGTACATAACGAGCATCTCCTTTAGCTCCCAAGGGCAGCTAAACCAGAGAGAAGTGGCCAGCACCTGAATGTCCCTAACACATCTGAAAATGTGCTGGCAAATGTTCTGGGTGAGTTCCTCTCCTTCATGGTAGGTGACTCTGGGCTAAGTGAAAAGCCACAGTGAACACACACGGCCAGGAGATGACAAACCGTCCAGAAAGCTCCTCCAGGGTCTCACTGTGAACACACATCGTGTGGCTCCCCACCCTGTCAGCAATTCCAGCCAGAGCCTCACCACTTTCCTGACTTGGTTAGCCTCTGTCATTCCAGTCGTTTCTTCTGGGGTCAGTTGTCCGAGGTGGGCAGTTCGTACCCTGCCTGCCCCTCAGTTGTGCGTCTGTTATTCCCTCCCTGAAATGCCACCTCCCGCATGCTGACCCAGTGCCCTGGCCAGGGGATCATAATTGTATTCTTCAGCCAGCTGCTCTCCTTGGCACTGACATCAGCTACACTGGCTGCAAGATAAAATGTGCCTCCCGTGGCCACCTGCACGGGCAGGGCAAAAGGGGCTGCACTTCTTGCTTGGTCTCACAGAAAAGGCCTGTGTGATTACGGAAGGAAGGAAAAAAGAACCGAGCGGCAAGACATTCCCTGTGCTTACTGATTACACAAATTAAAAAAGAACCATTCTCTTTCCTAGGTGACCCATTCAATAATTGTTCAGGGCACCTGGGTGGCTCAGTTGGGGAGGCTTCTGACTCTTGATTTGGCTCAGGTCATGATCTCATGGTTCGTGGGTTCGAGCCCCGCATCAGGCTCTGTGCTGACAGCTAGCTCGGAGCCTGGAGCCTGTCTTCGGATTCTGTATCTCCCTCTCTCTCTGACCCTCCCCTGCTCACGCTCTCTCGCTCTCTCTCAAAAATAAATAAAATAAAATAAAATAAAATAAAATAAAATAAAAGGAATGATCAGGAAGGGTTGTGTGAAGAGGTGGAATATGAGGTGGGTGGCCACGGCAGAGGGAGAAAATGCTTACAGGTAGAGAGAGTGAGGAGGAGATGGTAGCCAGAAGGAAAGGAAACAAACAGGTTCAGACCAGTGCTGTCCGAAAGAACTTTTTCAGCGATGATGGGAATGATATCTGTGCTGTCCAACAGGCAGCCACCAGCCACAAGTGGTTTATTGAGCATCTGAAGTGTGCCAGTGTGACTGAGGAACTGAATTTCAAATTTTGTTGAATTTTAATTAATTTAGGAATAAAAGATGAATGGCCAAAAAGGCAATGTAAGTCCTTTTACAGGGGTCTGGGATGCCAGCTGAGGAATTTCTACTCAGTTTAGGAGGCAAAAGTGGACCCTGGAGCTTGTCTTCTTTTTTTTTTTTTTCCCACTTAAACTGTGTTTATTTTTTTTTATCGAAGTATAGTTGGCACACAATGTTAACATTAGTTTCAAGCATATAACCTAGTGATTCAACAAGTTCATGCATTATGCTCTGCTCACCACGATGAAGCTACCATCCATCACCATACAATGCTATTACAATACCACTGCCAATATTCCCTATGCTGTGACTTATTCACTCCAGGACTAGAAGCCTGTATGTCCCATTTCCCTTCACCCACTTTGTCTTTCCCTCCACCCCTCCCCTCTGCAACCATCACTTTGTTCTGTGTATTTATGGGTCTGTTTCTGCTTTTTGTTTGTTTTGTTTTTGATTCCACATATAAGTGAAATCGTACAATATTTGTCTCTCTCCATCTGACTTGTTTCACTTAGTATAATACCTTCTAGGTCCATCCATGTTGTTGCAACTGGCAAGATCTCATTCTTTTCTATGGCTGAGTAATATTCCATCATGTATATATTCCACATCTCTATCCATTCATCTACTGATGGACACTCAGGGCTGTTTCCATATCTTGGCTACTATAAATAATGCTGCAATAAGCACAGTAGTGTATATATCCTTTCAAATTAGTTTTGTGTGTGTGTGTTGTCTTTGAGTAAATACCCCATGGTGGAATTACTGGATCATATGGTATTTCTTATGTTTAATTTTTTGAGGAACGTCCACCCTGTCTTCCACAGTGGCTACACCAGTTTGCATCCCCACCAACAGTGCAGGAGGGTTCTTTTCCCCCTACGTCCTCACCGATGCTTGTTATTTCTTGTCTTTTTCATTTTAGCCATTCTGACAGGTGTAAGGTGAAGTCCTGAAGGCTTTGAGCCGAGGAAAAAAATGACCAAAACTAAGCTTTCGAAAAAATATCTGGCAGCAGTAGGTGTCCAACATGTGTTTACAAAGCAGACTGCATGAACGCACTAGGCGTGGAGAGAGATGACGTGGGAAGACTGGGTAAGGCAGTGCCAAGAGTCAACCAACCAGGGCAGAGGTACTTGGAGCACTCAGGGCTCAAGAGCATGGTGACCCACAGGAGGTGGGCAGTATGGCATGGGAAGTGTATGTGGGTGAGGACATTAGTCGCACTGTCAGAAATACATGTGAGAGTCAGGAGCGGGCTCCAAGTGACACAGACAGACTGGGAGTCATTTATCTGCACGCACGTGACAGGTGAGGCTGCAGGAGTAGAGGACAAAGCAGAGAGAAAAGTCTGAACACTGAACTGGGGGACCATCCATCCTTAAGGGCTCAGAGGACAAGGAGCCAGAGGAGAGAATTAAGGAACATTTCATATGTGGGAGGAGGACAAAGGTGATGTCGTGTCACAGGTGAAACAGGAGGAGAGAACTCCCTGGAGGTATTTAACAGTCGCAAATGACCGGGCATGACTGAGGAAAAAGAGAACAAATGCTAAAGTGGCTGGTGACCTTCAGGAGAGTTCAGGGAGCAGTGAGGGCAGATTCCAGATCACAAAGAAGGAGAGACAGGCAGACTCACTTTCTCTTTCGAGGAGCTCCAAGGCTCCGGACTCACGGGGTGCCCACTCTGTGCAGGTTGAGCATCCTGCACTGAGGCGGACGCTGACCCTGTTCCCAGGAGCTACAGGCCTGCGTCCAGAGGTGGACACAGATGAGTCAATGGCAGCCACAGCCCCATCTGACAAACAGAAAGTGTGGCGGGCTCTGGCAGCACACCGGAAGGCATGGAGGATGAGAACAAACTTCCCCAAGGACACAGCACTGTGTCAAGAAATGAAGGAGACCCGGGACATGAGTAGGCCAGCCAAAAAGGAGGGGATGGGGTGGGCGATTCAGGAAGGGAACGGTGTGGCACGTTTGTGTAGCGTCAGTTCAGCCAGAGCAGAAGTACAAGGAGGGGGCCACAAGCCATCAGACTGGAGAGGTACAGAGGCGTCAGACCACACAGGACTTCTAATTGCATGGGGACTTTGATTTCAAACCAAAGAGCAAATGGGAGTCACTGTACCACCAGCATCAGATGGCCCTTGAAAAGTCTATATGAAGTAAAAGCTGTCACAGAAAGACCACACAGTGTATCATTCTGTTTATGTGAAATGTCCAGAAGAGGCAAATCCACAGAGACAGACCGCAGCTGAAGTGGTTGCCAAGGGCTGGGTGGGAACAGAGGGATGGGAGGGAGATGCCTCAGGGGGACAGAATCTGTCTGCACGGTGATGAAAAGATTCTAAAATAACTGTGGTGATGGCTGCACAACTCTGTCAACAGACTAAAAACCACGGAAGTGTACACTTTAAATGGGTGAATTGTATGATATCTGAATTATATCCTCAAAGCTGCTACCCAATAAAAGGCAAGTAAAAAAAAGTCTTTTTTTTTTTTTGGTTTATTTATTTTGAGAGAGAGAGAGAGAGAGAGAGAGAGAGAGTGAGAAGAGAGAGCACAAGTGGGGAAGGGGCAGAGAGAGAGGGAGAAAGAGAGAAGCCCAAGCAGGTTCCACACAATCAGCATGGTTCCCGACGTGGGCCTCAAACTCACTAACTCAAACTCGAGATCATGACCTGAGCCACCCAGGTATCCCCCCAAGTAAAAAAAATTCTAAGGCAGTGGCTGAAGTATTTTAGGCATGGGAAAGACATGGTCAGATCTGCATTTTCTAGATGGCAGGAGCTGCAGCAGGCTGAACGGACTGGGGCAGGGTAAGACTAGTGGCAGGTAACCAAACCCACAATCTAAGTGTGTCTGTGGTGGGGGGCGGGGAGGGCGAAGAAAGACGACAGAGCGGTAGCCTGAGGGGGCCCCGGGGGGAAGGCTGGGGGTTCAGCCAAAGAAGAGGTAAAACATGCTTGAGAGCAAAGATGCTGAAAATGCAGGAGCCCAGAGAAAACCCACCAATGAAGGCCCTCAAAGAAAAGGGAGGAGGGCCGGGGTAGAGAGTTCACTAGGAGAGTCTGGCAATAAGGAAGGATTCCCCATTCTCCAAGACGGAAATAACGCAAGTGTGAAATGAGACAAACACAGGACTTGGAAGTGGGGAGGAAGGAGACTCATGGGGGACAGCCTGGCGTTCTCGGAAGTTAGGGGGCAGGAGCATGGCAGCGTCGTGGGTTGGCCTCGGGGTGGGGGGGATGTGTTAGGGACCGCACAAGAGGTAGGAGGAGCACGTGGAGGGAGTGAAGGCGCCCCAGGAGCGGGCAGCAGAACTGGTGAAGCCACATGGCAGACACCATCACAGCACTCTGCTCCTTGGCAATCTCACTGGGACCCTTCAGTGGAAGCAGGGAGGGGGATGCTATGGGGACTGGGAGGGTGGACCGAGAAGGAACGGAACGAGACCAGGGACCTGGGGAAATAGCTCACAGCCGTGCCAGCGCAGGCCGAGGGGCTGGGGGTGGCCAGGACGGAGTGCAGACGAGGAGGACCGGCGGGGTCCACGAAGCCATCGGTGAGGGCGGCCTGAGGCACCCCAAGCCAGGAGGGGGCACGTTCAGAGAGTGGAGGCAGATTGCCTGACTTCTAACTCAGAAAGGCCCGACTCACAGTGGGGTTTTCTATAGGTCAGTCCTTTCCTATTGAAGAAACAGTCACAGGAATGTGAATATGCCAAATACCCTGAGATGCTAAGTAAGCCCCAGAGCGAGGGGAGAAGGGAAAACCGAAGAGAACACCAGACACCTCATTCGGAAGTGGGGAGGCCAGAGAGCATTAAAGGTTTCCTGTAAAGAAGGTTCTGTGATCCTGAGCGCACGCGGGGGAAAGGGGCCAGGTGAGAAGGGGGTGCCCGTACTGCAGTCCCCCGGTCAGGAGGCCTCCCCTCCACTGGATGACTCTGAGGAGAGCTCATGCCCGGCTGCAGCGCCCAGCACTGCATGGGCTCTGGACATCCATTTGTCGAGGGAACAGAAGAAAGAATAAAGGCACCGTAAGGACAGTTTCTGACGGCCCCAGTGAGACTCTTCTCCCTGGATATACGTCCCTTCAATTTAAGAGAAAGATACACCTCCAGGGGAGTTCAGGTTCACTCAGAGAAGGCAAGGAGAGGGGCGGCTAGGCTGGCTCAGGGGTCAGCTCTCTAGTGCTCACACCCTGCAGAGGAGGCCCGCCGGCCAAAGCTGACCTTCGTGGTGGGACTGAGAATCTTCTGAGAGAGCCCAACTGCGCACCTAAGCAAATCCCTCCTCTTCCTAGGGAAACAGAAACAGGAAGCCTGGAGAAGAAACCCTTTTCCTAGTCTTCTCGGCACTCCTCACTTGACAAGCAAGGGGCTTTTCAGTCACTACAAAGGGAAAGACCTCAGGGGCAAATGCTTTCCGGCTGAGTCCGGCTGACTCTTCAGGATCCTGCCTCAGGATACCTGGAGACTCACATGCCCAGAAACACCTACCAGAAGGGAGTCTCACTCACGTTTTCTGCAGCACTGGGGCCAGGCCCCCCTACAACCTCCCAGCTGACCCTCACTCATGGCTAGGCCCTAGCGGCCCTACCAGGTGGGAACTAATAAGTTCCTCTGGCTTGTTTCATCTGAAGACCAGCCACATGCAGGAAAAGAGGAATTCTATGCAGAGCATTTCCACAAGGGAAACGATGCTCTTTCATTTTTGTCCCCTTAATTATAAACACACACACACACACAGAGGCATGTACCCATATACAAGCTAATGCTGATATGCATAGGTTATTCTAAAATCTTACAAAAGGTTTCTTTATTGTGGTGCCTGGGTGGCTCAGTTAGTTAAGCGTAAGCGTGCGACTTCAGCTCAGGTCACGATCTCATGATTTGTGGGTTCGAGCCCCACATCAGGCTCTGTGCCGACGGCTCAGAGCCTGGGGCCTGCATTGGATTCTGTCTCTTGCTCTCTCTGCCCCTCCCCCGCTTGTGTGTGCATGCTCACTCTCTCTCTCTCTCAAAAATAAGCATTTAAGAAAAAAAGGTTACTTTGTTTATATAGAGCTTCAAGGGCCACAATGCTGACGGAATTTCAACTTCTCTGAAGCTTTGATTCTTTTAAATTAAAGGGACATATATCCAGTTTCTTTTAGCCAGCCACAAATTGTACAAGAGCCTTATGTTATGGACTGAACTGTGTCCCCCAAAATTCATATGTTGGATCCCTAAACCCTCGTATGATTGTATTTGGAGACAGAGTCTTTAGAGGCACCTGGGTGGCTCAGTCAGTTAAGCATCTGACTCTTGGTTTCAGTTCAGGCCATGATCTCATGGCTTCGTGGGTTCGAGCCCCGCATCGGGCTATGTGCTGGCAGTGCAGAGCCTGCTTGGGATTCTCTCTCTCCCCCTCTCTCTCTGCCCCTCCCCCACTTGTGCTGTCTCTTTCTCTCTCAAAATAAATAAATAAGCTTGAAAACAAACAAGAGGCATTTAAGGTTAAATGAGGTCTGGTGACCTTATAAGAAGGAGGAAGAGACACTAAGGAGGAGCATACACAGGAAAGGCCATGTGAGGACAAAATGAGGTGGTGGTAGTCTACAAGCCAAGGAGAGACACTTCAGGAGAAACCACCGCTGCTGGCACCTTGATCTTGGACTTCCAGCCTCCAAGATGGTGAGAAAACAATATCCTGTTTAAGCCACCCGGTCTGTGGTATTTCATTATAGCAGTGCTAACAAACTAATACCCTTGCCGTTCCTTTAGTCTCAATTCACCTCTGTTCAAAAATCTTGTCTGTGTCAGGAGTTAAAAGAGAAAAGCTAGGGCTCCTTCCCTTTCCTTCCTGAACAAGTCAGCCCTAAACCCATGCAATTAAGTGAAGTGGAACAACACAGGTTCTGTGTGGGAGTGGGGCGGGGAATGCAAGTGGATGAGAAGGCCATCTGTGTGGCTGTGCAAAGGGGGACGGGAGATTGGGACACATAGGAGAAATGATCAAGTAAGTAAATATGCTAAAGATATGGGGAGTCCAGTTCCACTGTCCAAAAAGAAACAGAAATATATGTGTACTGGGCAGCAATGTAAATCCTAAATACAACATAATTTCTTACTATAGCCTGAATCCCATTGGGTTTCAAGACCCTTCATGATGTGCCTCTACCTACTTCTCTCCAACCTCATCTCATGCCCTCACCAAGCTCCAGTCACACTGCCTTCTTTGTGCTCCGTTCTTTTCAGTCTCAGGACTCCAGCTCATGCTGTTCCCTCTGCCTGGAACATTCCAACCACCTCTAAACTGACCAACTCCTAGTCTCCCTCTAGGTCTCATCCTGAGAGCCACTTTCTCTGAGAGGCCTTCTGCTGTAGAATGAACGTTCATGACCCTTCAAAATTCAGGTGGAGATCCTAATTCCCAGCATGATGGTATTAGGAAGTGGGGTCTCCAGGAGGTGATTAGGTCATGAGGATCGAGCCTCACGAAGGTATTAGTGATCCTGTAAAAGAGGCTCCAGAGAGCTCCCTCACCCCTTCCCCATGTGAGGGCATAGTAAGAAGATGGTCATTTATAACCAGGGAGTGGGCCCTCATCAGATACCAAATCTGCTGGTGCCTTGCTCTTAGACTTCCCAGCCTCTAGAAATAAATGTTTGTTGTTTAAACCACTTAGTCCATGGTAATTTGTTGTAGCAGCCAGAATAGACTCATTCCCCTAGCTTCCCAACCTAAAATACATTCTCCCTGTTCTTCTCTCAGAGGCCCCCATTCCCTTCCTTGACACTCATCCCATTGGTAACTCTGTACTTGCATCTGTTTGTTCAATGGCTGCCTCCCCCATAAGGCTGAAAGCCCAGCAGGGGTAGGACCCTGGGTCAGCCTTGACCATCCTGTTTCCCAAGAGGAAAATTACATGTGAGTATGTGTGTGAGAGAGAGAGAGAGAGAGAGAGAGAGAGAGTGTGTGTGTGTTTAGTTTATGCACCTCAGATTTCTCACTAAAGCTAATGTAATAAGTGGAAAAGAGTAAATTCATGTGTGTGGAACAGTGAGAATAACCACGGGGACGGAAAAATGAACTTTCATGGGAAAGCAGGCTACTGACAAACAAAAGTGTTGAAAGCATGGTCCAAAAGCTCCTTGGGAGGGACCACCTCAGTCCAGGACAGGATGCAGATTTCACAGTCTTAGAGATGGAGAAATCATTTCTAGAATGGAGAATAATTGTAGAATGTATCAACATTCAGCTTCAGACTTGAACTTCAGCCAAATCTGGTATTTGGCTGTGGCAATGGAAGGTTCAATAAGCAAATTCCTCCCTCGGCATCATTCCTAGCATCCCTGGACCTGTGCGTGGTCAGTGGTCCTGGGTGTGTGTGCAATTCTATCACACGGATCAGCATCATAACCTCAAAGACAAGCCATGCCATTTAGATTTATTGCTAATATCTGAATATTCAGGTTAGCTAAAAAAGAAGCTTTGTTCCTGTGTTATGTCACACATTTTACATTTGACTTCTAAAATGTTAAATATTGAAATTGTGAAAATATTTAAAAAATTTGCTAAATTTTCAGGTTTATTCTTCCATCCTAGAAGTTTGTTCTAGGAGGGTGGTGTCTGGCTTCACTTATATTGATATGTTGATTTATATCAGCCATTCACTCAAGCCATTCAGCCAAAATATGTAACATCTCTAACATTAATTAGTGTGCTGTGACATAATGAGATGTTTACTGGCAGCCTTTAAAACACTCATTTTCAGAGGCAACAATGACAAAATGGGAAATGTCAGATTCCTGAAATAAACCCAGAGCCCTGATGTATTCTATTTCTAAGAGAATCCAAACCCAAGAGGAACATTTTTGTTTTCCACCCACACCTGACCTAAGACCTCTGAATTCAGGGGAATTAATGTTTTTTATTGTCCTCTACAACCACTTCAAACACAGCTGCTTCCTCCCAGACTAAGTAACCTCCCATTCCCCCTCAGAATAAAAGAAACGTCCCAGGGCTCTATTCTGATGGTGGGTGGAAAGGGATGTCAAATGATCAAAGGTCCCTTTGGAAACACAGGGGACACGTTTGTGTGCACAGAGCCTTAGACAGTAGACAGAGACTCAGAGCCCAGTCAAGTGAGTCACCAGGGATGCAACTGCTAAGCACAAGACCCCTCCTAAAGCACTCACAACCCCTCACCACCAGCAAGTCCCGCCGCCTCTGGGGAAGCCTCTGCTGGACCAGGCAGAGTTGGTGCCCACCGCCCCCCTCAGCTGTTTATTTACTAATCTATACAAATACGCTGCTTTATCTTTAGCACAAATGGTCCTTTTTCAGCATTTTTATTTTTCCATTTATTTTTTTAAAAATTTTTAAATGTTTGTTTATATTTGAGAGGGAGAGAGAGAGACAGAGCATAAGCAGGGGACGGGGGCAGAGAGAGAAGGAGACACAGAATCCAAAGCAGCCTCCAGGCTCTGAGCTGTCAGCACAGAGCCTGATGCGGGGCTCGAACTCATGGACCACAAGATCATGATCTGAGCTGAAGTCGGATGCTTAACCGACTGAGCCACCTGGCGCCCCTTTATTTTTCCATTTAATATATCTTAGAGATTATTCTAAGATAGAAACTATACTTAAATAAAAATTTGGAAGAAAATAAATAAATATTTTTAAAAACCTACTTTAAAAAATTTGTGGCTCAGTCAGTTAAGTGTCCAACTTTGGCTCAGGTCATGATCTCACAGTTCATGGGTTCAAGTCTCGCGTCAGGCTCTGTGCTGACAGCTCAGAGCCTGAAGCCTCCTTCCGATTCTGTGTGTCCCTCTCTCTCTGCCCCTCCCCTGCTCATGATCTCTCAAAAATAAATAAATGTTAAAAAAAATTGTATTATTTAAGTAGAGTTGACATACTATGTTAGTTTCAGCCCCTGAGCTGTCTAAACAAATGGCTTCATTTCCTAATCTCCGGCTGTGGCGTTCATTTATTGAGGCCTGAGCTTTAGGTTAACACAGAGCTTTAGTTTAGCAGTCTGGGAAAACACTCCTCTTGTTAGTTGATATTTTCCTTCTTTCCTTCCCCAGGGAAGAAGAATGAAGATAACCTTCCTCTCTGACTTTCCCTTTTTTCCAGTTTGACTTTTCCAGTAGTTTTCTGCCTTGGCTAATCAAAACTTTCAGAAGGAAATCTCTTTTTCAAGGAAATAGTGGCAAACTACAATGGTGGGGAATAAAAGACACAACGTTCACGCAAGCTAGAAGCATGTGTCACGCTCCAGTCAGCAGAAGCACCCAGAGCCTTCCCTGCCTGGAGTCCATCTGTTGGGTCTCCGGCACAGGCCCTTGGGCAGGAGCACCAGCCCTCCGCTTCCTAGAGCCAATCAGCCAGCAGCCCAGCTCCCCTGGGCTCAGAAGTGGTCCAGGCAGCGTGCTGTGTCACTGAAGTAAAATGATGGCCACACACTGCTTCGGACTACGATCTGTCCTGATGGCTGGAACTATGATACAGAATGGTTCTAGAGGAACAACTCGTGACTGGAAGAGGCATGCTAAGAAAAGGAGGAGAGAACCTCATGAAGCTCTAATGGGAAACGGTATAAGCTAGAAACAAGAGAAAATAAAGGTTCAACTTAAATAATAAGTTTCTGCTTATAATCCCCTTTTTGGAATTTCTGACATCAAATTGCCTAGAAAACTTGAACTTGCTAAGTGCCAAGGAAAACAAAAGGCGCTGTATTTTCTCCCCAGAAACTGCATCCTTGGGAGGAGCTCCACGATTAGCAACAGGGGCCAGGCTGGGAGGAGCCCCAGCTCGGCCCATCCTCCCAGTCAGTTCACAACATACATCAGGAGAAGCCATCCTTTGCTGCCCCCTTGGGCTCTACGTCTGTTTCAAAGTGTAATCTGAGAAAGAAAACCACCAGCAGCAGGTCACAACTAAGCAGCAGAAACATGAACTTGCTCTCCCCATCTTCAGACCTCAGAGTTCAGGCCTTGAGGGGTACCGGCACGTAACACAGGCTGGCTCAGCTCAAGGGGAGCATCTCCTCTAAACAGCTGTCTAACAGAGGAAGGGGTGGGGTCACATGCTTACCCAGGGGGCCACAAAGTCAAGAAACCCGTCTCACAGCAGACTTATCCCCTGAGGTTGAACAGGCTCAAGGAGGAAAGAAGAAAGGCTCACACAGGAGGTGGTGTTCTCCCAGATCCCTTAAACTCATAAATGCTTACCTTGGTACGAGGTGGTTGAACTTGTAAGAACTGAAGACGTCTTGGATCTTTTCTTCTACTTTTGCCTGGTAAGAACGCAGGAGATGGGAGAGAAAACAAATACCGATGAGCCTCTATCAACTTTTTCCTCCTGCTGCCACAAATGCCCATTGGTTGTAGTTGTTTGGTGTGGATTTGTACTTCACGTACTATAAGACTAGATTCAGGGACTCTGCAGGATGACAGGCTCAGGACAGAAGAAACCAAGAATGCTCTGTACCAGGCTGGCATTTTACAATCAACTTCTGAAGTAAACCATCCATATATCCAAGCTAATGGCAGCTCTGGAATTTGGCACACTGGCACCAGTTACTGAGGGAGCAGACAAGGTATTTTGCTTGAGAGACTGATGCTTGCCTGCTCTATGACGCTGTTTAGGTATTCAGTTAACTAGCCATTCACAAATACAAAATTAATTCCTGCCAAGGGTCATACTTCTTATTGTCAGATCGAACTGTTTAAATACAGATTGAACAGTATTAAAATTCCCTAAGGGATTTACAAGAACATCCATCACTGAAATGCCAAAGAAACAGCACATCTGGTCATTGGTCCTATGTCACACAAAGGACTCCACAGTCCCATAACACGAAGGATCTCAGAAAGTCAGGTTCCCCCCCCCCCAAAAAAAAGGAGACCGCTGTTTCCTCTGAAGACCTACCACAATGCCGTCACACAGTTCAGCTTCTGTAAGGAAAGGGTCCAGCAATGCAGGAGTGGATTGGTTAACAGGATGCAGGCTTTCTCCTTCACTGGCATCCCTGTTCTTTGAGGTGAGGCATGTCCTCATTGAGATTTCAAGATACATAATAATGTCCTCTCTGGGAATTTCAAAATGTATTCTTTATTTCCGAATCACCCACCGAGTTAGAGTATCTAGTCCCTTGACGTGTGCAAGAATTATTTGTGATGATGAGGGAAGCACTGATGTGAATCGTCTAAAATGGCAGCCAGTCTCAAATTATTTATACTTGGTTTTAGGATATACTATATACTTTGGTATTTGCCTCCGACCATGGGTCTGAGGGATAATCTGGCTTAAGAGTTCATGGTACTTCAAAAAACAGAATTCACTGTGAGAATCTGGCTCAGGAGGAAAAAGGAAGTGGTCCCAATTCTTCACTATTCCTCTCTGAGACACTCACACAGGACCAACATGCACCAACAAAACACAGACTGCATTACTCAATTATGCCTTCCTTAGCTATAAGCTGAAAGGGACAGAAAAATATATGAGAAACACACGTCGGTAAGATCATAAAGATTTGCCTACAATACTGTTATAGCTAAGGGAATTGATGAGCTCTGAATGAAAGAAAACCAAGTGAGAGGAAAACTCACTTCCTTTACCCCAGTACAAATCCACATGACTTAGTAATATTCCAGGGTGAATGGATGAGCCCATCACTTCCTTAGCATTCTGACACTGAGACCCCTAGGAAGAAACGGGTTCAGCCAAGAGACCCACCTTCAGCTCCCTCTCGGACAACACAGCAGCCAAGTACTAGATGAGGAAAATGGAGGTTTATTGCTAAACTCGATACCTGACAGACGTAAAGCAGAAAGTGCTTAAAATATTTCCAACACAGTGTCATTTCTCTTTGGTTTTCCTCATCACTCTGCTGCAGAATGAACAAGAGATATTCCAATGCAGTTAGTAATGAACTCATGTGTGAAAATCTAAGTTATGAATTCTAATAAATACCTGAGTGTTACAGGTCAGCTGTTCATAAAAATGGACAAATAACAATTCCCTTTATCTTCTTTTAAGAACTGGCGTATTTTTCTAATGGTTTCATTGAGATATAATTCACACATCATTCAATTTGTCCACTTAAAGTGTATGATTCAGTGGCTTTTGGTACACTCACACTCACACTCAGAGTTGTGCATCTATCACCACAATTTTAGAACATTTTCACCACCCGAGAAAGAAATCTTGCACCCATCAGCAGTCACCCCCAACTCTCCCTCCTCCTCAGTCACTGTCAACCACTCATCTACTTTCTATCCTTATGGATTTGTCTATTCTGGATATTTCATACAAATGTAATCACACAATATACAGTCCTTTGTGACAGTCTTCTTTGACTTAGCATTCATGTTGTGGCATGGACCATAACTTCATTTCTTTTTATTGCCAAGTAAAATTCCATTTTATAGATATATCACATTTAGTTTATCTATCATTCATTAGCTGATGGGCATTTGAGTTGCTCCCACATTGGGACTATTACAAATAAAGTCACTATGAACATTCTTATACAAGTTTTTGGGTGGACATATGTTTTCATTTCTACTTAGATACAGGCATAGACCTAAGGAGTAGAATGGCTGGATCATATGGTAACTCTATGTTTAACTCTTTGAGGGACTGTTAGACTGTTTTCTTTTTTTTTTAAGTTTATTTATTAATTTTGAGACAGAAAAAGAGTGAGAGAGAGAGCACACCAGTGGGGGAGGAACAGAGAGAGAGGGAGAGAGAGAGAATCCCAAGCAGGTTCCACAATGTTAGCACAGAGCCCGATGTGGGGCTCGAATCCACAAACTGTGAGATTGTGACCTGAGCGAAAGTCAAGAGTCAGACCCTTAACTGACTGAGTCACCCAGGTGCCCCTAGACTGTTTTCCAAAGCAGTCATACCATTTTACATTTCCACAGGCAATGTATGAGTGTTCTAATCTCTTCACATCCTCACCAAGACATGTTACTCTCTGTGGGTTTGACTATACCCATCCTAGTGGCTGTGAAGCAATATTTCATTGATTGCAATTCTCTGATAGCTAATGATGTTGAGTATCTTTTTATGGGCTTATTGGCCATTTGTATATCTTCTTTAGAAAAATGTCTATTCAGATACTTCATTTTTTTAAATTGTCCTTTTATTACTGAATTGTAATACTTCCTTATATATTCTAGACACAGTCCCTTATCAGATACATTATTTACAAAAATGTACTCCCATTCTATGTGTTGTCTTTAGGAACTGGTACATCTTAGAAAAGGATCGCTAGAGCTCACAGTATGGTTTCTAGAGTACAACTTTAAAGTTTATTTTTGAGAGACAGAGAGACAGCACACGTAGGGTAGGGGCAGAGAGAGCGGGAGACACAGAATCTGAAGCAGGCTCCAGGCTCTGAGCTGTCAGCACAGAGCCCAACACGGGGCTCAAACTCACAAACCCCTGAGATCATGACCTGAGCCGAAGTTGGATACTTAGCCGACTGAACCACCCAGGCACCCCTAAAGTACAACTTTAAAAATAATGCTTAGCATTTAGCCTGAAAATTTTTTGACAAATAGTAACGGATTAATATAGAAATTAAAAAGAACTCATCTGGGCGGGGGGGGCGCCTGGGTGGCTCATTCGGTCATGCATCCAACTCTTGATTTCGGCTTAGGTCATAATATCACGATTATGGGATCAAGACCCGCATTAGCTCCATGCTGGGCATGGAGCCTGCTTAAAAAAGAACTCATCTGGGGAAGAGAAAATCAAAGTAATCTCCAAAACATGCAACATCCTTTTTTGCCTTCCCTTCTCCCTCTCCTGCCAAGTGTTATATAAAATCTGAGTAAATTTGTTACTGAGAAGACGTAAGCATTCTTTGCTCTGATTTGTGTAGCAGAAGGAAAGCAGATAAGCTATTTGTATACAAAGGCATTACCATAGCCGGCCTGAGACTGCTATCCTTGGAAGAAAGGCCAGCTTGAAAGGTTGACCCATGGCCGGTGTGTGGAAACCTGAATTTGGAGAGGGTCCCTACTATTCCCAGAACTGATGAGTGGCTCACTGTACCAAAACTGCATACACAATCTTGTTTATGCTGAACAGCTACTTTCTTTCTGCGAGTCTGGAATGTTGAGACGTGCTGGGCAGAAGGTATGTGTGTGATCAACCCCCAATTAGAACCCTGAGCCCCAAGTATCTAACAAGCTTCTCTGGTAGACAACACTTTGCATGTGTTGTTACAATTTGATGGCGAGAAATGAAGCACGTCCTGCGTGACTCCTCTGGGAGAGGACTCTTAGAAGCTTGTATCTCCCGTTTCCTCCAGACTTCACCCTGTGAGCCTTTCACTTGCTGATTTTGCTTTGTAGGTTTTTGCTGTCATAAATCATAACCATGATGACAACTATATACTGAATTCTCTGAATCCCTGTAGTGAATCAGTTAGGGGTAGTCTTGGGGACCCTGAACACATTAGGAGATTTAGAAATTTAGCCTTTGGGAGAGAATTAAGGGAAGCAGTCCTAAGAACTGTTTAATATCTATAGACAAGATCTACAACTAAATTCCTTTTAAAATTTTTATCAAAATCCTCACTTTAAATATAGGAGAAATGACATTAACTATTAAAAAAAGTGACCTCAGTCATGAAAACTCTGAATATATAGTTCTCAAATCAGAATTTTAAAAAAAATTAGCTTCAATACCGCATATGGATGCGAAAGCATGCCCACTTTCCCTGAAATCTCCCCTTTATCTTGGATTTCCACACTTTCCTTTCCATCCCAAAGGAACACACTATTCTATTCTAGTCAGTCTCTCCTTTCACCATGAGAACCCCAATAGGCAAGGCAGTTACCAACAGGGACAATACAAAGGCTGATTAACAGCCCCATAACAACAGATAACTTTTCTTTTGCATAAATAGCAAAGGGCCCATAGGTTCATTTCCCTTGGGCACAGGGCACACAGTTTATGATCATGTTAATGAAAGTGATATGACTCTTCTAGGAGGAGGATGACAGTCTAAAGCATCTGATCTGTTTCAGAAACACTGCTATATGAAATGTTACAAGAAACGTCACCAGGATGAGTCACCAGAAGATTTAGTCCTAACGGATTAACTCTTCAAAATTCTTAAATAGCCTGGAAAAGAAATAACTTTGACTAGTTCAGATCACACACACACACACACACACACACACACACACACACACACACAATGATATAGAAAGAATCTTGAGGGGGGCGCCTGGGTGGCTCGGTCAGTTGAGCCTCTGACTCTTGATTTTGGCTCAGATCCAGCCCCGCTGTCAGCGCAGGGCCCACTTGGGATTCTCTCTCTCTCTTCCTTTCTCTCTGCCCCTCCCCTGCTTGCTCTCCCTCAAAAATAAATAAATAAACTTTAAAATAAAATAAAATAAAACAAAACAAAATAAATCCTTTAATAGTCTATATGAGAGACAGAGATTAGGTGGAGGGCAAACATGCTGTCAACTGTTCTGTATATTTAATATTTTTATAATAAAATGTTGGATGAAATTATTAAGAAATCAAAACAAAACAAAATAAAACACTTAATACCCAAATTTCACCATGACTACTTTAGGCATAACATTTTTTAAAGATAAATACATTTGTAGACATACACACAATGCATCCATATCCCAAGAGGCCTCGACTTTTGTACTTCTGTGGCCACCTTTGTCTCACCCCATTTTATCAAGAAACCTACCAAATTGGTGTAGCCAGAATCCTCTATCTTTTGTTTTCTTCTTTTTTTTAATTCTCAAGTTAGTTAACATACAGTATAGTCTTGACTTCAGGAGTAGAACCCAGTGATTCATCTCTTATGAATGACCCATCCTTAATATCTGGTCATCCTCAGTATCTGACTAGGTTCCTCATCCTCCACTGTCCCTCAGTGATGTCTGATATCTTGGCCTGCCTTTAGGAGGCATCCTGTTCAGTTGGGTTAGCCAGAATTCCTCCTTTTTCCTCACGAGTCCTCTTAGTAAGTTTCCATCCACCAATCCCTCCACCTTTCTCCTTGACTATAAACTCCCACTTTCCCCTGTATTCAGAGTTGAGCCCAATCTTTCTCCTCTACTGCAAATGTCACCATAGTAATAAAGTCTTGAATAAAGACTTCCTTTAACAAATGTCATAAGTAATTTTTCTCCTAATAATACCATCTATTGGGATGCCTGGGTGACTCAGTTGGTTAAGCGTCAGACTCTTGATTTCGGCTCAGGTCCTGATCTTACAATTCATGAGATCAAGTTCCGCATCAGGCTCTGTCGGGCTCTGCATTGTCAATGCAGAGCCTGCTTGGGATTCTCTCCCCGCCCACATCTTTCTCTGTCCCTCCCCAATCACATGTGCATGCACTCTCTCAAAATAAATAAACATTTTTATAAACAAAAATAAAAACAAACAAACAGAACACAATACCACCCATACCCACTGGCAGAGTGACTAAAGCTGAAAAAACCAACAACACCAAATGCTGGCAAGTTGTAGAGCAACCAGCACTCTTATTAAACAATGTGGTTGAGGGAATAAAATATACAACCACTCTGGAAAAGGCCAGAAGTTTCTTATAAAACTCAGCATACACCCACCACATGATGCAACAATTCCACTTTTAGGTCTTTCTTCAAGAGAAATGAAAATATATGCTCAAAAATGACTTCTACAAGAATGTAGCATTTACAGCAGCTAATATCCAAAATCTAGAAATAGCTCAGTTGTCCAAGGAGAGAATACATCTTAAAAATCAACAACAGTGTTAAAAAGAAAACCACAGGCCCCAAATAAAGTCACTTATGCTAGGCCACGTCACCAAAGTGGGGCTTAATATCTAACCTAACTGCACTTTCAACCTCCCCGAGACATGTAATATTAACCAGTCAAGAATTTTCTGGTCAGTGCCAATAAGGTAACTTGTCACATGGGCCCTCTCCATGGACGTGGCCATGAAAAGGGTGACTACCCAAAATAAACCTTTTTTCTGTGTCTGATTTCTTTGTTCTACCTTTAAAAACTTCTCTCTTTCTGTAGCCCTTTGGAGTCCCTTTCTACTTGCTAGAACAGATGCTGCCCAATTAATGAATCGTTTAATAAAGCCAATTAGATCTTCAAATTTATTCAGCTGAATTGTGGTTTTTAACAGATTAGGTGGCAGCATTGGGATCCAAAGAAAACCCTGTGATGGCATGCAGAGACAATGACAAGCACAGGTGTGGTGCCCTGCAAACCCTTTAGAGTTCATGGTCTTTCTCACTATTCCTGAGAGCCACTGGCAAGCTCCTCTCCCGGGAACACCCTGTCTGAATGGCTTTCCAGTCTAGGGTTACTGGTCAGTCTAGCCCTAGTCCTTAGCCGTTGGTTCAATCTGCAATTCCACGTCGGAATCCTTTTCCTAGTTCCAGTCCACAGTCTCCATTGATGGAGTCTGCTGGCTTAATCCAGCCTGGAAATTACTGGTGATGTGCACAGGGGCTGCTATTAGCCAATCTGCAGTAACTTCTAAACCCCAGCCCTCGGTTCCATCTTTGGATTCCATGCGGGGAACTACTGGCGGCAGCTGCAACTCTCCGTTTGTTTGGAATCAGCCCACAGCCCCCATTCTTTGAGGTCAGCTGGTTCAACCTTTTCCTCAGTCCCTAGTTCTCTGGTTAGTACTGCTGCTTTCTGTTATGCGCACATGAGGTAAAAGCTTAAGTCAAAGAAAAATAATAAATAAATAAATAAATAATAATAGAAAGGGATCCTTAAAAATCTAAAGAATTAAGTGCTCACCTTCTAGTACATCTGTTTATTTCATATCCAAGAACTATGGTCCCAGAAGCCATAAATAGATATTTATGTTTTGAGTCCTAAAGAACTTGGCTTGGTAACTGTCGGGAGCCCCAAAATAATGCCAGACAGAAAAAGGCCAGTCAGAAGCACAGAATATTTTTCGTTCACGGATAAGTGGTAAAAACCAACTAATGCATTTGGTACTTTTTCTTCCACAGCTTCTATCTAAAGCCGATCTAATGATGCACCAACTTTCATATCATGGACTATCAAGTCCCTTCTTCCTACATCTCTCCCTCTCTCCCAGAGGAGAACCCTTCCAAAAAGTGAAGTTGCTGCCTGAGACTCATGCTAACGCTGAAGATACGGTGAGTGAACAAATCATTAGTAGATAAGACATAAGGCAAGAATTTCCCTTAAAAAAATACCCTCAGGAAAAATAAATCACTTTATAAGCAATCCTTACAACGTACCTCTTCCTATAGGAAGTCCTTTCAATCCCTTTATGTTAAATACAAAATACTACTTGGGGTTGATGTATCGGCCTAAAACAACCTCCATCAAGGTCTAGTTTGGGCTGCTTATAAGAGGTAAGCTGATAGTATCAAGGAAAGATGACAAATTAAGCACAGATTTAGCAATTATTCCTGAGGATATGAACTCACACTAAGTCCCGACTGTAAACTCTTTTAAAGATCACTTTAAAAAGTAAATAGTAATTAAGTTGTAGTGATCACAGATATACACCAACTGGACACACTGTAAAAAAATTCTGTTACACAATTAGGTAGTTGTAACTTGGGAAAAAGTTCTTACTCATATTCAAAAGGGACTTATCTCAAAAAGTTGAAAATCTGGTCTGGAAAAATACACTGGTTGATCCAAAATGTGGCTCTAGCAAGATAAAAATACTAAAGGCAAATACGTATGTGAAGATTTTGGAGAAAATTTTTTTATAAATAAAGAGGAAAAAAAAGCATTTCTAACACTAGTGTGATTTTACAAAGTATGTGACTCTAAATAGGTACATGTACCTAAATTTAAAATGTAAATTTTGCAAGGAGGCATTTGATTTATTCACCTACATACTTAAAAGTACCCATATTTTCAGAGTGCCTGAGTGGCTCAGTCGGTTAAGTGTCCAACTGCAGCTCAGGTCATAATCCTTTGGTTCGTGAGTTCAAGCCCTGCGTTAGGCTCCGTGCAGACAGCTCAGAGCCTGGAGTCTGTTTCAGATTCTTTGCCCTCCCCCTCTCTGTCCCACCCCCCACGGGCACCCTTTCTTTCTCTCTCAAAAAACAAAAAATAAACATTAAAAAAAATTTTTTTTAAGCACACATATTTTCAAGTTGACCAAAAACTTTTTTTGGCCTTTTTAGTAGGAAAAAATGGAGGAAATTTGATATTTGGAATTGTCTTACAGTTGAGCAACACAGCACATGCTGAATTTCAATAAAGCAAAACTGATTCACCACAGCTAGCCTACTGACCACATAACCAAGCAGAGCTCCGGTTCCTTCTATCAAAGGCACAAAAAACTAATAAGCTTGATCACATTTAGTGACTTGTTTCATCCCCATTTCATAATCTTTCAGATTATGACTTGAAACAAGTCAACAGTAGGTATCCAGGATTCATTCCTGGACCCTTGATGTTCCCGCCATCAGGATCTGAAGTGGCACAAGGCTCAACACTTGAAGCCAGCTCCTCATCCTGTCTCTGCAACCCTCTCCACCACCCACCCCCGCTTCCAATGCCTCACCCACCCACCTGATCTAATTTCCTACCACAGCCAACCTGCTCCCTCCATTCCCGGTAAAGTGGAATCTTCCTCCTAACAGCTCCTCTGACAGGAATGGCTGTCCCCCAACTCCATCTTTTACAACCCCACATTCTCCATGAAGTTGTCCTCACCCCCTCCTCGGCCCACAACATTCTGGCTTCCACTCCCCAAACCCTTGTGCAATGCAGTCATAACTCAGCACTTACATGTTCTTGTATATTATTCTGTGGTTGCTTCAGGTATATATTTTTTTCTCTCTAAGAGAAAATAGTTTTGAGGGCAGGAACTAAGACCAATAATCCTTCCAGATATCCTTCACAGTTCATTATTACTTGACCGAATGCTGTCTAATGAGCTCATGCCATTTCAAGGAGGCTTTTGCCCCTGTTCAAGGACAAACTAAAAGAAAAACAGGAGTGGTGCCTTCTGTAAACAACTGTTTTGGGCAAACCAACTACCTCTGAGACTGTGCCAGTATTAACCTATGGCCTGAATCACAGAGCATTTGCAATGGGGTGATTGTAGATAACACACAAAAAGGAAGACAAACACATCTTGCTTTCTAGAGTTGCAAAAGGTTCTCCATCCACCCAACCCATCAGTGAAACAGTTTGTCAAAATAGAAATCTTTAAAAAATACCCAGGGGCACCTGGGTGGCTCAGTCGGTTAAGCGTTCGGCTTCGGCTCAGGTCATGATCTCACGGTTCGTGGGTTTGAGTCACACGTCAGGCTCTGTGCTGACAGCTAGCTCAGAGCCTGGAGCCTGTCTTCGGATTCTGTGTCTCCCTCTCTCTCTCTGACCCTCCCCTGCTCACGCTGTCTCTCTCTCTCTCAAAAACAAATAAAAAAACACACACAAAAAATTTTAAAAATACCCCGAACTTGCCCACTCCTCATTACCTCTACTACCACAACCCTGAGCTAAGCTGCTGTCACCCATCACCTGGAGTACAGCAATAGCCTCCTAACTGGTTTCCCTGCACCTGCCCCCACCTCCTCACAATCTCCTCTCAACAGTGACCTACATGGGCCTGTAAAAGTACTGGTCAGATCGAGTCAAAACTCTCAGATCATACAGATCAGCCTGACTCCTGGCAGGAAACAGATGGCACATTCAAAGTGGGTGATTTGAGGAGAGTTTATAAAGGAACTAGTTGCAAAGATTTGGGCAGGTGTAGGGAAACCTACAGGGCAGTACTCTGGGCCAAGCAACACAGGGATACTCAATCCCCTCCCACGCCTGGAAGTGTGAAGAGAAGGAGTGAGAGGGCACCAGAGCTCCAATGGAAGGTGCCTGATAAGAGTTGTGAGGGCCTCCAGTCTAGAGGCCCTGCAGACCGAGCAATCCTGCAGGAAAGGAGTAAATATGCTGATCTCCCTCTCCCTCGCTCTCATTCCCTATCAATGCTCCCTATGGCCAAATACACCCAGAAGCCATAAGGCAAGGGAACGTGTCCATGCAGGTCCACCTCTTGGAGCACATCTGCAGACAGGGTAGAAAAGGATAGAGTGGATCTGGGGAGGTAAACAGAAAACTATCCAGCCAAATGGCTTCCCATATCAATAAGGGTATTCGAAAGTATACTTACAATGGTCTATAAGACCCTATATGATCTGACCTCATCTCTTATTCTCCTGTTAACTAACCTCTCCCCTCACAGCGGCTCTCCACTCAGCCGGCACTAGGGAGGCCTCAGGTCCTTTATACTTACTGCTTTCTCTCTGGAGAAAAAGAATGCTTTTTCTCCAGACACACACAGCTTACTCCCTCACTTACTTCAGGTCTCAGTGCAAGTGGCAGGCACATCATCAGAGGTCTTCCCTTACCTCCTTATATAAAACCTTTCCTGATCTTACCCCACACTTTCCTGGCATACTCCATCTCTCTTATCCTGCTTTCGCTTTCTCCACAGTACTTCTAAATAAATTAGATTGATTTATTGATTGATTGATTGATTGATTTTTCCCCCATTTTGTTGACTGCCTCCCTGGCCTAGAACAAAGTTTCATAAAGGCATCAACTTGGCCTCTTTTGTTCACTGCCTTATGTCCAATGCCTTGAACAGTTCTTGGCACACATAAGACATCAAGTAATTGCTGAACAAATAAAAATGTAAATGAATAGTACAGAAGAATCCATAGCTAAGAGCTCTTTAATCTGTTTATAGGTTTAAATTTCTATAATCAAACTATTGTTGAACAAACAATTAAGTCCCCTGATAATGAGATAGGAAATGGGAGACAAGAATTTGTTCTTATTGGCAATGGCACAAAATTGAACCCTATCAGTAAATCCCTATGAATAAATGGATGAAACCAAAAGAATAACAGTAGTATCTTCTATAGACAACTTCTCCTAACAAGGTTTCTTATGAAAATATATCATCATTAACCTACCAAACTAGTACTTCTCTAAGCCTCAGTTTTCTTGTCTGGGAAATGGAAAAGAATTGAATGATACAATGTATGCAGAGCACTTAGCACAGAACTGGGACCCAGTAAATGGATACTACTGATTATTAGTGGTGTTGGCACTGAGGTAACCATTAGTATGAGATACTATATCATCTTCCTACTCTCCGGAACTGTTTACCCCAGACTTTTAATATGTGAGCCGGAAGTGACATGGAAAAGACATGTAAGATGCTCTATTACCTAACACACAGTAGAGCCTAAATTTGAAAGACACCATATTATAACCATGTTCCATATCAGAACCTAGCTTCCACACCTGGCCCAAGCCTTGGCTGACCCTTTGGCAGCCCAGAATCTTGAAGCATCTATTTAAAAAAATGTTATATTTATTCACTTTTGAGAGAGAGACACACACAGAGCGAGAGTGGGGAAGGAGCAGAGAGAGACACACACAGAACTCGAAGCAGGCTCCAGGCTCCGAGCTGTCAGCATAGAGCCCGATGCGGGGCTCGAACTAATGAACTGTGAGATCACGACCTGAGCTTAAGTCGGACACTCAACCGACTGAGCCACCCAGGCACCCCTTGCAGCATCCATTTTTGCAACACTTATTATCCTAGACATTTAAAATATAACTGCTAGTGTTTCTTGGCAGGAACTAAGCAGGGTACTTCACTGAAGGAAAAAAAAATGTAGTACAGGAAAAAGAGAGCAGATCAGTGAAATTCCTGATAGCGTTCCTGTTTTTGACTTGCCCCTTAAAACGTGAAAGTCTCTGTTCTGGTCTCTAAATTAACAGACCAGCTTCTGATTCCCATTCCTCCACTAGTATTCTATCTATATCCTTATGTGCTGGGTCAGTTCAGTTAACTACATAAAAAGTAACCTAATAGTCTTATGTCACATACAAAGGAAGAAGTTTGACCTGAATAAACTCTACAGTCCATCACTTAGGAACACTGCAAAGATCCTGTAGGTTTTCCAATGGTGGGAGATTTCTTTGGGATCTTTTACAAAAGGTTTCTGTAGAAAGACACATTAGTGGGCTAACTAAGCTGGGGGGGAGGGAGGTAGATTCAAAAGGTAAGGGTTTCCTTTCAATCCTAAAACCCGTGTAGCATAAATCTCCAGTTATAATATTCTTTCTGCTACCATGTGTATAATTGTGTATTCAAGTTCTTGTTCTTTTATTTTTAATTTAAAATTATATTTATAGTAATAAATATACAATATGATAACTATCACTATGAATTTTGCCTAAATACAGGATTCCAAATTCAGGTATGAAAGTCAAAACAAGTCCCTCCAAGGTTAAGCCTGGAGACTGATCTAAATAAGACATCTTATTTTAGAAAGCAGCCTGATGCTTATTTGTTAGTGCTAAAAAGAATCATCTCAACCACTTCTAGTGACAGGCAAACATTTCCACAAGAACTTGGGAACAATCCCAATTGCAGAAAGAAAAGGAAAACAAAACTAGAGTTCACTACTCATCCTCAAACACTTTTCAAAGTGATAGGTTTGGGGCCTCAATGAATGAAGGATAAGTCGTCTGAAATTTATAATTTTAATTGGCATTTTCCAAATAGTATTGTTTTCCTGTCTGTTTTCCTCAACCAAGCTGTGCCGTGCTCGTGGTCAGGAACGGTTTTATTTCTTTGTATTTCCAGCGTTTAACATTGTGTCCAATACTTTGCTGGTGCTCAGATGACTGAATGACTAAAAGCATGCCCACCCACGAGGTAGGCCCTACTGGATCTGGCCCTGTGTGTCAGAAATTAAACAGATCATGGAACGGCATGACCGCAGTCTGGCCGCTTCTCTTCCTCCCTATGTCCCAAAACTACGAGCAAGGTGACAGAAAGTGAACTATCCATTGGAGAACCTCCCAATGTCCCAGCCGAATGAAACAAGCTGTCTGACCCGCCCGGGCTGCTTCAGTCCTCCAAGGCACAGAACACTATTCCCTCCGCTTCCTTAAACAGAGAGGACCAGGTACTGTCCTCTCCCCCAAACCCAACCCTGAGAACGACCCCTCCCCAACCTGGCCCCACAAACGCTCCATTCCCAAGCCGAAGCCTGGGCGCCCAGAGCTGCCAGAGCTTCCCAGAGGGGAGGCGCCGCGGTGCACTGTGGGAGTAGTAGTTCCCCGGTGAGTTCCGCACCCCGACGGCCCTGCGGACCGGACTCTCGCTCCCAGAAGCCCCCGCGCGGGCGCCTCGCTCAAGCCGGCCACCTCACCTGTTCTATGGACGTGACTGTTTCCACCGAGTCGTCCTGCAACCGCTCCCGCGCGTGCTCCGGCCTCAGACTGTACAGCGGCTCTGACCACACAGGTGAGGAAGATGGAGGGCAATAGTAGGTGAAGGAACTCGGAGAAGCCATGATCAGGAGAGCAGCAGGCGGTGTATAGGACTCCCTTCGTCAAACAACAACGCGCATTGAAACTCCAGCGGGCTAAGGCGCTACGGAGAGCGGATAGAGTCAAAAAGTCTTTGAACGCGAATTTCTCTCCACCCACCTACACATCTTCAGGGAGCGAGTTATTGGGATGCTGCCGCCCCCCATTGGGCAGAGTTGCTGCTGCAGGAGACTCCGCTTCCTGGCGCGAGAGGAAGGGAGGACGTGTCTGTCATCTGGATTTCATTTCAGAGAGATGCTGTAGGACGCCTCGGTTCGCTACGCAAATTAACCCATGCACGCAGGCACACTTCAACATTGTGCTAATTGCCACTTCATTGTAATGGCAATAGTTCGCAGTTTCGAGTGCCCAAGAACCGTGAGTGTAACTATAAAAACATTTGACAGCTTTCCTGACTCAGACACTCTATCACTAACAGAATTCTGGACACCTTTGGGTGCATGACAGCCGTCCAGGAGAAGCAGGCGACTTCTCAACAAGCGAATTGCTTTCTCGTTACTCAGTGATGGAGGGAAGGGGCGTTGTAGTTGTTTCCTATCCCCCGGGGAGTTACAATGGGGTAGCAGGAAGTAAAGTGCAGTAGAAGGAACAAGTATAAGTGAAACGACAAAGGAAATATTCAGTAGTTTTTGGGGGGAGCATTTACTATATGTCAAACACTGTGCTACGCCCTGGGAATACAAAAGTGAACAAAACAAGGCCCCTACCCTTGGGAACCTTACAGTCTAGTGGAAGAGACAGAATTAATGAATGAACACAATGTATGAAGACTTGTGATAAATGGTATGAAAGAAAATAACAGTCTACAAGAGAGAGGAAAGTAGGAGGGGACTAATTAGATTGGGTGGTCAGGCCAAGCCTCTCTGAGGTCGGAGACCCAAAAGATGACAAGGAGCCATCCACGTGAACCATATGAGCTCCACTAGAGGAAGGAACAGGTTTGAAAGAACATTGCCGTGAATATACATGTGTATGTTTATTACTTCTGATCATTTAATATGAAGGTGTTCAAAATAAAATTCTTATTGAGTGGGCTTAATCATCATATGCACCTCCATAAAAATGTTAAAAGTTGTGATTTTAGGAAAATCCTATTTTGGACAAGGAGTAGAAGAGAATCTCTAAGAATCTCTTTAAGGGCCCACATCAAAAGGACTGCGTCAAAATTATAATACCAAGACTTGATGCAGAGAGGCTGAGGTGCCATATTAACAGACTTTCCAGATAGACTCAGATAGCCTCCGGCTCAGAGTACTTTACTCTGTTCCCACTCAGTTCCAAGTCACGTGTCTTAGACCCAAGGAACTGCGGTGTGGTATTTCACAACCAAATATTCCCCTCTTATCTGTCTCTGGTGTTAAATAGAAGCACTCAGAAAGATTCTAAAGATGAGGCTGGGATGGCCTAAAGGCCTCAGGCAGGTAAGCTATCACCGTGCCCATTTTAGTGGCACCGTCGTTGAGTTAAATCCTATAGGTGGCAGGGTGTTTCTAAATCGGAGAATAAGAGACTGTGTGGGTTAGGGTCAAGGATATGACTGCACTATACTTCCCTCTCTATTAGCATCTTATTATCTTTCCTTTAGTTCTGTTTTGGGGGAAAAAATGGGCCGATAAGGTCTGAGTCACATCTAAGGATTCAGCCTTTGTAAAAAGTTGCTTTGCGGGCTAGAAATTTAAATTGAGCTACTGAAAGGTAGCTGGAGTTTTGTAACAAATTGTTTTACCTGTTACGGGTGCACCGAAAGCAATTGCAGATTGTATTTGAGAAATAGAAATCCATTTCTGAAATGCAGTCTCCTCTACAACAGGATCTGAAAGGGACATGGCAAGAGTCTCCTGCAGGATGCTGTCTGTTCATTCAATAAGTATTTATTGAGCGCCCGTTATGTGCCGGGCACCCAGCTAAGTGCTGAGGAGACAGTGGTGAAAAAGCCAGACACAGTCTCAACCCTTACAGGGCTCATGATTTACCAGAAGAAACAGGCATTAAACAATCGTTACAAAATTGACCATTTCATTCCAGTTGGGGGAAATGGCATGAGGGGGAAAAGAAGCATAGGCCATTGTGAGATTGTTTAACAGGGGAAACTTACTACGGTAGCCTGGAAGATCAGGAAAGACTCACAGGAGGAAATGAATTAATGAATGCAGGGTGAGGGGACATCCCAGGCAGAGGAAACTCAGTGACAACCAAAAATCAAGTGAAACATAGAATGAAAAATATGAGGAGTTTGTACTCTGGATAGCACTGAGAGGACTGTGCAGCCTTAGATTAGCAGTGGCCCACCAGTCATCCTTCCTCTAGGTTTGATAAAAACCACTGGTTCAAGAAGCAGAATGAACAGAAATACTGGCGGTATGGCAAAGAATGATGGACTTAGAGGAGAAAATAATGATAATTAATAGCAACTCCAGCTTGTGCAGATGGTTTGGGTTTATTTTGCTCAAATGCCTGATGTATTTCTAAATTAAGCTGTAAATTATAGTTGTTTCTTTAAAAATGATACAGAATGTTGATAGTACTATACTTTGAAGAGCAAGGAAAGAAAAAAATAATGACCTAAATGAACCACTAGAGGTCACTCCGGACTCTAGAGTAAGCTTCTCCAGTAGGCTTCAAAAGTGCTCTCCCTGCGTTACTCACAGAACCCCATATGTCGGCATGAATTGTTTCTTTTAATATCTTGTGAAAGTATGTAATCATACACGTCTTGGAAAGATTAGGAAATGGAAATAACTGATCTATTATCCTGCTAGATCGTTAATTTCCTCCCCACATTTAATCCTCTACCAGCATCTGTGGCCTCTTATTCTGTCCTC
Organism: Cryptoprocta ferox; assembly: GCA_028646485.1. Taxonomy (NCBI): domain Eukaryota; kingdom Metazoa; phylum Chordata; class Mammalia; order Carnivora; family Eupleridae; genus Cryptoprocta; species Cryptoprocta ferox. The sequence goes on from CM053560.1 coordinate 34,191,522, forward strand.
CCTGGCCCTCCTGTTTCCCTGGACAGAATGACTGCCCAGCCCTTTCTCACATAGGGCCAGCCCCACCACCTCCCCTCATGTGCACCCCTGCCCCTCATGCCCTGCCCCAGGATGTCACTCCAGCGCTTCTCCCGTGCCTCTCAAAACATCACATTATCCCTATACTTGATTATGTCCATCACCCTCAAACAGGCTACTTCTCCATTTGGGGGGTGGGGGGGAGACATTTTTAACTCTTTGGGTTCTACCCTCCTTCAGCTACCTTCCTATTACTCATTACCTCCCTGCCATTGTCTCCAATTCCTCTCCTCCAAGTACCTCTTGAACCCATTCCTACAGGGCTTCCCCAACAGCTCTTGTCAAGTCCCAGTTAGACTCCATGTTGCTAAATCCAAGGGCCAGTTCTCAGTCCTTATCTGCCTTCCTGCTTGATTTCCTAGCAATATTTGTTATTAGCATTCCCTTCTCATTGAAATATTTTCTTTCTTGTAATGTCTAGCACTGGCCTTTGCTACTTCTTCATCTGCCTGACAACTTAACTTTGGAGCACCCCAGGGCTCTGTCTACACTCATCTCCTGTGAGCTCGATTAGTCTCAATGTTTTAAATACCACCATTGGGTTCAAAACTGCCTCATTTATATCTCCAACCTGGATCTCTCTCCTGAAGTCTGAGCTCATATCTAATGTCCTGTTTTCATTTTCATTTACATATCTAACGAGGATCTCAAATAGTATGTCTGCAACAGAACTGCTAGCCTTCCCTTCCAAACCTATGCACTGTCTTCCCCATCTCAGTTATGCTAACTCCATCCCTCCACTTGGAGTCCATCCTTGATGCCTCTCTTTCTCTCACTTCCCATAAATCTTGTTGAAGATATATCCAGAATCTGACCACTGCTTACCGATTCCATTGCTGGTGTCCCAGTCCAAGCCAGGTTACTGTTCCGTGGATTCTTGCACTCATCTCATAACTCCCCATTTTCTGTGTTTCTGCTCTTGCCCCCCATGCAGTCAAGTACAAACTCAAAAGCCAGACTGAACCTTTTCAATATAAGCAAAGTTACCCTTTTGCTCAGCCTTCTTCTCATGTCACTCAGAGTCAACATCAAGGTCCTTAACGGTGGCCTAGAAGGCCCCAATGAGCTGGCCTTTTCTCCTTGTACTCTCCCACTTGCTCACTCTGTCCCCCTGTGGGGGCCGCCTTGCTTTTCTGTGTACACTCCAGGCACGTGCCAGCTTGGATATGCTCATATCCCCTCCCTGCGATGCTCTGCCCCCAGGTATAGACGAGGCTTGTCTGCCCACGTCTTATAGTCTTTACTCAAATTCCCAAATTCTCTAGCTTAACTCAAATTCATTTAACTTAAGGCCTTTCCTGACTTCCCCATATAAATTGAAATGCCATCATCCTGCACTAATACTGTCTTTATTTTTCTCCCTAGCACTTTATCACCATCTGACAGACCTTATATTTAATGTATATATTTTATTTACCAGAATATAAGCTCTCAGGGCAGAGATTTTTGTATCGTTCATTGCTTTTTCTCTGGCACATAACAGGTGTTGGGTAAGTTAAATGATTTGAGTGATTTCCAGTCATTGTAATTAACATTTGAATACTCATTTCTGTTACGTACTGTAGAAGATAATGACAGTGAACATAATACTAGCCTTATCTTTCAGGAGCTCACTACTAGCTAATAAAAATAGACACTGTATAAATATAAAAAAATATTTAAATAAATATAAAATATTTAAAAATATAAACAAAATAAGACAATATTTATACAAACTGCAGTGGGAGAATAGGAAAAGAGCAGTTAATTTTAAAGTTTTTTTTAAGTTTATTCATTTATAATCTCTACACCCCACATGGGGCTCAAACTCATGACCCTAAAATCAAGAGTCACAGCTCTTCTGACTGAGTTCAGCAGGTGCCCCCTGGGCGTAGTTAGTAGTTAGTTTTTAATCTATTTAATGAGGATAGCACTTCAACATGTAATACTTGTATTTAGTAATATTTTCAATAGAATAAATATTCTCTGGTAATAATTTTTTTAAGTTTATTTATTTTAAGAGAGAGAGAGAGAGAAAGCACCAGCAGGGGAGGGGCAGAGAGAAAGGGAGAGAGAGAGAATCCCAAGCAGGCTCTGCACTGTCAGCACAGAGCCTGTCAAGGGGCTCGAACTCATGAACTGAAAGATCATGACCTGAACAGAAATCAAGTGTTGGACACTTAACCGACTGAGCCACCCAGGTGCCCCTCTGGTAATAATTTTTAAATGACTACATTAGAATTTGGAAATTGTGAAATTCTGTTTTTTATTCTTATTTCCTATAGCACACAAAAGGAAATAGAAAAAGCTTCAAATCATTCATAAAAGAATAGCTTTCTGAGTACAGTGGTTTTATGGCACAGGGAATGAACAGCTGTACTTCTCAGAAATCAACAAATCATCAATTACACATACCTGCATTATTTTATTGTGTCATACATTTGATATAAAATTAATCAAATTATATATTCTTAATCATTACATATACTCCATTACTAAAAACCTGTACGGAAGTATTGACTCTTAGTCCTGTTCGATCATGGCAAAAACTATTTTACCAGCAGAGACAAAATTGAAGCCAATTAAAGAGCACCATTCACAATGAGAAGCCTGAGAAATGATTTGAAAAGCTGTTGAGAGATAGATAATGCCAGACGTATACACTCCAGAGCATCCCGGTGACTCTCAACCCAGGCTGTGCCTTTGAAAATAGATTCTTCCAGGTACCAGCCCAGGCCCACCTAGTCAGAATCCCTGGGGCTGGAGCCCAGGCGCATTGCATTTTTTAATACACAGGTGGGGTTGGGAGCCACCAGGAACCTTTCTGTGCGGCAGAAATGCTGTCTGTCCACCAGAGTTCTGTTCTCCTTCCCTTACGGGTTGTCACAGCTGGGCACTGACTGCCTAGCAGTCCCCCATGCATTTAGAGAGGGCTTTGTGACCAAGTTCTGACCAGTGGAACATAGGCAAAAGTGATATCCACCACATCCACGCCCAGCCCTTTCAAATCTTCTACTTGACCATCTATTTCCTCTCTTCCCCTCTCCCCCAGCAGGATGTCCGTGCCCAGAGCAGCCCTCCATGTTCAAAAGAACTTCAAGCCAGGTGTTAATCAGAGTTCAAAATCTTAATTAACAAAGAGATCTTCATTGTTTTATTCCACTGGACAAATGACCATAATCCTTTTATAGATTCAAAGTTATTTTCTGGATAAATACTGGGACCTCTTTCAAATGTGTATTATCACTACTCCTTCCAAATAGCCTTTTTCAAGTTTGCTAACTTATGAGCACAGGGTCAACTCTCCCCTCCCATTAAGTGTCCCAAAATTTTGTCTTCCCTACAGAGTGTCACAGAACCTCACCTCCCCTGCTGTGTACAAGGCAGTCTTAGAGGGGGTCTTGGGTATATAGTTAGAAAAAGAAAACCTGTAATCTTGAAGTGTGAGGGCCCTGGAGTATGGTATTTCCCAGTCCTTAGTTGGTGAGCACTTTCCTCCATCCTTCTTGCAAGGCAGATCTTATGAAAAGCAATGTGTTGCTTTTAAATTGAGTCCCACAGTGGGGATCTTTATTGAAGATAGCAGACCTCTGCCACCCTGGGTGCCGAAATAACTTTGTGGAACACAGCCACCCCCGCTCCTGCTTCCTTGCTGCCCAACAGACTTTACATAAGAGGGAAGTCTTATGTGAGCACCTGAGATTTAAGAGTTTATCTGTTACAGTATCCTTAACTGATACATATAGTGACTCATTCCTACATAGATTCCTAACTGCAGGTTATATCTTGTCCTCCCCAAACAGAACTTTGACAGTAAACGTCTGACATGACATACATTGCCTGGTTGGTGGTTACTAGTTGTATCTCTCAATTCTGGTCTCATAAAGGGAAGAATCTTCTGAGGTTTTCCCATCATGAAATCCTCCAGATTGACATGCCTATTAGGAAGTCACAGGAAAGAAAACTTTAATGTCCTGTTCTGAGATAATGAAATCACTCCTAAAAACTATGCACAGGAAATACCTGATGAGGCTTTCTTTGTGGATTTATTCTTTGTCATGGGCTAAATTGTGTCTCCCTATTTCATATGTCATAATGTGACTATTTCCAAAGATAGAGGCTTTAAGGAGGTAATCAAGGTAAAATGAGGTCCTATGTTTGGGCCCTAATCCAATGTGACTGGTATCTTTGTAAGAAGAGGAGAGTAGGACACAGAAAGGCATAGAACATATGAACATGAAGATGGTCAGGTGGAAGGAGAGAGGCCTTAGAAGAAGCTAACCCTGCCAGCACCTTGACCTTGGACTTCTAGCCTTGAAAACTGTGAGAAAATAAACTTCTATTGTTGAAGCTACCCAGTCTGTGGTACTTTGTGATGGCAGTCCAAGCTGACTAATACAGTCTTGAAGGTGGTGGCCAGGACAGTGAAGACAACCTGAAGTGGTACCGTGGGACATTTTGTGTTAGCTTGAATTAGCATCAGCTTTCTTTCCTTTGGTCCCCAACCCCAGTATGACACCTTACCTTCTCCTCTCTTCTTTTACTATTTTAGTCTCTTTCCCCCTTTCTCTATTTATCAGAAAGGAAAAAGGATGGTGACACCTGGCTGGCTCAGTCAGTAGAACATGAGACTCTTGATCTTGGGGTTGTAAGTTCAAGTCCCTTGTTGGATGTAGAGATTATTTAAAAAGAAAATCTTAAGGGAAAAAAAAGGAAAACGAGTGTGAATGAACAGAGGTCAATACTGAGATGATGGGGACGGGGGGCTGTCCTCTTTCTTCTAATCCTGAGATAAGGCAGAAATCCTCCTACAAGGTGATCACATCCCTTACATCACCCAAAGTTGGAAACAAGTGTGAGTCTGGAAGACACATAGGGTTGTGCTAAATGGGAGCCCAATGGTCCAGGTGTGTTGGCCTCAGCAGTGGGCTGCCTACTAGTGCATCTCTCCAGTTATTCAGCTATTGCTATGGCAGATCCCACAGTGGTGCCCTGCTGGCTGTTTAAACAGGGAGCATGCTCAATGTGACTGTGTTGGGGGTGGCAGGAAACAGGGGCAGGCACTTGTGTCTTTGGTAAAAGAATGAGTATAACATAACTGAGAGACTGCTTTTTGAAGGCTTCCTGTGGGAGAGACATCAGCAACCATTCCTCGGATGTCTCCAGCTCTACTGAAATCTGTTCCAGTCCAACTTGACCTCAGCTGGGAGGATGCCCGAATGTCCCACTGCGTGCTGAGGTAAGGAGGTGGAATCAGGGATTTCATTTATAAAGTCCCTGGATAAAGCAAACTTTGTTGTCCTCACTAGTTTATATGGTTCTTTTGCTAACATTGTCCTAAAATCTCAGCCCTTCAATCTCACAGATCATGTGTGAAACATACACACACACACGTACACACACATACACATGCGCGCACAAACACACACATACACACAGAGAAAGAGAGAGATGTATTTTTGAAAGTAGCTGAGCCAGGATGTGAATGGACAATCCAGATGTCTAGCAGCTTGAACTTCTAGACAATTCCTCTTTTCTTTTTTTTTTTTTTAAGCAATGTAAGCTATTGAATTTGAGGTCAGCCAGGCATAATGAAATATCCTCAATTTTTTTATGAGTATGAGTATGAGTATTTATTTCCCTGGATTCATTCAGGAAACTTCATTCCCTTTCCCATTTTACCTAAGGAGAGCCATTTTCTTCAAATTGAAGTTTCTTCTTGGACTAGGAACTTACCTCAGGTTGCATCTTCTTTCCTGTTCCATGGACAGAAGCAAGCAGAGAGCCACTAATGGTCCCGCTAAGCAGGCTTGTGGAGAGTATCTGCCATTATGATGCCAATAAGTGGGAAGCAGGCCAAGTGCCCAAAGGGGATCAGGTCGAGTTGAACCTGCACTCCACACTGTGTGTGGTGGTGTGGATGAAAATCACAGCAGGAAAACATCCCTTACCATCTGTGGCATACACTTACCACCTGTGTATGTATAAGGAAAACATAGCAGGGTGGTTTTTGTCCCTCAGCATTTACTGAGTATTGTCAAGTGCTGAGCTAAGTCCTTCCCACACATTATTTCATCTTTCCAACAATCCTGTGAAGATATTCCTAGTCTACAGATGAGGAAACTAAGGTATAGAAGGGTACTGTAACATGCTCAAGGTTGTACAGCCAGTGAGTGGAGGATCTGTGGCTGGAACCCAAGTGAGCCCAACTCCAGAGCGCTAGCATGCACCGGAAACCCAGTGTAAACCCACTGAAGAGAAATACACCTGGAAATCTTAATGGAATTAACAGGGTCTATTTTCTTAACTTCTAATGTCATCAAACTAGGTATCAGGTTCAGGAGTTTTTCCTCTGTATTATAAATTCCGACACATTGCCTGAAATACAACTCTTGAAGAAGATGGCTTTCCTTGACCTATTACCGAAAAATACAGTCTTTACCCAATGCTCAGACACACCACCTTTTATCATTTTTTAACCATCAAATTGGTTGGGCTTGTTCACCCCTAATACCCTTTCTTAGGAATACACAATTTTCTAGACTCCAGAAAACGTGTACTCGCCTCTCTCTGGCGCTAACACATTCAGTGGTAGTAAATCAGTCTTCAAAGAGGCCCATTCATTCTTTGGTGCCCGTTGGATAGCTAGCAGAAATATTTAGTGGTCTGAAATAATGGATTGGCGTCCTGAGCACCTTACCCTAAGCAGCTTAGACCCAAAACAGATACTTTTGCCTGCACAAAGGATTGTGCATTCGGAAATGTTTTTATGATCATCGATCTTCCTAGTGAAGGAGGTCAGCAGAAATTTTACCCGTTTAAATTAAAACTGGGATAGGGGTTGGGGGCGGACACAATCACGCAGGGTTACGGGGAAGCCAGATGGCAGACACAGAATTCTAGCAACACTCTGTCGAGTGTTCCTGGAGACGGTGACTTCAAGAACAGACGGGTGTTTGAATGCAGACCCTGATCGAGGCCTTCCGACGTGGGGTGAGCGCAAGCGTGGACTCACTCTGAGCAGCCTCCTCCGACCCGGGAAGGGGCGGGGTACGGGGGCGGGGCGCGGTTAGCGAGGCCAGGTTCCGGATGGGATTTGGGGACAAGTGATGAGACTCAAAAGCCGAGTTCGGTAGAGGTGGGCTGGGTGGGAGCTCACCCCAACTCCCGCATTCAGAACATCCGCACTGTTTCCCACGGGTCGCGGGTCCGGCACACAGTGGGTGGGAGGCGGCTGGGCTCCAGCCCCGGCCGCGCACCCTCGGGCCGGGGAGCGCGCCCGCCTCGCCCCCGCCCGCCCCAGCCGCGGGGTCGCCGCGCCCCGGCGCACGCTCCCAGCCCCCTCTCCCGGGACGCGGGCGGCGACAGCGGCGCAGGGGAAGGGGCGGGCGGGGGCCGCCGTAGCTCTCTCCTCCCACCCGCGCTCCCGCCGCGCAGCGCTCCCCGGCCCCGAGCGAGCGGGCGAGGCCGGCGCGGGGGCCGGCCCGGCTTCCTCCTCGCCGCCCGCGGCCGTCCCCGGGCGGGCGCGCGCCGCGATGGCAGCGGCCGAGCGGGGCTGAGCCCGCCGCCCGCCCGCAGCCCCCGGCCCGCGCCGGCCCCAGCCATGGCGAAGCAGTACGATGTGCTGTTCCGGCTGCTGCTGATCGGGGACTCCGGGGTGGGCAAGACCTGCCTGCTGTGCCGCTTCACCGACAACGAGTTCCACTCCTCGCACATCTCCACCATCGGTAAGGGGCGGTGGCCGGAAGGGGGGCCCCACCCTCCCCACCGCCACCGCTGGCCCAGGCGGCCCCCCGCCCCAACCCGGGAGAACTGGCCGCCTCCCCGGCTAGAGGCGTTGGCGCGGGAGGCCAGGACCAGGGAAGAAATCCTGGTGAAGGGCCACCGCCTGGGACTTGAGCCTCGGGTCCTGGAGGTGAGGGCGTCCCTGCTGTTGTCCGTGATTAGGGATAGGTTCTCCAGACTGGTGCTGGGGAGCCTTCCCATCGGAGCCGAGACCACCGGGGCGAGCGTAGGCCTGGGGACCCCGAGCTGGGGCAGCGAGAATCGTAACCACTGAAATGACTTCCCTACACCCGCAGGTGGAGGGGGGAGGGGAAGTAAAGCCTGTGCTCCGGAAGAGGGGTTCAGGGTGAGGAGCCGCGTCACCGAGTCACTGGGTACCCTCAGTTCAGGGGCGACCCGATGTGGAGCCAGGAGGGGAAGACAGGAGAAAGGGAGGGGCCAAAGGGATTGAGTTTCCAGAGCACAGTTGTGAAGGTAAGCCACAAGGTGGGACACCTGGAGGAGGGCGTAGATTTGGTGAGCCTGTTGGCGTGCGAAAGGGGCACTTATTAGCCAGCTCCAGAAAAACGGTTGGCTGAAGATTTGTTTTGAAGGAGGCCGGGGAGGATGAAGAATGTCAGGACTACTGGCCCACACCTGGGGTTCGGATGGCTGGCAGGACCCACCTTGCAGTACATCTCTTTGATCTGGCAGTGCGGGAGCCTGTGCTTAGAGGGGCAAGACCTGGTGACTTCCCAGAGAGGACTGTTCTGGGAGGGAGCGAGTGGCTTGCCCTCTGAGGGAGTTTCTCCCCCTTGGGCCTTGAGGGGCCTCGTCCTCTGGAAGGTGTGAGTTGAGGGAATTCCACCACATCTAACAAACAGCTTTCTCCCCTTCCCTGGGAGAGGGCTCCGGCACTCCGCTCTCACTTGAGGCTTCCTTCCACCCTCCCTCCCATCGCATGTTCCTTGCCAAGGGAGAAAAGGAAGCAGACAGAGCCAGGAGGAACAGAGCCTCGTGGCTAAGAGGCAGTCTTTGTTGTCACATGGACCTGGAGACCTCCCTTTGGGATAGTGTGACCTTGAATACCACTTAAGCTTCTGAGCTTGGTGCTTCTCATCTGTAGAATGGGCGTAATAACAGTGCTTACCTCCTGACGTGTTGTAAAGATTGTATGAGATCATGTTTGTAAAAGCACTTAGCACAACAAACTCGACACAGGTGATGCTAGAAATTACTGTTGTCATTGTCCTTGAGCTCACAGGGTCTCATCCTCTCTTCACTATCTTCAAGGGACCTAGGGTAAGGGAACAGATATCATCCTTCTTTCTCAAGGGGGCTGTGAGGCAGGCTCCTAGGAATTCCGGAGCTTGGGCTGGGCCTCTGCTTGCATGAGAAATATCTCAGAGGGATGGGCAGGGTACTGGAAGCCAAGGGAGGGCTGCATGCCTCTAGGGAAAGCTCAGGGCAGAGGAGGCATTGGGGAAAGGCCTGGGAGCGAGCAAGGGAGGGGCTGAGGAACCAGATGGGATATGGAGACAGGTTGCAGGCTTGGGGACAAAGGGCAGCAGGTTAGCACTTAAGGAAACTTTCTGTGGCTATTTTTTAGATGGGCTTGGTGCCAGGAGCTGCTGAGCTATCACAGAGGGCTGTGGGCTGCTGGGGGAGTGGTCCCCGAATTCTGTCTGATGAGCAGTAGTTTGCACCCCAGGGTCCTGGCCACATTGCAAGTCCTAGGAGTGGCCTGTTTTTCTATGGAGCACTTCATTCATCCACCTCATTCAGAAGCTCTTGGGCTCCTTCTCAGTGTTGTTAGGGACATTAGCCTCCCCTAGGAGACAGGTCCCCCTTTCCCACAGACGAATGAGGGAACCCATGTTTCAGAAGGTGGCCCTTCTGAGGCTTATGTTTTCCTTAAGTCCCTTGCCCCCAAATTGCTAATCACCAGCCCTTCTTAGGTCTCTTCCACCTCGTCTTCTCACTTCTTAGACACCTCCTTCCTGCTAGGTAGACAAATGTGCAGTTTCCCCTCACAGGTCACAGGGACTTCCTCAGAGTCCCCTGGGGGCCAACCACTTTGGAGGCAGAGGTGAATCAGCAAACTGAGTGGGAGTTTCTCTGTTACCCATTCCCCATGCTATTTCCTCAAGGCCCTTGGTGTATTGACCTAAAATCTGAGCAGGTTCTCTTTCTGCTTCTGATGGTTGGGTCCACCTTTTGCAGGGTTCAGAGGACTGTTTAGGAGTTTGGATTCCATGGAAAAGAAAGAAACCGGTCTTTCTTCACACCAGCCTTTTAAAGTCTGCCCACTGGGCTTCTTAAGAGCCTTCTTTTTGAAGCTAACTCAGGCACTTGTGATTCATCTTGGGTATGTTTCAGCATTAACTAAGACTTAGGGATAGAGCTGGATGGTCAAGAAAAACTTTCCCTTCAGTGCTAATAGAAAGTTTCCCACAGAATTGGAAAGGGCAGCCAGGAGACAAATCAAGGAGCCAGAAAATGGGTGCTACCAAGTCACATTCATTAATTTATCCATTCAGAAAAAATGCATGTGTCCTCTAGCTAGGATCAGTGCTAGAGACTCCAAGATGAAGAATCCACGTCATCACTTCTCTCAAGCTGCTCCTTGTCTGAGACACATTCTTATACCTTGCTGGACGTTGATCTAGGCACCTTTCCCGGAGCTACTTTTGTGAATGGGGAAAACAAGGCATTTCACCAATTATTGCCAAGACAGAGTTCAGATTCTTGGATCATGTTGATATCACCTAGGCTGGCACTTTTGTGATTCACTGTTTATGCCATTTACTGTAAGAGCCTGTGACATTCCAGAGAAGGGCCTGCCAGAGAGCAGTGAAGAGACCTCCCAGGAGGCTGAGGCACTGACTGCCCTTTCTAGTCAGCAGGTGGCTTTGAGCTGGATGTGTGCCACGAGCCACCCTTTCCCATGCAGCTGTGCCCACCGGATGGGGGTCATGTACCCACCGGATGGGGGTTGTGTACCAGTGTGCAGCTGATGCCTTAATGTCCTTTACCGTGTCCTCACCTGTTAAACTAATTAATTAAGGATTCACTACAAGGCACCATGCCAGGCATTTTAGAGATCGATTCAGTCCACCTTTTCCTGCCCACAGAAGCCCGTAGCCTACTTGGGGAGACAGCACACAGGCAAAAACAGGTCTGGCCACAATGAGATCTGGAAGCACTTGGTGAAGCATTTGTCAAATGTCAGGAATCAATTATGATCATTGCTACTGTTAGCCAAGGTCTTGCAGGCATTATCAGCAGCTAAATATCGATGCGAGGGTATAGGAGACAGGCAGTGGTTGGTGAGGAGACTATGAGTGCTACTGCTGTGACAGAGTGCCAGAGGAGGCCAGACAAGGAGGCTCTGCTTGACTAGAAGCTGCAGGGAAGGCTCTAGAAGGAGGGGAGGCTGAGGCCAGCCCTTGCAGCGTGGGCTGCTTTTCAGCTCCTGGAGAGGAAGGAGCAGATGGAGTAGAGATGACAGCGGTGGGAATTCAGTGGGTGTTCATGGGATTCTGGGCAGTCTGGCTGGAACAGAAGGGAGTTTTTAGAGGAAGAGTGAGAACATTCCTCTGTTTCTCTCTCTGTCTCCCAGACCATACTCTAAGTGACTTGAAGGTGAAACCAAATCTTATTCCTCTTTATTTTCATCGTCCTAGTATAGGGCCAGGCTGGAGCTTCATAAATGTTGAATTAATGGAATGAATGAGGGCAGAAAGCACTGAGGGCCTGGCTGAGAAGATGGGACTGGGGCCTTCGCAGTGGCAGAGAAGGTGTTGGAGCCAGGGAATAACATGGTGAAAATGGCACTTGGGATACTGGATGGGAGAGAGGGTTGAGACCTGCAGCAGGGGAAACCAGTCAGGGGCACTGGTGGGCACCAGGGACCCTCCCAGCTCCTCTCTGCCACACTCCCCTCCTGTGGCACCCACACCAAACTGCACACCCTCTCCTGCCCTCCTCTCCCTCCAGGAGTGGAGAGTCATTTGAACCAGTCAACCTGGCAACTTCTGAAAAGGGCCTCATGGGACCGGTGCTGCCTGTATCTTTTCCTACATGACATCTACGTGCAGTGGGGCCTTTGGCTTCCTTTCTGCATGGTGGCAGGGCGTGACATGTAAGCCACTAATCAAGCTGAAGGGACGGGTCTTCAGTTTGGTTTTCTCCCTCCCACCCTTGGTCTTCCGGTATTGGACCTTTTTGTTTTAAAGGCCACCTGGGTTCCAAGGAGGCTGCCCATCGATTTTCCAGTTTGACTGGTTGAACCACCGCTGTGGCCTCAGGGCTGATTCCTCAGGCTGGCTTTACTGCTGCAGGATCCCCTTTCTCTGGAAGTTCTGTTTGAACTGGCTTGGGCTGCCTGGGGCCAGGGCTGCCGGTGACCAGGAGGGAGAGGGCTAGGGAAGGCATGGATCGAAGGGGGCATGGAACCTAACAAACATGGGACAGTTGCCTGGGCACTTGGGGCGTCCCCACACCACAAGGAGCCTGGACCTGTACAGACGCGGGACAGGGTGCATCTATGTGCCTTACTGCAGGAAGGGTGGGCAGGGGAGAGCAGGCATGGGCAGAACAGAAAGAGCACTGACGTGCACCAGAGTCCCCATGGCCTTACTAGGTTTGCCACCTTCAGACACTTACTTAACATCTCTTTCCTTAGTCTCCATATCTGTGAATTGGAGAGAGTAACAAAATCTTTCTTAAAGGTCGTTGTGAAGATAACAGAGGCTAATGGATTTAAAGCACTTGGCAGAGCCCTCAATAAAATGGTGGCTGCCATGATTATATGATTATTACCATTATTATTCTTATTATTTGTTATTCCTAGCTCATAAGAAAGTTGTCAAGATTAATATGCTGCCAGCAACGCGCTTTGAGGACATCCTCTTTGCCACTCACGCATTCAGTGGTTTGGGCACTGTTGACTGAACACGCACCGTGCGAGGGGCTTGTGAGGAGCTGATACAGCAGTGAACACACAGGAGACAGGGCACCCGCTCACTTCCCTGAGGTCCCAGGAGTAGGCTCTGGGTGTCATCGCTGTTTCTGTGCCAGCCCCACCCCCACCCCCCACCCCTGCCCCAGAAGCTCCAGGCTCTGAGAAGGAGGAGTTGGTGAGGAAGGGGGCAGGGAGGGAAGAGGTCAGGAGACAGACAGAGGACAGGAGTGGGGCTCTGCCTCAAGGCTTGGGCCTCTGGCTGGTATCACCCTGCCTCAGGCCCCCATTCCACACCCCCAGTCCCCAAGGATGTGATCCCTGAGAACAGCTCTGGAAACCCTCAGAGGCTTTCGTTTCTGCTGCTCTGCACACCTGTGCCACCTTGCGGACTCTGCAGAACCACCCCCAGCTTTGAGGTCCCTGGTTCCTGCCCCCTCCCCCCTGCTTCTGTTCTCCTCCCGTCCTCCCCCGCTCCCCAGACAGCTTGGTGATGAGCTGTGTAGCATGAAAGTCGATATTTGGCCATTACCCTTCTACCCTGATTGCCAGTTCTTCTCAGAGTGCCTTCTTCTGTAATCTAATATTTGTGTCTGTTTCCCTGTAAAACTGCCAATTTTCTGCACAGGCCTCTGACCTCTCCTTGGTTGGCTCTCCTGCCTGGGCAGTGTGTTTTGTCGGGGATGGGGGTGTGGCGGGCACAGAGCTTCCTGGATATTTAATTCCTCTCACTGAGGAGGAGAGGATTAATCCTCAGCCTGGTTTTACAACAGGGGAAACTGAGGCCCCAAGAAAAGTGATGGCCCACATCTTGAGTGCAGGTGGCCCCAACTTGAACCACCTCTTCTGTAGCTTGCTCATCCCAGAAGACCCTTGCACAGGCCGCCAAGTAGAACCTCTCTCCAGTGAGCCAGACATGTGCCTCCCCTACCCACCGAGAGCTCCGGGATGGAGCCATGTTCCTGCCCCTGCTGTTGGCCAAGTCTGCCTCCTTGACGTGACCCTCTGGGGAACTGTCAGGGGTGAGGATTGAGGAGTCTGGCTGGGGGACCTTTGAGAGTGAGATCTGAGTGTTGCCTTCATATTACTATTTTGATAATAGGTCTCCTAAGAACTCTGTGACTAGGGCCCCAGAATCTATAGAGAAGGCTGACAGTTGGCTTCAAACTGTGGGTCGTTCCCTGATTGCTCTTCCCTAATTAAAATTTGTTTTCACTGATCTTATCTCCTGGAATGTACTGAACTTCATTCATTCACTCATTTATTCACTCACCCACACATTCATTTTTTTTCTCTCCTTCAGTTTTGTTGACTAATATGTATTATTGTATCTGCTTTCTGCCAGGCAATGAGAATATGAAATGAATAAGATGCTGTTTTGCCCTCTGGGAGCTCAGAATACAGACAGTTGGGAAGTCAGACATCCAAACAGACAAGCAGAATAGAATGCAAAAGCAATGTCATAGAGAGGTGATAAATTCCTCCTGGGTTGGTTGGTAAAGGCTTCACAGAAGTGACATTTGAGTGGCTCCTTGAAGACTAAGTAGGGTTCCCCAGGGGCAAGGGGTGGGGAGGAGGTGCTGTGCAAAACACCTCATGATGCGGGGCTTCTACTCTTCTGCCTGGCTGAGCTAGCTGGTGGCGGCCAGGCCATGATTGTACCAGGTTCAGTTCCACTAGATCCTTGCTAGGAGTTTCCTTTGTTGGCTCTGTGTGAAGGTAGACACATCTGGAGGCCTTGGCCCCTATAACAGTTTTGCTCCTGAGGCTCCCAGCCCCAGTTTTTTTCTCTGGGAACCTTCTGCTGCCTGTCAACATGGCCCTGCCTGGGAAGAAGCTCAGGAGGAGGGTGGAGGGGTGAGTGGTCAGTAGCCTGGCAGATACTGACCGCCTCAGCGGTGCCCACCAACTATTCAGCAGCAGGCTCTGGGAGGCAAGGCCCAGGTCAGGGGTCTGCCAGAGGGGAGCAGGACAGGGTTGGCTGGAGCACACGGCTCATGTCACAGAGGCCCTATGTAGGTTTGTGCACATGGCAGTGGGACGGGCAAGGGGAAGGGAACTGGTGTGTCTTCAGCCCCTGCTCAGTGTACCTACTATGTGCACAGGAGCAGGGTACTTTACACACATGAGCCATTCAGTATAGAGATCTCATCATGAAGTGGGGGTGGGGGGCGAGGAGTCCCCAAGTTGGCCTTGCTGGTGTTTGAGAAGTTTCTTGGTACATTCTTCAGGTTAGAGCCTCCGAACAAGTTTCTATGTACATGTACGTGTGTGTGCACACAGGTGTACATGTGAGGCTGGGTCCCTATGAGATCCCAGAGCAGGGAAAGGCCTTGCTGTGTTTCCACCTTTATAACAAAGGAAAGAATAATGTGGGTCCCTCTGCCTTTTCTCTTCTGAGGAACTTCCAGTTTGACTGAAGGGTGTTCCTGCCTGAGAAGTATTTGCTGTTGCCCCTGCCTGGGGCCCTGGTCCCTCAGATCTCTGCTGTGCTGGTACCTTCTTGTCACACAGGTCACAGCTCAAATGTCACCTGCTTTAAAAGGTCTTCACTGAGGAGCGCCTGGGTGGCTCAGTCGGTTAAGCGTCCAACCAGCTCAGGGCATGATCTCACAGTATGTGAGTTTGAGCCCTGTGTCGGGCTCTGTGCTGATAGCTTGGAGCCTGGAGCCTGCTTGGGATTCTGTGTCTCCCGTTCTCTCTCTGCCCTCCTGCCTCCCCCCTGGCACTCTCTCTCTCTCCCTCTCAAAAAATAAATAAACATTTTTTAAAAATTAAAAAAAAAAAAGGTCTTCACCGACCAATCAAAAGCAGCTTACGCGTGGATCTCCTCAGTCTCTACTCCATTATTCTACCCCTGCCTCTTAACATCACTCTGAAATTATTTATTAGTTGGCTTCCTTATTATCTGTCCTTCCTCCCTAGAATAGAAGCTCTCTAAAGACAAGGATCTTTCTGTATTATTCACTGCTATGTCTTCTAGTACCTAGTTCCTGGCACATAGTAGGCATTCAATAACAGTTTGGTTGAGTGAATGCATAAATGAATGCATGCATGCATTTTCCTAGAGGACTTTCGCTCTTCCAGAGGGAAGCTGCAGGTAGTATTGGTGTCTTGGGACTCATAGAAAATGAGAAACTCACTACGCTGCATGTGGGTTTGGGACTGAGAGAAGAGGGGGAGGATTCTGCAAGGACTGAGCAGTTTCCAGCAGCACCTAGCTTTTATGCGCAGATGTGTCCTAGGGGAAGCTCATAGCAGGGAGCAAGGAAGTGTGAGTGGGGTCCTCCTCAGTGAACGCAGAAACGAGGGATCGGGGTCTTAGACTGAGGTCAGTATTGCCGGTCGCTCAGAGTCACTGGGGGTGTTAGATGGCTGCTGGAGTGACCTTCCAGGACCATCTCACTGCTGGGGGCTCTGGACTAGAGAGCTTCTAGGGCTCAGGCACTAGGAACCTGCATTCCTTCCAGCCTCATGGGACCCTGTGTTTCACCGGGAAACACTTCTACATCATAACAGCTCTTGGGGTTCTGGGCCCTGGGTTTCCAAAGAGTGGCCCTTCAAGATTTGATGTGAAGGTGGTAGCCTTTAGAGTTGCTCTGGTCCACGTATCACCTTTGATCACATTGAAGGAGTGTGTGTGTGCGCGCACACATTTGTTTGTGTCTTTAAGAAGCAAGGAGGGAGAGAGTATCATTCTAAAATCTGCAGTCTTTCTTGTAGGTAGTATCTGAATCAGATCCACTGACTCAGTGTCCTGGAGGTTAAAACATGGCCTTGGAGTTAGAGGATCAGGATTCTGTCTGCCAAAGACTGGGGCCGCCTCTTTTATTTCGGCGTCCCATCCCTCCCAGAGCAAGACAGTGCGAATGCTGAGTAATGCCTTTGTCTAGAGACCCTGGTGCACCTTCTCCCCAGGATGAGGGACGGTCAGTCTGCAATTGGGTAGGAGGAGGAGGTCAGGTGGCAGCGTGTGGCCCAGCAGACAGCGAGGCTGTGTCCCCAGACGGAAGGAAGGAGAACGCAGCAAGTGGCAGGTTTGGGGCAAAGATGCTCTCCCCGCTCCCCTCACCCACCTGGTGTGACATTTGTGTGCCAAGAGCCTTTGTCTTGATTCTTCTCTTGAGATTTGTCTCTTAGGTCACCCTCGGTATCATTCTCCCGTTTGTCCCTTCACTTGTCACTCAGGGAAGATGGTGTCATTGGTCTCTTGGTGTTACCGGTCTTCTCTCTTGCTGAGAGAAATGGGTTTTGAAATGGGGATTATTCTGATGCCTTGTTGGAGGTGGCAAAGTCAGGCAGCCACCCTCCCCACACACAGGGTCTGCCTTTCCCTAAAGCTTGTTCTGGGGTTGTTCAGGGTGACCTCTTTGGAGGTGACCTTCTGCCACAACCCCCGTGAGCTCCACGTGTCCAGCACATTCTGGTTTCCTGTCG
Organism: Cryptoprocta ferox; assembly: GCA_028646485.1. Lineage (NCBI taxonomy): Eukaryota > Metazoa > Chordata > Mammalia > Carnivora > Eupleridae > Cryptoprocta > Cryptoprocta ferox. The sequence continues at coordinate 34,208,743 of CM053560.1, forward strand.
AGGAGGGGCTGCGGGCCTTCCTGGGCCTTGGCCTTGGTAACCGGAGCCACCCTGGCTGCAGGGATTGGGTGTCTGCCTTGGGTTTCAGGTGTATTAAGTTGTTCCTGTTGTAGCGTCTCATTGCTAATGAAAAGGCTCAAGTCACGCTGCTGGTCCTTTGGGCTGTGGTTGATCACAGTGATAACATTTGGCATCCAGAAGCACCTTATTTCCACTTGAAACATGTGGTACTTGGCAGGCAGGTAGTCTGGCACCTGATGTTAACCCATGAGGTGCCGGCCTGCCAATAGGCACACCTGACTTTGCCAGAATTTAGATGGTAGGCAGACTCAAGAGAGCCATCCAGGCTCCATGGTGGGTGGCATTTTCTTTTTGTTGGAACACTATAGCTTAGTGTGGCCCCTGTCCCACCTCCTGCCCTACTCTGCTTCCTCTCTTAACATGAGCCCCTCCCCAGAGCTCCTTCTGTTCTCCACACTGTGCCCCTGGGCTCCCTGCTGTCCTCATTCCCTAGGGGACGGACAGCTTCTTCAGCTAACATTTCATAAAATATGTGTCAGGTCCTGTGTTACTGGCTTTACACCTTCTCTCACAATAATCACAGAAACTCTCTGACATGAGGGATTATCACTCCCATTTTGCAGGTGAAGAAACAGCAGAGAGGTTAAGAAGCTTATTTGAGAACACACGGGTAATGAGTGGGAAAGGCAGGATGGGAACCAAACTCTGACCACACGGTTGTATTCTGACTGACCATGCTTCCCAGGGCTCTCTTTGGAGGCAGGTGGTGATGGGAAGGGGTGTTCTTTCCCCTGAATGTGCCCTGTTCCCTTCCTTCCACAGTCTTCACAGCCCTTCACTTCTAGACTGAGGGGGCAGTAAGCTTGCCCTTACTGCCCCCTCAGTTTAGCAGTTTACCACCCATGGTGAACCATCTCCCCTGTCCTGTCCCTCTGTCCTGCCCTAGCCCCCAGTACCCAGAGGCCAGCCTTGCCCCTCCTCCTGTTCTCTGACAGCCGCCCTGTCACTGCACTCCAGGGCTCTGGTTGCAGCCTGACAGTCTCTGAGGGTGGCTGCCAGAGAAGCAGAGGCTGTACAGACAGGGACACAGCAGGAAGAGCCAAAGGCCACCGATGTAGTGAGGGCAGCACTGTCCACAGTCCTAGGCAGCAGTCACTTAGCTGAGGAGCTTTCCTTGGCAATGTCTGTGGCGCATGCACATGGCAGGACACACGTCCCTGCTCTTGAGCCACAGGCGCCCATCCTCCTCATGCTCCCTGGGGCAGGGGGATGCCACTAATTGAATTGCCACTTTATGCCCGGCACTCTGCTGGAGTGGAGGCAGAGATTTTAAAAACAAAAAATTTATTGTCAGATGCAAAATATACTCCCTTCCCCTTGGGACTTTACATCTGGCTGGGGCTGGAAGACAAAAAAAATAAGCAGTGGCGAGCAGGGAATTTGGGGGGAAGTTTTCCTCCTAGCCCCATTGTTGAAACACCTTGCCTGCCTGCCTTGGAGGTGGGAGACATTAGGCAGCAGTGGACAGCCACAGGCTGTGAATCTTCTGGCAAGCCCAAGCCACTTTCAGGCTCCCCTAGGAAAGGGGGATGTGCTATGAGGGTACCCATGGGCTGGAAGGCAGGGTCTGTGCCAGGATCCAGCATCCCCACCCCCACTCTGGCCAACGTGTTCTGTCTCGAGGCGTCTCTGCTTCTCTGCACATCTGCCTCATGTTCCTCTAGTTACCGACCTTCCAATCCTGTCTGCACCATCTGGAGGGAGCTGGTTTGATCAGCTTAGCCAGATTCCCTTGTCACTGTTGGCCAGGTCACCTTGGGGGTCACCAGCAAACCCATTAATGGGCCTCCTTTGGTCAGATACCCACCTCTGGTCCAGTTAGGAGCTGCTTGCCCACAGAGAGGACACTGCAACCAGCCCTGCGTCCCTGAGCAGAGGCTTGGGGCTGGGCGGTTCCGGCCAGAAAGGGACGCTGGGTGTGGCAGCCACCACGACTGGCACCTCTGAGTGCTGAGAGAGAATGATGAGCTGCGCCTCGTGCTTTAGGCACTTGGTTGGCAGAGGGCCCCCATCTCCCTGACTTTCTCGTCCGGGGCTACCAGCGTCCCCAGGAACATTTGCTGGAGCTGCGTGGAGGTAGTGTGCTTGTTTCTTCACAGCACAGTGTTCCCTGGGAAAAGAAGCTGGCTCTCCTGTAGGGACAGCGATGTGGCACTGTGCAGGCTGATGTGTCTGGGCTTAGTGCAGTCCCCAACAGTCTCAAGGAGCAAGGGAGTTCCCTGAAAATAGGTTGTGGTGGGCTTGCTCCACAAGTGCCCAGGGCCTCACTTCTAGATGCCTCACAATAGAACAGATAGGGGGTATGCCAGGGTGTCTGCAGCCAAGGGTCAAGGGAGCAATGGGTGGGTATTAGGAGGCCAGTTTTCCAGTTTTGGCCCAGCCAGAGGGTGTAGGAGCATGGGGACATCATGTGGCCACTCTGTGCCTATGGTAGTAATCACCGCTCTTACCTGCCTCTCAGGGTTGGCACGAGAACTGAGGGCTCTGGACTCCCCAGCTGCTGGGTGTGCTAGAAGTGTCATTATGAGCCTTGGGTGTGGCTCTGCCTAGAGATGGGCTAGACAGTGGTTCTCAAACTTTACTGTGCCCAACAGTGAGTAGGTCTGGGTGGACCTGGAGCATTGCATTTCTAATAAGTTCCCTGATGCTGTTGATGCTGATGGTCCCTGGATTAGCAAGGGCAGTAGGGTAGCAAGGGACTGGACCATGTATCTGTTTCCACATTAAAGGCTCTCTGGGTTTGTTTTCCTGGCTGCTCTCCAGGAAGCTGTTGTTCAGCAAAGGGATGAGAGAACGAAATCCTACTATGTGCATGACCTCCTATTATGCGCACACGCTTCACATCCACTGCCTAATTCATATCCCACAACAGCCCTTAGGAGGCCAATGGTATTCTCATTCTACAGATAAGAAAACTGAAGCTCAGAGAAGTAGAGAGTTGCCCAAAGTCACACAGCCAGTGCCAGAATCAGGATTCAGACCCAGGTCTTTCTGATTCCAACACTGGTGGATAGCTCTTTCACTATATTGTAGCTCAAACTTTCTTCTAAAAATCACCCAATACCCTGTTAAAAATATACGTTCCTGGGCCTTGCTCTCCGAGTCTCATTCAGTGGGTCTAGGCAAGTCAAGGTAGCAGCATTTAAAAAAACAAAAACAAAAACCACCCCAGGTGATTCTAAAGCTGAGCACCTGCAAAGCACACCTGGAAAATGGGAGACCACCCATGCTGCCTCAGCTGACCCTTCAGGTGCAAAGCGTTAGTCCAAATCTCAAACTGGAGAGCTTGTTGAACTACAGATTTGGGGGCCCCACCCACAGAGTTTCTGATTCCATAGATCTGAGGTGGAACTCAAGAATTTGCATTTTCTAACAAGTCCCAGCTGATGCTGATGCTACAGGTCTGGGGACCACACCTTGAGAACCACTGTCTAGAGGCTGGTTGTCCAAAGTGTGATCCATGGACCAATAGCATCGGCCTCACTTGAAAATTTAATCCAGCATCTCAGGCCTCACCTCACAGCTACCAAATCAGAGTCTGCATTTTAACTCAATCCCTAGGTGATCTGCGTGCACCTTAGAGTTTGAGACGGGCTGCCCTAGAGGCATGCGGACACACAGGGGATGGAGGTGGATGGAGAGTATTTCTCCTCCACATACAGTTTGGAAATCAGCAAAGAGGGGCCAAACTGTTAGGATGAGCACCCAGAGGGGGCTGATGAGGAGCTGAGAGGTGAGGCTTGGAAAGGACAGAGGAGTCTTTCCCCAAGGAAGGTAGAGAGAACAGAGGCACACTCTGAAGAAATGAGGTAGGCCTCAGGAATGGCTTCATCAGGCAGCATTCATCTTGCCCCTGAAGAGTGGAGAAGAAACTTTGTGGAGTGCATGGCACTAAAGAGGGGAGCTAGGGGGCTGAAGCCTTCAGCGAAGGGACAGTGGCTGCCGGGAAAGTGATGGACAAACACATCTCTGTGTAAACATTGTGCTTAGCAGCTATGAGAGCCCCACTAAGGTGGGAAAGCAGGGGTCTGTGAGTGGCTAAACAAGGCCAGTGTTTTGATTCCCCTGCAGTGCTTATCGGCAGAGAAAACCAACCACCCACACAGGGGGACAGAGGGGCCATGGACGGGCACAGTCATGGCAGGCCAGGGGATGATTGGTGGGTGGACACAGCGAGAGGTCCAGGCTATGAGACCAGAGAGAGTAGAAAGAATAGATTCCACCAGAAGATCACTGAGCAGTTCATCTTCTTTAAATTAAAAAAAGGTGGGGGGTGGTGAGGAAGATCCCTCAAAAGGGCTAGACTTACTGTTTCTTCCTTGGTGCATATGAATAGCCAAAATTGAAGCATTTCACTTCTCTGAGCACCACAAATCTTACTGGGTGGTCAGGAGGACCTAGGTTGTGAGAGGATGGGGATAGGGATGCTGTGGGCCCCCAGCACTCCTCAGCCTTGGTCCCCGGCCACCCAGCTAAGAAGTGAGGGAAGCGGGAGATGGAATCCAAGCCCAGGGCTCACTCCCAGGGTAGCCGCATCTGGTCAGTGCTGCCTCTTCTAACACCTGCTCACATTCTCACACAGTGTCCCCTAGAGTTGGGAGCTCCTCCCCGGCTGAGCCCTGTTCAAGGACCTACAGAGAAACCAGTACAGTATAGTTAAGTCCTCTGTGTCCAGTTAGTACACAACTCTCATTCCCCTGAGAAGCAGTGCTGGGGGTAGCCAGGGCTCTGGCCTTAAAGGGGCCTGTATTCCAATCTCTACCACCTGCTGTGCTGACCTTGGGGTATTTATCTTCCCTCTTTGGGTCTTTGTTTCCTTTCCACTAAGCTCTGTAAGGTCAGGGACCATATGTCTTTTTTTACCACTCTGCACCTAGCACTGTGCAGGGCACATAGTAAGTTCCCTTCTCTCTCCCTCCCTGCTACCTTGTGACCACTTTTGCTCAAGGCACTGTCCTTGTCAGGTTTGCTGGGCTAGCGTGAGCTGGTTTGATTATAAAATGAACAAAATTGCTGGTTCTCCCTCGAAGCTGGCGCTACACCATGAAAGAACAAGAATTTCTTGATTCCCTTCCATGCCAGAGATGGCAAGAAGCAAATGCTTGACAACTGTTTGTCTAGGGAGGCACAAGCATGCCACTGCCCCCACCGAGGCCAGGTGCCCTCCACCCTCGCTTTCTCAGCACACTTGGAAGAATGGCCGCCAGACATTGCCCATTTGGAAAAGTACAGCTCAATAGATATGAATCAGCTTGGGCAGGCGGAAAATGATTCACGTCTGACCAACCTGATTTAGTTTGGGCTGTCCGTTCTGAATCTTTTTCTCCCCTCTACTTAAATGATGATTGGCCTCGATGGTGAGAAGGAAGGGCCAGAATTTAATCTGCCTGCATTTGTGGAAGCCTGGGAACAGGCTGGAGGAGGGGAGAAGCGTTCCCATTGGTAAAGAACTAATGCCGAGCGGAAATAGCGGTGGTGTTGGGGACTCTGGGACCTTTGGGGTCTTTGGGGCTGTGTCTTTGGTGACTACCGTCCATCTAGAACTGTGCCTTTACCGTGTTCTCCACCAGAAAACTGGTTGGTTCATGATGCCCATTCCCGACCTGTCTCCGGAGAGTACACAAAGACTTAAGCTTAAGTAACCTACTAGATACAGCTCTTGAATCACTGGGCACAGTGCCCGGGCACAGTTAGGGCTGGGAAGAGGCATCGTGAGAAAAATGTCTCCCTCATCTCTGTCATCTCTCAGATTCAAGCCTGTGTGCTCCTGGTGCTGCCGACTCCTCCTGCAAGTTTCCCCAAATGTTTCTGCCTTGGGCTGGTTTGCCAACGCCTTATGTTTCCTGTGTCTTGTGGCAGCTTAGCCCCTCGAGCCCTTGGGCAGATGAGCCTGAGAACCCTGTTTGTTCTCCCTTCCCTCCCCCCAGCGACATGGTATGCCACTGCCTCTTCCCCTGTTCACTGATAGTCATTTACAAGCACCCACTATGGACCAGGACTATACCAGGTTATGATGACAACTGCAACTGAATATCTACCAGGTGCCAGGCACTGTACCTCATCTGGTCTTCTCAGCCACCTTCTGAAATGATTGGTAATGTCCCCATTTTACTGGTGAGGAAATGAGGCTCAGAGGGGAAAGGTGCCTAAAGTCATAGCTATGAGTTAAGTAGCCAGAGTCAGGATTCAAGCTCAGGCCTGACTTCAAAGCCCATGCTCCTTCTAAATAAAGAAGTAAACAACAGTGCCTCCTCCAGTAAGTGGGGCTAGTCGACAGCAGATTCACCAGGGCTTCTTGGGAACTTTGCTAGGTGCTGAGGGCTGTGTACACAGTCCTCTCTCTCCAGGGTCTGTGTGCCTCCCCCACATTCGTGACAGTGCCACACTCCTTCCTGGTTATTAATAAGGCAGAGAGGGGCACCTGGGTGGCTCAGTAGGTTAAGCATCCGACTTCGGCTCAGGTCATGATCTTGCAGTTCATGGGTTCAAGCCCTGCGTCAAGCTCTGTGCTGACAGCTCAGAGCCTGGATCCTGCTTCGGATTCTGTGTCTGCCTCTCTCTCTCTCTCTGCCCCTCCCCTGCTCATGCTCGCTCGCTCTCTCTCTCTCTCAAAAATAAATATTTTAAAAAATTAGGCAGAGAAAGAGAAAAAAATAACAGGCAAATTAGGTGGGTTGCTATTCCTAGGGATTAGACTTCCAGCGGGGGTGGGGGGTGGGGATAAATAAATACCTGCAGTTCTCTCCAGAAGGAGAAATAGGAAGACTTCATGCTGAGGAGAGTGAGACACATTTGGGGGCTGAGCGAGGCAGTGATGGCGTGGATTCCCCCATACTCACTCTGCCTCCTCCTCCACCGCCTCAGCCCTTTACCCATGGCAACTCTCAGGTCAAGGAGGAAGGGAAGCCCCCTTCAAAGCCCTGGATACTTTCTCAGGGTCAATTTTTGGTTCAAGAAGTCCCTCCTCACCTCATGCCATCTTTCTGCCAAATTAAGCCACAGGAAATCCCTTCCAGCGTGAGTGCCCTGGGCCTTTACCATTCAGGTCTGGGTGGTACCCTTCCTAACTTCCTTGCTCTCTTCCTTTCCCCAGGTGTGGATTTTAAGATGAAGACCATAGAGGTAGATGGCATCAAAGTGCGGATACAGATTTGGTGAGTTGGGTAGGAGGAGGGGGTGTGGGAGGAGAGACCCAGGCTTCCACTGCCATGTGTAGAAATCCCGAGGCTGCATCTGGGCTAACTGCATCTGGCCACCTCTTCTACGGAGAGAAGCAGATGTCTCAAAGCCCATCTCCTGCTCCTAGGAGCCTTAACCTCTTTTTCTTAAGAAACTTTATGAGCTTGGCCACAAGTCACCAAAAGGCAGGAATTAGAAGGAAATGGCAAAGTAACCAGTGTGGCTTTGTCTTAGGAAAAGGCTTTGCCCTTGGGCGGTGCCGCAGTGTGGTAGGAGAGAGGGTTACCTGGGACCCTGGGGAGAGAGCTCCCTCCAGCATGGTGCAGTTCCCACCAGTAGCCACAGGGGGCCGCTGTGGCTCTCTGGCCTGACGCTCCTACAAGCCCTGCCTTTGCCAGCTTTGGAGCTAACTCGTTTGAGAATGGTACATGCACAAGAACTGGAGGTAGAGCATCCACCCTGTCTGAACACAATGGCCAAATTCCACAGAGTCGTCCAAGGCCCAGTTATGTTTGGGGCTCCTGGCTTAGCTATAGTCGACAAGGCCCCATAAGCCATGTCAACACCAAATAATCAGGCCTCTCTCCTGCAGTCAGGTATGCTCAGGCCCCCTTGGAGATCCAAGCTCCTCCAATCGATCTTTCACCCTGTAGCTCCCCAGTTTTTCCTGCAAGGGCACAGGGTCTCCCAGCTCCTGTTCATCCCTTCCCCTCTGGTTCCATCGTCCCTGCTCCTCTGATGGACTGGCTTTCTACTGCAGGGATACAGCGGGGCAGGAGAGATATCAGACCATCACAAAGCAGTACTATCGACGGGCCCAGGTAAACCACCATTTTCAGGGTTTGGAGGTGGGACGCTGCCATCCAAACTCCCTGCTCTGGGTGTTGGAGATATTTATGCCACCGACTCCCCAAATAGAGCCCTCAGATTGCCTGCTGGAGAGAGCAGCCTCAGGCAGTCTTGCGGTTATTCATTGATCGTTCATTCATTGATCAGTTATTCTCTGACCACACACTACAGGCAAGTCCCCCACCCTCATCCCCGGCTTCCACCCTCCACCCTGGGCCAAAGACCCCAGTCAGAACATTTGGTGCCTTCCTACCTCAGAGAGTTCCAGGATAGGCCTAGAGTGCAATCGCTTTGGGGGCATGAGAGAGAAGGAGAAATTTCTGGGTGCTGAGGGGTCCTCAGTATGCTAAGCAGGGAGAAGGGAGAGTGGGACCCAGCATTTAAGGTACCACACCTGCTTCTGGCCCCATGACTGTGCACGGTCTCAGTGTGCATCTACCTCCCCCATCTCTCTCTCCTTCTCTCTCTCTCAGGGGATATTTTTAGTCTACGACATTAGCAGCGAGCGCTCTTACCAGCACATCATGAAGTGGGTCAGTGATGTGGATGAGGTAGGAGATGCTGCCTCATCGTTGGGGGTGGGGGAGGGGCACCTCAAAGGGGAAGGCAGAGCGAGGGCCAGATGGGAAGGGCCGAGGCTCTCCGGGTTGGTGAGCAAACACTCCCAGGAAACCTTGCCTTCCACAGCCCTGGACGAAGACCTCTGGGTGAGTAAGACATGGGGAAGAAGCCCAAGCTGCCATGCCATCCGTGCTCAGTGCCCATCAGGGCCTCCATGGCTGGTCCTTCCTTGGAAATGAGTTAGGTCAAAGCCTACCCTGTGACCAGCTTCCTTCCTGAAATCTCAGGACCAGGAGTAATAATCGTGAGACTGGGGTTCTAGTCCTGGCTCTGGAGCCTCGGGCAAGCCATTTGAACTCTCTGAGTCCCCAGTTCTCCATCTGCAGGATGAGGGGCTGGACTTAAGTGCGATGCCCTTGCCAGTTCAGTTACCAGTTGTCCCACTCTGGGAAGCACCAGTAGGAGTCAGAGTGGCTCCTACTTTAAGCTGTCCCCAGGACAGCCCTCTGGGACCCCCAGGGTCAGCCGTGGTGCTTGGGGGAGGCTCGCACCTGCACCCAGTCAGCCTGCTCTGTCCCTAGGGCTCTTAAGCTTGGTGCTGATATAGAGGCCAAGAGACTGTTGGCGGGGAGATAGGAGGGAAAGGCGGCACTCACTGGCAGTCCTGCTTGTCCTTTGTCCCTAGTATGCACCAGAAGGTGTCCAGAAGATCCTCATAGGGAATAAGGCTGATGAAGAGCAGAAGCGGCAGGTGGGAAGAGAGCAAGGGCAACAGGTAAGTGGAACGAGCTGGCCGAACCCCATCCCTTGGGTCATCTGCTGCCTTCCGGGGTCAGTCCTAAGGGCCGGGACCCAAGATTCTGTCCCTGTCACCAGGCCCCCTGGCACTTTCCACAGTTCCCTAAGGCCCTAGGGGAGTTGCCACCCTTGAGAATTGGCTTTCTGCCCTTCAGGACTGATTTTGGGGTCCACCCTGAAACAAAGACCATCCAAAAACAAAGACTCCCCACCTCTGAGTGCCCCAGAGCAGGATTACCCTCTGCTAAAGAGGTCATCCCCAGTGTTCATGGTGAGGAAGGGCTTCAAGTCGCTGGTTTCTCCAGCAACATCCAGACATGGCTACCATCTACAGCATCCCACCCCATCCTTCTTATATCAGAAAGAGGTAGGAAGGAAAATGAGGGAATAAAGGGCCCACAATCGGACAAGCCATGGGGCAGAGAGGGTAGGAAGGTGGTGCCAAGGGAGACCACCCTCCCAGAGCACAGAAGGATGAATACCACGGAGACGAGAGTCATCTACCCACTCTGAGGGCCTCCAGAGCTTTTCTCTCCCTCTTTTAGTCCCTAGCGCTTAAAATAAAATGGATCTTTTGGTATGCAAAAATAATGCATGGTCATTGAAAAATCCGAAAGTAGAAGCGAACCCTACTAGAATAAACCCTACTAGAACAGCATTTATCGAACACTGTATGTGTGGCTGGTGCAAAGCAAGTGCTTTGAGACACATGACCCCTTTTAGTCATTCCATGACTTTGGTTGAAAGACACCGTCTTCCCCCTTTAACAGATGGCAGAGCTGGGCTTAGAGTAATTTGTCTACAGTCGTACAGCTGCTGAGTGGCAGCCCTGGTGTCTAAGTCTGGGTCTGTTTGATCCCAAAGCCCGTTTTTTTTTTTTTTTTATTAATTTGACATCTTGCCCAAGATTTTGATGTTTATCTCCTGATGTGTGAGCTGTGTCCACTGGGGGTAGGAGTGTGTGTGCCGAGGGCAGGAGTGTGTCTGCATTGAGGTGGGTGGGGAGTGCGGGTGGGTGTTTATGGAGCATCTCCGTTCTCTGCTAGCCTGTGTCCTAGAAGGAGCTCCCACATGGTCTGAGAAGTGACCTACGGTGAGAAATTGTCACAACACAGCATGGACTGTGAGGGCGATGGCGGAAGTATGTACCGGGTGCTGTGGGCACCTGCCTTCCCTTACTGACTCCCTTTCAGGAATGTTCTTTTCTTGCAGCTGGCTAAAGAGTATGGCATGGACTTCTATGAAACAAGTGCCTGCACCAACCTCAACATTAAAGAGGTGAGCGCTCCGAAGCCCAGCTGCCCTGCCTCTTTGGCTGAGTCCAGCAGAGGGGGGAGGCTAGAGGAGGCAGCAGATGGGAGCAGGGTCAGATGAGACCCTGCCCCTGGGGCAGTTACAGGGCTGCCTGGGGAAGGGAAAGAGGAGCCCAACTAACTAACGAACGTGTGACCCTTGGTTTCCCAGTCTTTCACGCGGTTGACAGAGCTGGTGCTGCAGGCCCACAGGAAGGAGCTGGATGGTCTCCGGACACGTGCCAGCAATGAGTTGGCCTTGGCCGAGCTGGAGGAGGATGAGGGCAAACCTGAGGGCCCAGCGAACTCTTCAAAAGCCTGCTGGTGCTGAGGGTCCTGCGTGGAGCACCTGCCGGTCCCCCTCCCCTCAGGAGGCCTGTGGCAGACAGGGAGTCCGGGCTCTGCCCTGCTTCTCCTCTCACTCGGGTGACCCTGTGGAATACCAGTAGCTGCTACTCCCCTGCCTGGCCTTGAGAGCAGCCCCGCTGTCATCTTTGAGCAGTCTCTGCCCCCAGCCCCTCCAGCCTGGAGTGGCTCCCTTCAGCCTGTTTCCCTGCCACAGGCCTGCTATGAGCCCCCAGTATGCTACGGGCACTGTCTCACCGCCCTGAGCTCCCCAGACAGCGGCCCAGTCTGGAGTGAGGCCACTTTAAGGCCCCTTCTTTCTCAGTGCATTTTGCCTCCTCTCTGCTTTTTCTCTCTTCCTCCCACTTCTCTTCCTTGTCCCCTTCCCCTCCAGTGTTTTGGATCAAAGCCCCTCACACCTCTTTCCCTCTATGTCCTGCCGTGTGGCTGCTGGTGCAGCTTCTTTCTTTCCTTTCTTCCTAACCCTGTCCAAGGGAATGGACTCAGGCTCATGGGGATGTTCCATACTCTTCTGGGAGAACCCCCCACTCTGCTTTGTGAAGGGGCCAAAGCCTACAGGGTACTTCTTCGTATCTTCCCCTCCCCGCCATCCCTTCTCATGCCATGGGCCTGCCTCACCAGTGGTCTGGGAAAGTGGTACATCAAGGTAGGAAGGAGACACCAACCTGGTGGTCCTCAAGACCGGGGCTGTCCCACCTTTCTCTGCCTGCTCTCCCCCTTCCCCCCACCCCTAGCTTTGGCCTTGCTTGGCCGCCTGTCCACCTGCCTCTTGGGGAAAGTGAGCTCAGAAGCAGGTGCTTCAGAGAAGAGAAGAAAATGTTGAGGGGAGGCAGGGATAAAAAGTCACCTCCATTCTCTACCTCCCATGCAGCTTGTACATAGTTTCTCCCCACCTGGGCTCCTGAATTTAAAGACGTGCACCGAGGCCTCAGGGCACTGCAGGGGCGAGGAAAGCCCAGGGGCCAGCGATGTTGATGAGCAAACCACATACCCCCAGAAAGAGGAGTGTCTGGGAATGAAGGACTAACCCCTATATATCAGGTTAAAGTGAGGGGGAGGAGGCCAGAGACGGCATTGTGCACACCGGAGGGGAAGATGGCAGCAGCAGGGCTCCCGGGGCCCCAGCTTCCCTTTCTGTGTAAGAAGGGCCTTTCCCCACAACCCCCTGGCAAGTAAGATGGCACATAACCACTGAACCCAGTCTTCAGCTCTCGAGGTTTTGCCGAGACTCAAAGTCTGTGGGAGAAGAGCTGTGACTTCATGGGGAGAGAGAAAGAAGGCCCTGGGTAGAAATGCTTGGTGCTGTTCTCTTCAGCCTTCCAGACAAAGTGCTCATCTTGCCCCTCTAGCTCCTGGAACAGGAGCCAACGGCGGCACTGTGGCTACAGGAGGAGGAAAGTGGACTCCCTCCTCCAGAGCTCTTCGTTCAGGAAGAAGTTTCTTTAACCCCACGTGGCCCAAGAGTGGCTTGAAGGAGACGCTTTAAAGAAGGAACAAGTCACTTAGCAGCCCTAGTAGGGTTCCTCCCCAGCTTCCCAAGGTAGGAGGCTCATTGTTAAGCTACATAGTAGCGGCCTCGCATGGCTAGGGTTGGAGCTAAGATAACACTGATCATTTATCAACTAAGGACCAAAGTCCAGGACACACACATGTGAAGGACTAAGAGCCCCACTTCCTTATTCCTAAAAAAAAAAAAAAAAAAAAAAAAAGGTGGGGAAGAAATCACCAAACCTTTCCTTTTGACTCTTATCAGAGTAGGAGAGGGTAGCTCAGGATGTAGGAACAGGGATAGGTTAACCATAGTGGAAGGAAAAGGAGGGCAGGAAGAGTTATAAATTATTAGCTAAGGAGAAATTTAGATAGCAGACTCTTTAGGATGAAGTCATGACCGTGGCTGATATGCTTCCTTGAGGACTGATTCCTCAGGTGTCAGACACAGCATCACACTGGGGGCAGGGAGATGGTAATGCCAACCCTCTGCGTGCCCTCCACCAGGGACTTCGGGAAGGAGCAGTTGTGTTGGGCACTGGCTCCAACCTGTGGATCAGTATTGTGGCTTTCCCCGAGGATCAGGCAGAGCACCATCGCCTTTCTCTCCTAGCCCCCTTGGGACAGAGGGACTATATTTTTACTGTACCCTAGGGGTTCTGGAAGGGAAAGCATAGGGTAGAGATTCTATGAACTGATTAGCCCCATCCCCAAAGGCCACAGCTGGGGAGAGGTATGGGACCCAGAGGGTTGAACTTTTAGGGTGCAGCTATGCTCACGAGGTATTGGAGTCGGCATCTCACCCCTAAACTTCTCCAGTACAGGAGGCGGCCTGGGATCTGGCATTAGGCCAGACTTTTGAGCAGGCACTCCTGCCTGTTCATGTACCACCTCTGCAACTGCTGTCTTGAGATTCAGCCCAGCCCCAGGCATCCTCCCTGCTCCCGAGCCCCCACCATCTTCCTGTGACGGGTGAACTTTGTGTACTGTGTCTCAGATCCAATATATGAATTGTGAGCAGGGTTCATCTATTTTAAACACAGATGTTTACAAAATAAAGAATATTTCAAACCAGAGGTACGACTGCCTGTATAAGTCCCCAGGAGTAGGTTTTGCTTGACCCTGGCAGATAAGGGGGAGAGGGAGAGGCAGCGCTGGTAGAAGAGGCTCCAGAACCCTGTAAGGCAACAGCACTGGAATGACAATGGAAGCAGCAAACTGTCATCTTCCTTCTTGTACCTTTCCCAATGCCACCTGCAGAGGAGCCCAAGCAAAGCCCCCAATGCTCTCCAGTGGGCTTTTAGTGCGGGAATAAGATTGGGTCACTGGGAGGATGCTGAATATCTATGTCTGAAGGAGTCTTTAAAGCCAAGAAGGCTCTCCTCTGTCTGGAATGGATGGACAGGAACAAGTCTTCCTGAAGGCATGAGGAGGGATTAAGTAATTTTTCAGAAGTTTGTCCTACCCCTGTGATCGGATACTCCAAGGAAAAGCAAGGCAGACTGTGATCCTAGGGACCTGGGGGTGCCAAATACTATACTTTGGGGCACACAATTGATGGAAGAGGTAGAAAATGGGAGTCAGGATACAATGAAGGAGTCCAACAAGGCAGGGCAGTGGTAGCCTAAGATCTTTACCTGCACTTTACAGTTTATAGAAAACTTGGCAATACTTAATCTCTTCCATTCTAACAATCATATCTGTGGGAGATAAGGAGAGTGGTTATCTAAATTCAGCAGATAAGGAAACAGGTGCCTAAGGACCTCATTTAACAATGGCAGAGTCATGGCTAGAAACATCAGAATTGAAATCTCTGGAGGGAAAAGCTTTAGTATCTCTATGTAGAAAAATTCCGATAAGCAATTCTCACTTGTAGCCAGAGTTGAGAACCACCTTCCTAGACGTTTTGCCTACTAACCCAGTGCAGTTTCCAGAACAACTCCCGTGGAAAGCCATGGAAATCACACACTTGTTAGTGCATGTCCAAAGTCATAAGCTTCTAGAAAGTGAGCCAGTTTGAGGTAAAGTTGGAGACAAAGTATTTTGGGAGAGCCTCATCAGTTTTATTCGATCATGAAAGGTGAGAGCCTGGATGACACAGGGTGCTAAGTTGTACTGCAGAAAAAGGATGGCGCGTCCCTAAGGAAGAGGGAGCCCCCACTCAGCTCAGGAACTTCGACGGTCTTCCTGGACAGAAGCCCCAGAAGGGTGGCCAATAAGAGATGTCCAGATGCCCAGAGAATCCTGGGAAAGCTCCAGGCATGCAGATAAGTCTGGCAAGTTCATGCTGAAGTTCAGCCCACTGTCAAGGCCAAGTCCTTCTGACTCCAAGGCCTGGTAAGAACATTTATTGGCTGTTTCTAGGAATTCTACCCAGTCTCATGGGGGGTGGGGGGGAGGGCAATACTTCACTCTGCATTTCCTGCCTCCTTTAATGGCCAAAGATCCCATTCCCACTCAAGTGATGGAGGCTTGTTTTTAGGGGGCAGCCCGTGGAGACATGAGTTCCCATGTGCTCTAAACAGCCATGGAACAGGCCACAAAAGACAGAAAAGCTGGACACTCCCTGGTGAATAGTTTCTCCATCTTCTCAGCAGGTCAGATTCTCAATACCAGCTGCTCCCAAGCCCTGCTTATTTGTTCTAGAAGACAGTTCCCAATGGACGTGTACCTGTGAAAACACTCTCTAGTAAACATTTGCATTGTTATTGAAATAACACTCCAAAATCCCAAAGCCAGGTAAAGCTTAATTGCCAGTTTCACTGATGGAGAAATCCAGACATTAAAAAAAAAAAAAAAAAACGAATTTGTTGAGCTGGTGGGTGCTTGGAAGTATGAAGTGAAGCACTGGGTCTTCCCTTAGGCCCTCACGTGTCCTGTGTCCTGCAGTACATTGTATATCTGGGGCTGAAAACATTATAGGTGGCCCGACTCAGTCTAGAACCATGGAAGATTTGGCTCCCTGCACACTTCCTTCTGTGGGGGAATGACCAGCACAAGCCTGCTGTGGGAAGTCTTTGGGACTGAGTATTTGTCTGAGAGAAGGCAGGTGCAGCTCGTGCCCTCAGAGCTACTCACCTGTTCTGTGACTCCTCACCATTACCTTGACCATGACTGATGGCAACCGCATGACCCTGTGGAGGCAGAGTGGAAGGCATAGTAGAGGAGGCGGTGCCATGCAGCGGGGCAAGGGGAGAGGTGGTCTCCAGCACAAGTAACACCACTCACTGAAAGACTTTCCAAGACAAACTTCATCTCTTCTGCCTGGTGCAAGCTGAGCCACTGAAAGCCATTATTTCTAGAAAATCCTAAGGGATCTTCTGTCCTCCTAAGGGTTCCTTTGATTTTGGGCTTGTGGAAGGCAAAAGCCAAAGAAAAACACGTGTACAGTAATATATAGATTTCAGTTGTAGTCTGAGTTAAGGGGACATGTACCCCAATTCTTGTCCTCATCTTTCAGATCTTGGCAGACCCTAACCTCTCAGTCGCACAGTTCAGAGCCTGGCCCTCTGCAGACAATAAATGTCTGTGCCAAGTGAGAACAACTTGCTGGGGCAGGTCAAAGTCAATCCTGCATCCCTCCCTCCCTTTTTTCCTCCCCATTTGACCTTTGGGGCTCTAGTTTCCTGCAAGTAGTGAATTATTCATGTTTGCACATAGATATCAAATTGGCCCTTCCCAGGTTGCCAGCAGGGCGGGGCAGGTAGGTGGCTTTGTTCAGAGTCTGTAAATAGGAGGAGCAACCTCCTTGTTGAAATAGCACTTACAGGTGGGTGACTGTTTTTGCTAAGTCATCATGGGGATGCTCAAAGCCCCATTGTGAAATCCTTCCTGTCCTGCCAGGCTCCTCCTTCCTCCCCACCCCTTTAATAGACCCTTAAGCGGGCTCACGCAGAACATTCTGCAGGTCTCAATCTGCACCTTCACCATGGCTTACATAGCCAAGTCCTTCTACGACCTCAGCGCTATCAGCCTGGATGGGGAGAAGGTAGATTTCAATACGTTCCGAGGCAGGGCAGTGCTGATTGAGAATGTGGCCTCGCTCTGAGGCACAACCACTCGGGACTTCACCCAGCTCAACGAGCTGCAATGCCGCTTTCCCAGGCGCCTGGTGGTTCTTGGCTTTCCTTGCAACCAATTTGGACATCAGGTGAGGGGTCCCTTGTATTGTACCCAAGGAGTTGGGATGCTGAAACTTTGGTAGGCTAAGGGGAGGGGGAGGATGACCATGTGTTGGAGCATCTGGAATCGTAAGTATGTTTTGTTAATCGAGATCTTTAGGTACATGTGAATACCAAGGGGAAGTATATGTGGTTCTAACTATGCTTAAACACTGAGGGTGAGGTTTTGTTGTTAAAAAAATTTTTTTAATGTTTTTTATTTATTCTTGAGAGACAAAGAGAGACAGCGCTAGCAGGGGAGGGTCAGAGAGAGAGGGAGACACAGAATCTGAAGCAGGCTCCAGGCTCTGAGCTCTCAGTACAGAGCCCGACTCGGGGCTCAAACCCACAAACCGTGAGATCATGACCTGAGCTGAAGTCGGACGCTCAACCGACTGAGCCACCCAGGCGCCCCAAGGTTTTGTTGTTTATTGTCTTTCCATTATTCTCCATGAGGGCTGGTACCAGGTCTGTTTTTTCTCCCCACTGTGGAGAGGGCGCTCATTAAATATCCGCTGAATGGATGAGTGGAGGACATAGATCAACAATCAAACTAGGATTGAACTGACCCAGGGGACCTTAGTTCCAGCTAGACATGGTTTTGCTGTTTAGTGGCTCTGTGCCCTATAAAGAGTCACTCGATTTTTCTGTTTTAGTTTCCTCATCTGTAAATGGGGGATAATGCCATTTATCTCACAGGATGATTGTGAGGTTCAGAGGATAAGATACACAAAAATAACTTGAAAAATACAAAGTAATATGCAAGTGTAAGCAACTGTATTATTTAGATGAAAGGATTTTGTTTTACATCGGCCAAGTGGAGAGTGATTTTGGTGGAAAGCTAAGGTTTTACAACATGCATGTGTTTCTTCTCGGCATCACATGCACCTCTCTGGCTCTGATTTGTGTGTGTGTGTGTGTGTGTGTGTGTGCGCGTGTGCGCGTGCACGTGTGTCCCATTTGGGATCGAATCTCTGTCCCTGATTACTGGGTCAAGTTATAGACCTTTAGCCCACACACCTCAAGTTCTCTTCTATTTTCACTTATTACTTTAACAGCACAAGCGGGCAGAGTGTCCTCAAGTGAACCCTCTAATTATAACCCCCTTAGTTCAATTCACGGCATGAAGGCAAGGAAGAGATTAGCAGAGATACAAGCGGGAAGGCTGAAGTGTCTTTGGTTAGTGACAAACCTGAGCTCGAGCCATCATGGCTTTCACTGTTCTTTCCCTGTCTCTGTTTCTAGGCTTGGCCAGGGCAGGAGAGAGAAAGGGCAAAACCTCTTTAGGAGTATCTCTTTGGCCTGAGAGGTGCCTCCATCCTTTACACCATCAGTTCAGGCTAGCTGGTGGCTGGAGGGGGTCCATAACCTAGCTGTAGCCAGCCGGCCATTTGCATTAAGAGATAAGAAGTCTAATAGAGATCACCTCTGGGCTCAAGATGTCATGATGGCCTGGAACTAACTGTACTGATTGGTTCTAGTCGGTCAGAGGCAAGAACTTTCTCCCACAGGGAGATACCTGACTCCTAGACCCAGGGGAAGGGGTGGAAAATAAGAGTTTCTATGGCCCTTTGGAGTTGTCAGGGGTGAGGAATGCCCAGTGGGAATAGGACAGAGATGGCAGCAGGGAGGAGAAGACGGGTAGTAGGTTCAGAGCTAAAGCATTCACAGCTGAGTACAGTGAGTGAGCACAGGGGGCAGGAGTCTTGGGATAGCAGTCTAGAAGCAAACGGAATGCTAACTACACATCCACAACCTTTAGCCCTCAAGCACTTACTTCCTTAACTTCCCTTCCCCTGGCCCATTCCAGAACCCTAAACACTCTATCCTATTTAATTCATCCCTGTTGGTCACTGAGCAATTCCATTTAGAGTACATTCACTGTTATTTCTAACTTACTTCACCTTTGTGGCAGCTGAAAGCCAGATTTCCTTACCAAAACTTCCTCCTACTTACATTTCAATGTAGGACAAGGCAAGATGAAAGTAAGAAGCTACAAATCCCATTCCT
The DNA here is from genome assembly GCA_028646485.1 of Cryptoprocta ferox. Taxonomy (NCBI): domain Eukaryota; kingdom Metazoa; phylum Chordata; class Mammalia; order Carnivora; family Eupleridae; genus Cryptoprocta; species Cryptoprocta ferox. Next base: position 34,227,527 of record CM053560.1, read on the forward strand.
CTAGGCCTCAATTTCACCCTTTAGCTTAAGGAAATGAGCAGGATGAAGGCAGAGGCTATAACACTCACATATAATTAGAAGCAACAGAGGCAAAATCCGGGCAGAGGGAAAGGGAAGGTGGTGGCAGGACATGTGTGTGAGTGCGTGTGTGTAGGTAGTGGGAGAGGTCTAGGTGGTAGGACTTGAGCCTTCTTTCCCTTTCTGTCTATGGCCCTGAACTCAAGGTTCCTTGAAGTTTCACACAGATATCCTAAAAATTGTTCAGGGTAGTTTAGAGAAAGAATAGTTAAAGTGCTAAATCATTCACTTTAAGAACAGCCAAGCTGGGAACTGCAAGAACTTTCAGGAATGGCCTAGCAAACCATCCAACAACAGCTGTGAGTGGGAAAACTCCAAGTCAAGAGTAGGACAAAGCCAGTAAAGAAGGAAAGAGAAAGAACAGAGGGGGGAACAAAAAAGCTACATAGAAAAGAATAATCCTGGGAAGGGTGTATAGGAGGGTGAAAGATTTTTTGTGGATCCTTCATTTTCCCCCTTCCCTCTTCCATGCTCTTTGTCTTTTTCCTCCCCCAGGAGAACTGTCAGAATGAGGAGATCCTGAACAGTCTCAAGTATGTGCGCCCTGGGGGTGGATTCCAGCCCACCTTTACCCTTGTCCAAAAGTGTGAGGTGAATGGTCAGAACGAGCACCCTGTCTTCGCCTACCTGAAGGACAAGCTCCCCTACCCGTATGATGACCCCTTTTCCCTCATGACTGATCCCAAGTTCATCATTTGGAGCCCGGTACGCCGCTCAGATGTGTCCTGGAACTTTGAGAAGTTCCTTATTGGGCCGGAAGGGGAGCCCTTCCGCCGTTACAGTCGCACCTTCCCTACCATCAACATTGAATCTGACATCAAGCGCCTCCTCAAAGTTGCCATATAGACATACGCTTCTCAGCACACAGACCTACTCCATCCAGCCCTTAGGTCTCTTTCCTTAGGATTCCGTATGCCCTCAGGAGACACTGCTGGACCAAAGCTTTCCCTTGGGATCAGCCCCTTTCATTGAAGCGTCTTGCCTTTCCAGTCTGCCTGTCTCCCTTCCCTCCCCCCAACCTTCTGGTTGGTGATTCTACTTGGAGCTCAAGACTTGGGGGGCTCTGGGCCTTCACAGAATGATGGCATCTTCCTAAACTGTATGGGCGGTGTCTGAGAAGTGTGAAGGGCTCAAAGCCAGCCTACTAGATGAGTCCAATAAAGGGCAGGTGTGGAAATGGCCAGGCTCTCCGTGTCTTCTTCCCGGACAGAGGGTAGAGGGATGGTACAAAACCGCAGGTGGGCCAGAGAGCTGGCAGCACACAAAGGCTTGACAGAGGAAGGCTCTTATCAGGGGGACAGAAGGCTCTTGTCAGGGGGACACCCTAATAACTGTCTGGTCAGGGTCTGTGGTGGCAGGTGGAGTTGCAGGAAATCTGAGTTGTATTACTACTTTATGGCGTCCCCAGAACTGGGCAAAGGGTGGTGATGAGAGGTAAAGGAAAAGAAAAGTCAGAGGGCCCTTCAGTTGGGAGTACTGGAAGGTTCGTTAGAGGACTCCAACCAGGAAGATGTCGCTATCGCTGTAGGTACTGGGTCAACTAAGCATGACCTGCACTTTGAGATGTTGCTGGGACATTAATTTGGTCAACTTTAACTGATAGCAAGGATATGGAGGGTGCAGTTACTGGGAACACAAAGAGTACCTATCCTTTTCCTCCTCTCCTTGCTGAGGAACATTTGTTTTTGATGCTTTGCTCCTTTTTAAAGTTCACATGCCACCCTTGTCTTTCCTGAACTCACATGTTCATAAATTCAGTTATCAGACAAACTGGTTTAGACATGAATGACTGATTGCATTTTTAATTCCATGAGGGTGGGAATGGAAGAGGACCTCCCTTCAGACAGTCAGACTGTTCATAACCTGCCAACATGAGAGTTATTCTCTGTGAGAACAGGGTTCTGCCAAAGGACTTTGTAAGGATGGTGCCCCAGATTCCTCAGCTAGTACAGGCATACTCAAAAGGCACCGACACCTCCAAGGCCAGGTCCTATCATGTTCTAGAAGAGGCGCCTGCTAAAAGGCCACTGCCCTGTCACTTTGCCTCACAAACCTCTTCCTGAAACTTCTCACTTTACCTTTCCTTCTTTGACCACTAGATGGAACATTTTGCTTTTTTCACTGAAGCCCTGAAGGGACAGTTCTCTAAACTGGACACACTGCTTAATAAAAACCCCCATGGTTAGGGGGAAATCCCTTCCCTGTGATGTTCCCTTAAGTATTCTCTAAGCACCTGCATCATCTGAGAAGTAAATGTGGAATAGAGGTTAAGGATCCTCCCTGTGTGACCTTCAGTTAAAGCTATGTCATCCGTGGTGCTTTATTTCAAAAGGGGTAACCTGACCATTACAGTGGGAATCCCCTGGCATGCTTTTGCAGGGCCTTCTGCTAAATTAAGGCTACCCTTAAACTGACTCTTGGAAACGCAAGCCTTTCAAGATTCCTGTTTTTAAAGCCAACAGCTGGGGTATGGGTTTTTTGAGGGCAGGACGAGGCACTGATTTTAGAGGAATAACTGCAGGGATTTATCACTTCCCTGAAGAAATACAGAATACATATCGGAGGCTATGATTTGTCCATCATCTCGATAGTGCTATAGCCTAGCTATAGGCTATTGCTATGTCTAGTAACAGAGCAGCTGTCCTGGATGTTGGCATTATGCCACAGGCAATTTAGGGTCTGATATGCCAGCACAATGTGTTCAGTCTTTCCCTTGGGGCTCAAGTTGAAGGAATTATCTAAAGATTCCCAAAGGATTAGGAATTACAGAAGTGATTTTGCAGAGAGAGTCACTAAGGGCTATGATCCTAGGAAAAGGGCTCCTCATGTGGGCAGGAGAAACGCTCTCTGCTTCAGAAGGGACCTGACCAGTTTGGCTCAGTTGGGAACAGGGAAGGCCGGGCTGGGGAAACTTGTTCTACAAGGACATTTCATTTTTACTAAACCTTTAGTTATGCTGTTGTTAAAATGAAAAGAAGTGGGAAATTGTTTCCTTTATTCCTCATCTTGTTTGTCTCCTATTACATCATCAGCAGTATCAGCTAATGGTCAGAAACAGACATGGCAAAGCTTAATACAATCACCCACTTTCAACCTTTTAATCAAATTTCCCTAGAGGCACTCAGGAAGTATGGAGGTGTCTCATAAACAAGCTTTCCCAGAAGAGCTGAGATAATGCTACTCCATTTAGAGGAGGGATAGAGACAATCGCTTCTCTGAGGGCTCGAACAAGAAAAATAAAGCTTGGACTAAATGATTTTAGGAAATCAAGGGACAAAGATTAAAATTTATAATTTCTATGACTAAGTTCCCACAGCTATCTCTCCTTAATTTAAGAAACACTGAGCCAAACTCTAATTGGTGATTTCAAATCTGATTTCTCATAATCACCATTACAACTGTCATCGAAACTATCATTTATTGAATATTGACTACATTCACACACTGCACTGAGTACTTTATGTATCTTAGGTTTACTTAATTCTCATACTGACCCTATGAAGAATTTTTGTCTCTATTTAAAGAGAAGGTAATTGAGCAAGACACCTGCCAAGGACAAAGGGCTCCAAATAGATTTGAATGTTAAACCCAGGTCAGTCTGACTATAAAGGCTGTACTCTATTTTTGAGAGAGAGAGAGAGAGAAACAGAGTGTGAGTAGGGGGAGGGGCAGAGAGAGAGAGAGGGAGACACAGAATCCCAAGCAGGCTCTGAGCTATCAGCACAGAGCCCGACGCAGGGTTCAAACTCATGAACCGTGAGATCATGACTGGAGCTGAAGTCAGATGCTCAACCGACTGAGCCACCCAGGTGCCCCTAAAGCCTGTCCTCTTAATCACAGCATGATAGTGTTTCCCTCCATATCAAAGCCCTTTCACAAAGACCACTGACAGTTGCCTGTACACAGCATTGCACAACTTAAAATTATTTTCACCATTTTCACTTTCATTATATCATTTGACTTAAAACTCTCTGGAGAAAGCATGATTATTTGTTTCCATTGAAGAACTGATGTACACTCAGTGACTTGCTCAGTGTCCCAACATGAGCAGGTGGCAAAGCTAATTTTAGACCTAGGTCTCTTGGTTTCCTCTCTATCCAACCATACTGTATCTCACAATAGAGACTGTGTTACAGTCCAGAAACACACAACCTAAAATTGAGTCTCAAATTCAGTGAAGTAACCTTCCTCACAGAAAAGAATGAAATGGAAAGAATTCTTGATACCTTTATAAAAACAGTAAACATCTCTTAGTAATTACTTGTAAGTAATGAACCATATCAGATTGTGCCCAGAACACATCACATATGAACTAATTAGTGAGAACCCAAGACCACTGGAGAAAGACTCAGCCAGCTAAAATAACAAAACAAATATGTTGAGCTTTGGATTCCAAGAGCCTAAGTAGGCAGACTCCAGATCTATACATCATGGAACAAGCAGACCAAGAATGAAGGGCCAGGACAAGCTCACTTTCCCAATTACATCTATAGGTGATTTCTTTTCTTTCTTGTATCTCAGGAAGGGAAGTAAAGAAGACTGATGTTTTTGCCTGGCTCCCCTTTACTTGAACAGAAAAATACGATTCAGTAGAACTGGGTTGAAGAGGTCTTTATTTGATTAGACCCATAGAAGAATTCTAGAAGATAAAGAAAGTATCACAAAACACAGCACAAAGTTGGCTTAATAATGACATATGTGGACAGGATCTTAAGTTTCAAATTTTTGGAATATATAGTCCAAAACAGATAGATAATTATACAGTCTGTAACAGACAAGAATAGCAGTAGAGGCTTATAAAACTGTACCCTTGAACTCCAAATGACTAAGTTGGAAGCATTAGCAAACTCCAAGAAGGGACAATTCAGAGGCTATAATGGGCTTAGTGCTGCTATTTAAAGTAATGAAGCATTTTCTCTGCTTTCTGGATCCATTTCACCAAACGATTTCCTCAGCAGGTCAGATATAGATTTGCAGAAAAGTGGAAAACATTTTCCAGGAATAACACAACTGATCCCTAAGGAGCAGATGACTTAACTTTTCTGAATAACAAATCTTGGTCTGATGTGCCTAGATTCCTCAGAGTGCTGTCATTGACAGTCTCAACTTCTTCCTAACCTCGCCGACCCTTATACTTCATGTGTACTGAATAGTAGTGTCGAGAGGGAGTCACTGTACTAGCTGTGTGACCTTAAGTTCCTTTAACTTCTTTGTGCTTTAGTTTCTTTGGCTCTAAAGTTGGGGTAGCAATAGTACCTACATCACGGAATTGTTAATGAAGGTGAATTAAGTGTTTAAAAAGACGCTGGCACATAGTAAGTGCTCAATAAACCTCAGCATTAGCATTCCTGTTATACAACAAAACTTCTCTGGTATCAGCAACGAACACCATGCTCACTTTAGTTCATCAACAATGAACACCTTGCTCACCTTGCTCACTTTAGCAAAGCTTTAGATCAGAATTTCCAAATTTCTTGGATATGAAGAGGAAACTATTTTGTTTCTAATGCCTGACCCTTTAAGTTTTGGTCTCAGAATGACAAGAACCAACCAAAGCAATCTCATTGCATCTAGTACTTTATATGCTTTCCAAAGCATTTTATTTTCATTATTCATTTGATCTTCTAACAATACTGTGAAGTAAAATATCAATTTTTATTAGTCCAATCTAATAGAAATGGGACAATAAAGACCAAAGTAACACTTTGCTTAACGGTTATACTGTTACCAAATGGCAGAGAGGCCTAAATTCCAGGGTTTACAACATCCAAGCCAATGTTCTTTCAACTACACAAGGTGAGATATTCTAAGATCTCTTTGGAGGAGCTGAAATCATTCTATTTACTTATGTTAATTAAAGTCTACACTTTATTCAGATTTTGCTAATTTTAACCAAATGCCCTTCTTCTGTCCCAGGATCCCATCCAGGATACCTCATTACATTTAGTTGTCATGTCTCTTTAGTGAGAGTTTCCCAGACTTGTCTTTAATGGCCTTTACAGTTTTGAGGAGTAGAGGTCAGGTATTTTGTAGACTGGCTCTCAAGTGGGATATCTCTGATGTTTTTCCCAGGAATAGACTGGGGTTATGGGTTTTGGGGAAGAAGACCACAAAGGCAAAGTGCCCTCCCATCACATCATGTCAAGGGCACATGCTATTATCAGTAGGATGATCACTGAGGATGTTAATCTTGGTCACTTGGCTGAGCTAGTGTTTGTCAGGTTTTTCAACTGTAAAGTTACTTTTCTCCTTTTGCATGCTCTACTCTACTCTAGTCTACTCTAACCTATTCTACTCTACAGTAGGGAGTTGCTACGTGTAACCCACACTTAAGGAGTGGGGGATATCTACATACATTATTTGAAATTCTTCTGCATGGGCGATTTGTCTATTCTTCCAATTTATGTATTTAGTTATTCAATCATTAATTTATATCAGTAACGACTGACAGATATTTATAGTTTGGGTTGTAACTCAATACTACTTTATTTTGTTGTTCAAACTGTTCCAACTTTGGTCACAGGGAGCTCCTTGAGTTGGTTCTTTTGTCTCTTTGACATACTCTCAATGATTGTGTTTTGTGAGGGGTTTTGTTGAGCACTTTCTTTGTGGCACAAAATGGCTCCACGCTCGTCTTATATATTTACTGCCCCAGTCCTAGAATCAATCATTGTTCCAAGGAGCCCCGGTTCCTTTTGTGGAACCAAGATGTGCGCATTAGGAATGCTCCCATTCTAGTTACATCTTCCAGCCACATAACTTCTAACAGATTCTTCATTCTGGCTTCATTCTGATGTGAACTGGGAACTTTAGCAGAGGAGATCAGCATAATCCCCTAAATTACTTTTTCTTTCAAAGGACAGTTAAGTCTAAGCAGAAAAAAAAATGCAAATAATTTCCATTATAAGCTAAGTAAGGCAAACCACTGCTGTATTGTAAACCAACACAACGTAGTTGCTACAGAACTGCAGGGATCCTTAGAATAACAGAGTCATTTGTCGAGGGTCATCAGGGAGAATACTGATAGTATCTTCAGCTTTGCCACATAACAGACACAGCATGGTATACTCCTAGAACAAGATAAAGTGCATAATTACCTTGAGGAACAGGGGGAAAGACACTCCATAACTTACTCTGGTAAAGCTATTCTCTACAAGTCGGAGTGGATATTCTTTCTGTGTATCTTACCAGTTTCTTCAACACCTACCGGAGATGTCTTAGGTTTATTCTGTGTATCCTGAAGTCTTTTGTTTACATAAATTGAATACCAGCTGGTGCTCTATTTACTATGTATACAAGAATGTCATCTTGGAAATGCATGGCTATTTGTTGGATTTAAAACACATACTGGGCTTGGTTACTAGTGCTGCTATTTAAAGTAGTAGTGAAGCAATCTGAGTGTGGGTCCCTAAGGACAAATTCCTGGTTTTAGAGTTGTTCCTTTCTAAATTATTTAAGACTACTAAGCAACAAAAATGATTTTTAAAATGAAAGAGAGGCCCCAAACTGAAGAAACTATTTTTATCAACTCTAAGAAAATAAACAATTATGTTATATCCACTAGGATGTCATGCCTCATATTTAGATAGCTAACTGTCTGGAATTTGATCTAAGAAGTTTATGTTTTTTGCGCTTAACAAATGTCCAGGCTGATAAAAAAGAATGAAATCTTACCAACTGCAATGACATGGATGGAGCTAGAGAGTATAACGCCAAGTGAACTAAGTCAGTCACAGAAAGACAAACACTATATGATTTCACTCACATGTGGAATTTAAGAAACAAAACAAAGGAACAAAGGAAAAAACAGAGAGAGAGAAACCAAGAAACAGACTCCTAACTATAAAGAACAAACTGATGGTCTCCAGAGGGGAGGGGTGGGGGATGGGGATTAAGGAGTGCAGGTGTGATGAGCAGTGGGTGATGTATAGAAGTGTTGAATCACTATATTGTACACCTGAAACTAATGTAACATTGTATGTTAACTACACTTGCATGAAAATTTTTAAAAACATCCAGGCTGGTGACAGAAGGGATTTTGTTTTACGCAAAACTCTTACGGCAAATTCCTGTTTTTATAGCTATCTTTTTCTAAAATAAACTATACAAACATATTTCCTTTCAAACTTTTGCTTAAAAACCTCTGTATCTTCTTTAAGAAAACAGACATTAATGCTCAATCTATTAGTATTTCCACACTTCAAACTGAGATTGTTAGCTGTCTGGGAATTGATCAGTCCAGGCAGTTTGTGTTTCATGGGTCTAGACAGTCACTAGAGAGTCAAAGAGATAAACAATGACGGTGGTTCAGACCCTCAGACCCAGACAACTGTATTTCCATTTCCTACCAGTGAGTTCAGCAGGGGAGCTTAGTTGTGGCAATGGAAAGATTGTTTCTTAAAGACCACACTTAATTTTAAGGTCTACTCAACACACACAGTAGAGATAAAGGCCAGAGCTTAGAGAACAAATACAGGTTTCATAAACTAAAAAAATGAAATAAAAATCCACCCTCTACAAGGTCTTTTACTGCTTTCAAATACTTCTGCTTTCACCTGCCAGACATTACTAGTAGGATGTCAACCTCTCACTGGAAATGAAGAAAACAATAATAAAGTCAAAATGGGAAAATCGGTGAAGCTAGACACACATCTGAGTTTCCAACCAATCTATCCATTGACAAGTTTTTATTTAGTGCCTAAATGCTTTGCAATTAGGCATGAGAGAAAGCAAGGACAAGGTCTGACCTTCCAAAATGTACAAAAAAAAACCTAACGTGGTAAAATCTGGAAAAATTATTAAATAAGTAATACTGATTACAACTGTAATCTTTAATTTATAGGTAGTCTGGAATCCAAATTTCACTGTGGGTCAATTATTTGGAATTCAAAAGCAGTTTCCCATAGAAGTAATGTCATACACAGCAGTTAAGTTCCCAGGAAATTCCAAGGAGTCTTTTTAAATTCATATAGCACAAGACTACAGAATCTAACCATACAGAGCAGTGCTTCTGTGGGAAAATACGGCTAGAATTCTAACTTGGAATGCCAGGAACACATCCCGCTGTGCTTTTATCAAAACTGGCCAAGTTGGGGGAGTAAGGATTCCTCCCAGTTATTCATGGAGACCCTCAAAGGCTCCACCTGGGCAAAGCATAGAGGTAGAGCTTTGGAAGGAAGGGTGGACTGTGGGGAATCACCTTCGGGTAAGATCAGATTCTTTGTTTTATTCTGAGAGTCCCGTGGCCCTTCTCTTCTATTACTACCTGTTAATTCTGACCCCAAGTCCTTCCCTCCCCTGGTCCAAAGAGGAACAGAAGGCAGTCTCGCAGTTCCCCATTTGTTTCTAAGGCAAACACATGTCCTTTTAGTCACTTTTAGGGTGAAATAAAAAAATAAAGGATACCTGTGATCATTTACAATGTAGTTTCTGTTTTAAACTCTGTACTTCTGTCTCTACTTTCCCCCGCTACTTGTGCCATCAGAAATCACTTTAACAATGATATTGTGGTTATTTTAAAAACAGAATCCTTATCTTTTAGAGATATGTACTGAAATATTTACAGAAGTAGTGATATATTTGGGATTTGGTCCAAAATAGTCCTGTAGGGAAATGTGGGAATGGTAAGGTTCAAACAAAACAAACTGAAGCTGGGTAGTGGATATTAAAACACTATTCTGCCTACTTTTGTCCATAAGACATTTAAAACAAAATGAAAGAAAACAAAACACAAAACAAACAAAAACATTACCAATGGCGGGAATACCACCTTGAACCTGAAGTACTGCTGGGGTAAAATGGGGGCTGGAATAGGGTGGGGACGAGGAAGTAGGTTACTGAAGCTGAGAACAAAGAGTTCTTGTGCCCATCAGGCTGAAAAGGAAGTTCCCAAGTGGCTACTCACATGAGTCAGCGCCCGCTGTACAAGGAAAGGCAGAAAGCAGTTATGGGCTGGATTATCATGAACAAGGAGGAGACAGAATTTAAGTTCTGCTTGAAAGAGGTAAGATTTAGTTGATGTGAAGGTAGAGAAAGGGACTGACTAGTCAAATCAAGGAAAAAAGCATGAATAAGGACAGTGATAGGGAAAAAGCAAGCATTTCCTGTATGGAGCAACGGGAGTGACAAGATGATATGTTTAAGCAAGATTAACTTGAGGCCAGTGTGTAGAACTACAGTTTGGGAGCTGGCGCAGTTTCAGCAGGTATGGTCCTTGACATGAGGCATGGCAGCAGGGCCAAAAAAGGCAAGAGAAACAAAGGAAGAAAGGAGGGCAGGCAGGGTGTTAGGGTTACAGAAGGACATTTGGGAGACAGCTGATAGGTTTCAAGTGAGAAAGTGTGCTCACTATTTGAAAAAGTAAAGAGAGGGGCGCCTGGGTGGCTCAGTCGGTTGAGCGTCCGACTTCGGCTCACGTCATGATCTCACTGTTCATGGGTTCGAGCCCCACGTCAGGCTCTGAGCCTGCTTCTGATTCTGTGTGTCCCTCTCTCTCTCTGCCCCTCCCCTGCTCATGATCTGTCTCTCTCTGTCTCTCAAAAATAAATAAATGTTGAAAAAATTTTAAAAATTTAAAAAAAAGAAAAAGTAAAGAGAAGGTTCCAGATCAGAGACCAAAATTCAGGGGAAAATCAGGGAACAATAGGAAAGGAAACGAGCAAAAGAGGACTCAAAATGATTTAAAAAGAAAGAAAAAAGTCTGGCACCATGGACCTCAAGGGAAGAAATCCTTCAAAAACAACAATGGTTGACAAAACCAGACCCACAAGAGATGTTAAAAGAGCTAAGAAACCAAAGTCACAGTATTTGACTACATGATAGGAGGCCTCTGAGAGAATGGTTTTAGTGAAGTGAACATAAAAACCCATTTGTAGGTGGGTATGAGGAACACAGGGAAATAAGGAAAACACGGTAAAGACCTACTCAAGTAAAGAAGCAAAAGCAAGGAAAGAGATGATTAGAGGATGAGTCAAAGACATAGCTGTGGGAAACAAAAACATTTTAAATTTATTTTTAATAAGTGAAGAATCAAGTACATTTGATGTAAGAAATGTTTTAAATCCCAGGGAGACAAAGAAGATGCTGGAAGCCTTAGAGAAGAAGGAATAAGAATCTTCCTCTCTAATGGGATGGAAGAAAGAGTCTGAATTGGGACAGTGCTGTGTGTGATAAGCCAGAGACCAGGAGAAATAACAGAAGGCAGTGTGGGCCAGCCCCATGAGAACCTTGAAATGAGGAAACGAGCTTAGATATTACACTGCAGCTAAAATGAGCTATGGAAAGGCCAAAGAGGTGGTCTAAAGCATCGTTTTCAGAAAACTAATCTGATTGTAGGACACAGAATACAGGTGGAAGGAAGCAGATGTTGAGAGAGAAGATGAGGTAGCCTAGTTTGAGTTGGGTTTTTTCCCCAAGAGAATTTCACACTGTCTAGGCATTGTGAATACAAGCCATCTTCCTTTATCTTCTTCTTCCTACCCCACAGTAATTTCAGGGGCAGCTTTGAAAATGGCTGTGTTCAGTCATAAAGGAAAATCAGCTAGAGCAAAGTCTAGCTATGATAGACAACGTCTCAATCAGGGCAATCTTCATATCCATTTAGGGCTCTAAAAAGCTCATAGGAACTTCAGGAGCCCTCTTTTCTTCTCATGAAAGGACAGAGCTGCTCCTTTAAATCCAAGATATGCTCCTTCCCCTATTTGGCCACTATGCATTCACTGAGATCTTGATTTTGCCCTAAGTTACTTATACCATATAAATATGTTTTGAGGCATAATTTTTGGATGCTGAGGAGATGTGGTCAAGATGTTCTATAGATTAACCAAACGTATCAGACCAGATTCTGACAGGTGAATAAGCGAATAAAAAATTTTTTAAAAATGAACAAGAGTAGTTATACTGTAAGATTCTATTATGGAAGATTATTATTTTTTTCTAATTAAAATACTACCCCCAAATTTGAAGCACTTAAAATTCCCTTGCCTGTTAAAAGCTCTAACCTGACATTTATTTTTGATAGATGAATATGTAGTTCACTTTAAATTAAGTAACTCAGTCTGAAGGTTTGAAAATGGAGGCAGTAAGGGGCAGACACAGGCTCCACAGTGTCCTCCTGCTTTCCAGTTTACCTTGGTTCTGCCCCACTGTCTACCTTTTCTTCCTGACTCTCAGAAGGTTCAGGCATTCAGGAACCTTCTGTACAACTCTTCATGTGCTCTCACAATTGTACAAGGCCTCATCTTTATTATAAATACTTATTCTTTACCCTTACAGTATCCCAGCTTCTTTCCTCCAACCTTGAGACATCCATCCTATCATTTTACAATGAATAATATTAGAATGTCTTACCACAATTGAGACTACAGAGTTGCTCAACTCTACATGCCTACTAGGGAAGACAAAGATAACCTCCTTATCAGAATTTTCACGCTCAGGAAGTATGGTGGCAGTGGGCAGGCTAACACTTATAAAGCCAACAATTGTGCGATTACATAACTGGATAGAAAAAAACCAGGCACAATAGTAACCTCAAAAGAAGCCAAAATGTGCTGTTCTTTATAAACAAAAATGACAGGCCTGAGATATCATTTGTAAGGCATGCATTTTGATTTGACTCTTGAGAAGACAGGTTTGAATAGATAAACTCACATTTAAAGTTTCTCTCTTAACATACACAAGTAGAAGAGAGCAATGGACTCCTTTAATATTTGCTAGTACTTCATTTATTAAAACTGTCTAGATTTACAAAAGTACTTTTATTATCCCCCTCCCCCACAATAACACACTATATTTATACATTTACCTGAAATTCATCCATGATACTGAATGTGTACTCATGCCTGGCTACTACGTGATGACAATTCTTACACAGATCTGCCAAAACAAGGAGAGACTTAAATAATTCAGTCTTGGAAGATGTCTTAAGACAGTAAAATTTCTATTCTCTGCATAGTATTACTTTATAAGAATCTTAAGTGATAAATTTAACACAGCAGCAGGAAACCCATTATAATATCTACCCTGATAAGAAATCCAAAATCTGTCACATAGCAAACTATATAATGAAAGGCCTCAACTCAGAGTTTAACAGGCACATATTAATTCCCATTCTCAGAACTTACAGAAACTGTGCTATTAAAACCAATCATAAATAAAAAAGCCAATGCTAGACATTATAAAGTGAATTTAATGGCAACAAAAGACTCTACTAAAAACATGATAATAATAATGTTACTTTTAAATACTTTTTATCTGTTTACTTAATCTTCTCAAAATCCAAAGAGGTAGATATTTATCACCTTTAAAAAAATTTTTTTTATGTTTATTCATTTTTTGAGAGAGACAGAGAAAGAGTGTGAGTGGGGTCAGAGAAAGAGGGAGACACAGAATCTGAAGCAGGCTCCAGGCTCTGAGCTGTCAGCACAGAGCCCGACGAGGTGCTCGAACTCACAAAACATAAGATCATGACCTGAGCCAAAGTCGGACGCTTAACTGACTGAGCCACCCAGGTGCCCCCTGTTATCACCCTTTTAAGGATAAGGAAACAAAGGCACACCATGGTTAAGTAATTTAGCAAGACTACTGAGCTAGGAAGTGTTGGCAAGAGAATTCAAACCCATGCATTCTGCCTCCAGGGCCCTTGCTCTTACCTACTATGTCCTACTACCTGGAACAAAATAGAGTTTAAAGGGTTATGTGTAAAAGAAAGAAAAAGATTTTTCTACTTTAGAATACTTTTGATAGTCTGACTCAATTCTAAGGGCTTAGTGTCTTTCATAACCTGCTTTCAAAATATCATTATTTGCACATTTATTTCTCAACATTTATTTCAGAACATACCAAAGCACCAGGAGAGAAGCAAAACAGGGATGTAAACAGTTTAAATTCTTGTCACGATACCCTAAAGTGTATATGGACTTCATTTACTAAATTAAATGGGCCGTAAAATGTATATGCATGTAATTTACTCATAGAAATTCTTAGTGCCAACCTCAGACTTGATTCACTTTCATTATACATAGCTTATTTATTTGGTTTCCCAGTACTGGGGATGAGGAGCGGCATATGAAGGTAGCACAGCAAAAGAAACAACAGACTGACAATGAGATTGGAGACAAAAAAAGCCATGAGAAAGAAATAAGACAAAAACACCCCATTACATCCCAGGGTCATTTAGTACAGCAGCAAACAGCCCTAAACACTTTAGTAGCTGTTGGAGGACATCACTCTATTAGACTACAGTAAAAAAAAGAAAAAAAAAAAAAAGAAAAAGAAAAAAACACACAAATGACCCTAAGGTTAAAAAAAGTCTCTATATCTTGTTTCAGAAGATAAAGGCTTTAAAAACAAAAAATGGTACCTGAGTCAGAAGCTTCATTTATCTCCAAAAATCACTCATGCAGAGTATCTGATGATGCTACCATCTGTATTTTCCTCTTAAAAACCTAACTAGCAACTCTGTCTTGCAATACAATATTGAAATAGGCCTCATAATATAAAATATATCAACAGGCACAAAATACCAGCTTTTAAAAGCCAGTATCTGCTATCAGACTTGCATGAAAATAGTCTACTTACGATCATAGGTAACTATTTCTTCTCCATCTTCCTCTTTCAAAGATTTGTTTGTGATCAGCATAAAATCCCGCTTATTGCACACTGCACAGCCTGTAAAGTTCAGCAAGAAAGATCCATTCTCCAGGCAGATGTTACCCTAAAATATTAAAAATAGAAATTTAATTTTCTTCTATTTCAAAACCTTTGGTGAAAATAATTAATAGACTAAAAATTTCTAAACGCAAAAAAAATGGCCAGAATTTACTTGCTTGAAGTCTGCACCAAGTAATTTTTGAAATTACTAGTTTTCCTCTAGAAGGGCTATTTATGGCAAATACAACTGAAGCAGTGTTAAAGCTGTTAAGTCTCTGAGGACAGCAACTGTATCTGAGAGGACTAAATGCAAATGGATATTTAGAAACACAGTGAAGCTTTAATAATATAAAATATGAAAAAGAAAAATTAGAAAAATCCAATAGCCAATAATATTTAAATGAGGCATATCCTAAAGCTAGAATTAAAATGAACTAATGATAAAAAATGATCTTATACAATGTGGTGCTCAGTCGATTGTTGAAATAACATTTTCTGATGCCTTAAAAATAACACAAAATAAGCAAACAAGAATAAACCCTCAGCTTTGTAGACGCCAATCCTTAAGGACATGCATGATTCAGGCAGAGAAGATAAGCTCTGCAATTCATCAGCCTGACACCATGGCATTCAAGAGAGAAAGGGTTTTGCTCCATCACTAAGAAACTGTTAACAACTTATGCTCCTGGCTCAAGGGAGTTCTTTGCTAAAAGCTTACCAGTAATTGTTCAGAAAATCATTTTATAAATAATCTAATTCAACCTCATTTCTGACCAATAGGGTATTTTTATTAAAAAAACAGGTGCTTTGCTTTTTTAAAAAAAAAAACTTCACTGAAGTGTAATTTACATATAATAAAATCCACACGTTGTAAGGGTACAAGTGAACACTTATATACCAATATATATAGACATATATATCAATATAATCACTATCCCAATCAAGATATAAAAATTTTTATTTTCCCAGAAGTTCCTTCATGCTTTGCAGTCTATCTCCAACCCATATCTCAGGCACCCCTTGATCTGATTTCTATCTCTAGATACTAGTTTTGCTTGTTATAAAATTTTATATAAATAGAATCATGCAGTACACTCTTCTCCATCTAGTTTCTTTTGTTCAACATGAAGTCCATGTTAATCATCTATGCTGTTGTATGTACTGGTAGCTTATTGCTTTTGATTGCCAAATCTATTGCATGGATTCATCTGTTGATAGACTTTTACATCCTCTTCAGTTTGGGGCTATTACGAATAAAGCTGCTACAAAGATTCATTAAGTCTTGTGAAGACATATGCCTTTCTCTTGAGTAAACACCTAGAAGTAGAATTGCTGAGTCATATGGTAAAAATATGATCCATACAAACTTCAGAACTGCCGGTTAGTTTTCCAAAGTTTCCCATTTTCCATTCCCATCAGAACTGTGTGAGTTCCAGTTGCTTCACATCCTCACCAACCCTAGGTACCATGTCTTCTCTAATTTTAGCCATCCTAATCATGTGAAGAGGTAGCTCATAGTAGTTTTTAATTGGAATTTCCCTCATGACCAACAATGTTAAGCATCTTTTCATGGTGCCTACACATGTACCTTCTTTTGTGGAGTGTCTATTTAAGTCTTGCCCATTTTTTTAAAGTTAGGTTGTTTATCTTATTATTTCGTTATAAGAGTTAGTGAGTTATAAAAAAGTTCTTTTTTTTTAAGTTTACTTATTTATTGTGAGAGACAGTGCAAGCGGGGATGGGGCAGAGAGAGAGAGAGAGGGAGAGAAGCCCAAGCAGGCTCTGCGCTGTGAGTGCAGAGCCCAACATAGGGCTCGATCTCATGACTTGCAGTGAAATCAAAAGGTAGATAAATCAACTTAGCCACCCAGATGCCCCATAAGAGTTCTTTATCCAAATCTTCTCAGATTGCTATTACAAATATTTTCTCCCTGTTACTGATGTGCTGTTTTTTAAATAATGTCTTTTGAAGAACAGTTTTGATTTTTATGAAGTCTAATTTATCAAAGTTTCTCTTTCACTATTTGTATTTGTCTTTTAAGTCTAGTATTTCTCATCTGTGGAAAATATCTACAAGTCTACAGAAAAATTTATGAAACCCAAATAAATAATTAAATATTTAGGGGCGCCTGGATGGCTCAGTCGGTTAAGAGTCCAACTCTTGATTGCAGCTCACGTCATGATTTCATGGCCCGTGTTGTGCTCCCTGCTCACAATGCAGAGCCTGCTTGGATTCTTTCTCTCAAATTAAATAAACAAACTTAAGAATTATTAAATATTTATTGCCTACTCATTCTGAACTTAGAGCTTCTCAACATGCTAATCCATTATTTTTCTCTGCCATGCATAGACTATTCTTGCTACCACTATCTTGCTGTCCTTTCCTTTGCTAAGCTCAAAGAGACTTCTGCTCTTACTGCCCTCAGCAATATTTCATGACTTCGATAACCCCCAGAGTTAGAAGGACCTTTGAGATTTCAAATGGTCAAGTTAGTCTCTCCTGAACAGAAGAGAGTTCAATTCCTCTAAGGTTTGCCCATTCCATTTTTGAAAATCTGTTAGAAAGTTCTTTATTCTGATTCAAAGCCTATAACCCAATAACATCCACCCACTAATTATTTCTAAATCTGCCTCCTGAAATTCCAAAAGGTTTAATTCATGACAGCCCTTTAATTATTTTAGAACACAATAGAGTAGGAAAAAAAGTGCTTATGAAAGGCACCTTCCTGGTTTTCCAATCATCTCAATCTTTTACTCTTCTTATACTTTATTTTCACTTTCTAAATTAATCTACTCCTTGAAGCTCAATCCTTGATTCTGCTTGATTCTCCAGTCTTTTCCTAAGAAAACAAATCATTTCTATTTTGACACTTTTATTTGGCTAACTCATCTGTTTGAATCTCACACCTAAACTGCAATCTTATATTTTCACTTGACTCCTTGGATGTTACATTCTCAATCTCAGCTGAAACATGATAAAAACAATCTGACCATGTGCCCCCCAATTTTGGTTCTCTCTCCCACATGCCACCAATTTCTGTAATGATATTTCCAATTTCCCAGTTGCCTAGACTGAAAACCTAAGATCATCTGTAGGTCTTCCTTCCATTAAATTGGCTGAGTCCTGTTAATTCTTTCTTTGAAATGAGTTTTTCATTATCTCATGCCTATCCTACTGTTTTCATGACTCCCCAAATACTCTGTAGGGCTATCCCTTTTACATTTCCCCCATCCCATAACCTCAACATACAGCCGTAGATTCATTTCCCTAAATAACAGATTTCAGAAGTATTTTCCTATTCACTTTTGATGGGTGCTCAATGCCTAAAGTGTAAAACCTAAACTTCTTAATACAATTTTTAAAGTTCTGATTAGCTCAATTCTTAAGAATCCAACTTAGGGGCGCCTGCGTGGCTCAGTCGGTTAAGCGTCTGGCTTCGGCTCAGGTCATGATCTCACGGTTCGTGGGTTTGAGCCCCGCATCAGGCTCTGTGCTGACAGCTCAGAGCCTGGAGCCTGCTTCAGATTCTGTGTCTCCCTCTCTCTGACCCTCCCCTGCTCGCGCTCTCTCTGTCTCTCAAAAATAAATAAAAAACATTAAAAAAAAAAAAAAAGAATCCAACTTAATCTGTTTAATACTCTTCACTACAAACACCTCCTTCAGATGGTCCCTGAAAAGTGCAGTGTTCATTACTGGATTCATAAAAATTTCTTTTTAACCTTAAAAAAAGTATGAAATAGAACACAATACAGAAAAATATATGAAACAGCATAATGCCTCTAGCTAGATGTCAGTAGTTAACCCCAGCTGTGACAACTAAAAATGTCTACAGATAGTGCCAAATGTCCCCTGGGAGGCGAAATCACACCTAGTTGAGAACCACCGCTCTAATTCATTCACTTTCATTATTCATTCATGGTTCTATGACCGTATCACTTTTTCTGGTCTACTACTACAAATGATGCTCTCATGAACATTCTTATACAAGTTTCCAAGAACATATGTACATGCATTTATTTCTCTGGAATGAGAATTGCTGGGTCATTCAGTATGCACATCTTTAACTTTATTTGATAATGCTAAACCTTTTTCCCAGGAGGTTGTACCAAGAGTGTTCATGTTATATACCCTTCCCCAAAGCCTAAGTATTACTCAAAATATTAAGAGGCAGAAGCAGCTATAGATTTTCTACCGCCCAACAAGAATCCTTGTTCTTATATTCCCCAAGCCTCTGGCTCTTCCTTTTCTACCAAAGGCTTTTTCTACCCTAGTCACAACTAGCCTCCAAGTCCCAAACGAAGTCCACCTTTCTTTTGGGAGAACAGCGCTGCTGCTCTCCCCTTTCTCTAAACTTGAATATCACTGTCCTACTCTTTCTGTTTAGTTTCGTTTTTTGTTAAATCACATACTCTAAACTTTAAGCTCTCAGAAGGCAATGAAGCTGCCTTTTATTTCATCTTTGGTATCCCTTTCTGGTCTAGCTACACGCATAAATGTTCAATAAGTATATCTTGAATAAGGGAGAGTAAACAAGCTTCGGCTTCCAGAGATTGAGAGGAACAAATATTTTTTAAAACACCCAGGAATCTGATTTCTGGCCTTGGCTCTCAGGTTAACAGAATGTGAACTTGATTTCTCCTCTCTGGGCATTAGTTTCATCTGCAAAACTGTGTTAAGACAGATGACCTCAGAGGTCCCTTCCAGCGCTAGACTTCAATAAGAAACGTGAATTTCACCAAATCAAGTTTGAGAATGACACCAGGGGTGGGGGGAGCGTGTCCCTTTGTCATCGACTCGATTCTTGGTAGTGTGGGGTTTCCTTTGTTGTACCCTGGAGCTTAAGAGAAGTGGGGTGACGGCTGATGTCAGCCGCCAGGGCGTGGACCGGCGGGCAGAACGGACGGCCACCGGCCGCTCCCGCCGTCAAGTGCCTAAATACAGCTACCGGGTCACCGGAATGGGCACAGCGGCTGGGTCGTCCCGCGCTCGGCCTCTCACGGAAAGCCCGCCGGGGGTATGAGGAGCCTCAGGGGCTGGCCACGGGCCAAGGGGGCGAGAGAAGTTCTCGGCGCCCACTCGCTCACCCGGTTGGGATACTCCTTCTCCACACAGCCCCCACACATCCCGACGCAGTTCACAAGGACCGTCCTCTAGTGCTTCCGGGAAGACGAAGCCTCGCGAGAGCAAAGGGAAGGGTACCGCATGCGCCCCAAGTACGCGACCCTGGAGTATTTGCTTTCGGCAATCTACTCGAAGTCTCCGCCCCTTAGCCACCGTTGTGAGGGCGGGGCCTGGTCTCCCAGGCAACAACGGCCGGCCAGGAGAGGGACTCCGTAAACCTTCGTAGAAAGGGGGCGGGCCCGGGAACCCTGCGGCGGGAACCCGGAAGGGGAAGTTCTCATCTAGGCGCCCTCCTGAGCCTAGGCTGACAGAGAGACAAGTCACAATACACACGAAAGAGAACTGTTTCTCGGTGCCTCGGCTTACCCCATACATAAAGCTGAAACTATAGTAATTTAAATGCCTTTCTATACTAGTGAGAGTGATAAATCAGCTCTTGGCAGGTGAATAAGCAATAACCGAAGAGTTGGCCAAGAGGCACTTAGAGCTCCGCAGAGACTCTCCCAAAACTCCTTTAAAAAAATCCCAAACATTTAAAATGTTAATGATAAATGATCATTATTTATCCCATAAGCGATGGGAAACGTGTTTCTGGGTGTTACCAAAACACCTCGGTGGCATCCACACACTGTGCAAATAGAAAATGGCAAGGGTCCAGGCGATGGAGCTCAAAATGCTTGTGGTTGGTGCCCTGCGTATTACTTTTCACAATGATGTTGTTACCTTGAATACGAATATCCAAAATCTGTCCTTGTGCTTGTGAACAATCTGTCCTCATCATACCCAGCTACTGCAATAGAGATATTTAAGGGTGGGGGAGGGGGAGAGCATCAGCATCCTCCCTTAACCCTGCCTATAGCAGTCAAGTCAGGGAGCATGAGACTCTGGGATCCATGTTCTTTTTTGTTTTTTAAGTTTATTTATTTATTTTGAGGGTGGCGGGGGGCAGAGAGAATCCCAAGCAGGCTCTTTAGCCAGAGCAGAGCCTGATGTGGGGCTCCATCCCACCAACCCTAAGATCAGCACCTGAACTGAAATCAAGAGTCAGATGCTCAACTGACTGGGCCACCCAGGCACTCCTGGGATCCAGATTCTTTAAAGAAGAGGTTAATAACCATTTCAAAGTTCACTATTTTCTTGGAATAATTGCAAAGCCTTCCATCTGTATGACATTTTCAACCTTTCAAAGTGTCATCATTTCAGTTTCTATTTTTATGCCTTTACAACCCTATAAGAATGGTAAAAAAAAAAAAAAAAAAGATACCTCTCCCCTTTTCAGATGAGGAAACCAAGGAGATAAGTGGTTAAAGGTCTTATCTGTGGTAACAAAACTGCTGGTAGTTGCCCAGGACTCAGACTTAGCTCCTACCCTGAGCTCAGTTTCTCTTTAATACAGTAGGTAGTAGCCACATGTGGCTATAAAGCATTTTACATGTGGCAAATTTGAACTGAGATGTAAGTACATTCCATAAACTAGACTTAGAAGACTATGAAAAAAATGTAAAATGTTTCATCAATAATTTTTATATTGATTACATGTTAAAATAATTGGGCTAAATAAAAACATTATTAAAGTTAATTTCATCTGTGTTTTAAATCTGGCTTCTAGAAAATTTTGAATCACACAAGTAGCCTGTATTGTATTTCTTCTGGACAGGGCTGGTCTATACAATCCTCTTTCTTTGTTTCTTTTCTTTTTTTTTTTTTTTTTTTTTTTGAGATAGGGTGTGTAAGGGAGAGAGAGATAAAGAATTTTTTTAATGGAACACTTTATTACTTATTTTTATTTTTTTAGAGAGAGAGTGAGGGAGAGGGGCAGAGAGAGAAAGAAAGAGAGAATCCTAAGAAGGCTCCATGCTCAGCACAGACCCTGATGTGGGGGCTCAATCCCATGACTCTGCGATCGTGACTTGAGCCAGACACTTAACCAACTGAGCCACCCAGGTATCCCTCTTGATCCATTTTTAAATGTATCCTCTGTTTTTAAAGCCTAATGCTGACTTTTAATTTTACTAACCACTGAATTTTATTCAATTCTATAGACATTTGTTGATGACTTCGCTGTTCAAGGAACTGTGTGGACAACCGGAAGATGGAAAAGACATTGTCCCTTCCTGTTCTCCAGAGACTCACAATAGAGTGTAAGAGATAAGTTGAACATAAATACCTCTACAATTACTGGCAGATTGTGGCTTAAGAGCACAAAATAGAGAGAATTCTTCTAGGTTGGAATTGGTAATGAGGAATTTGGGCCATGTAGAATGTATAGGATTTCAAAAAGCAGAGAATTTCAGTATAGGAATTTCAGGTGGACCATGCCAAGGAGTTTGGATTTTATCTTTCAGGTAATAGTGAGCCAGTGGACATTTGAGCAGGAGAGTGATATCAGAGTTGTGGTTTTAGAAGATCATTTTAAGTATTTTTGGGGGAATGATTGGAACTTGAAGAGATTGGACAATGAAAGGCATACACTAACAGAAACCACAAGGGGGAGATGTATAGCTTTCTGCCTCATCACTAATAAAGAACAATAATGATTTTAAAAATTAAATAAAGACACTGCAGTCAAAGATCTCAAACAGTTGGTTCTTTGGCATGAAAGACAATCTGCATATTTACCAGTGTCATTGTTTTTTTTTTTTAACTTCCCAGAGTGAGATGGTATCTTGTTATTAAAATGAACAAGTGAATAAAAAGGTCATCTTCTTCTTAGGTATAAACTTTCAAGAGCTGGTGGCTATCCACCCAATGAAGTCCTCTATTCAAATCTAAATATATCCAAGGCAGAAAGGCAGCAAATGAGATGGGAAGAGGTGGGCAGCACCAGAAATTTAAGTGTGATTATTCCTTAAAGGAATACGAAGTCTTCCAAGGTTGACAGGTAGAAGAAAGGAAAATAGAGGCTACAAAGCAGAAGGAGATTAGCACTGGAAAAGAATGACCAAGAAGTGGTATAAAATAAGCAAAAGAAAGTTACCAAAAAAATCTATTTTCTTTTCTCTTATAGGTAATTATTCAAAATAAAGTTTGCAGAAATCATTTAAGGATTACCTTCTAATAAAATTTTGTCTGGGACAGTACCCATAGGAACTGTTAGTAAACATATGATGTCAATAACATATTAAGTATGCCTATGTGTTACAATTGATGCATGAGGTTATTTCTTGGTAAAAAGAAGCCATTTAAGATACTCTAGATGTTAAAATCATTCGGTTACATATGCTAAACTGCCTCCCTGGGGCAAGATTAAAGTTTTCCCCTAAGAGTGCAGTTTGAATCTTCTTTTAACACCCTCTCTCTAGTACCTTTTTTCTCTTGCCTTTTATGATGCCTGAAGCCAAGAGGCTGGAAGGATATAGTGCTGAGCATACCTATCATTTTCATCCTTTGTTTAAAGGGATAAGAAGCACCCAGGAGCATTTATGGTCCCACCATCAGCCCAATTTCACAGATGGAGAGAAGCTCATCTCTAAAGAGAAGTTCATCTGCTTTGTGAAGGTCTGTGTTATTCTTCCCATTATCTCAAGGGAAGTGTGAAATAGGGGTGGTTTGTCTTTACCTGGTGTACCTGCCTGGGGTCAATGAATTAGCAGCAATTCTGGCTTAACACTGTGAACACAGGTGAGTCTGGTCTGGCTGGGATCAGGTATAATAAAGCTCCTAAAAGCTCAGGGCTGGTCTTTTTTTTTTTTTTTTTTTTTTTTTTTCTCTTAGTTCAGTGGCCAAGTTGGACTTTCTTTTGTTTAGAGGTCTCATGATAATTCAGATTATAAACTCCAACTTCCAAACACGTTATACTTAAAAACAAGTGAATCGCTACTGTGGCCCTTGACTCTGTTTCCTCCAGCGCTCCTCACTGTCTTTTCATATATAGATGACTATTTCCATATACAGTTTCCCTAACATATGTCAAAATCTCTGATTTTCTTTGGGGAAATATCCTTCAAATCTTACATGGATTGGGATAGATTTAATAATCAAAATATAACTGGGTTTTAGATATGCTTTTATTTTATTCTTTTTTTAAAATGTTTATTCATTTTTGAGAGACAGAGCACGACCAGGGGAGGGGCAGAGAGAGAGGGAGATACAGAATCCGAAGCAGGCTCCAGGCTCCAGGCTCTGAGCTGTCAGCACAGAGCCCCACACGGGTCTCAAACTCATGAACCATGAGATTATGACCTGAGCCAAAGTCGGGCGCTTAACTGACTGAGCCATCCAGGCGCCCCTTATTTTATTCCATTTCTAATGTGTGCCCTAAGGATATAGTAAAACTCAGAGCAGAATTTTGTTCTCTATCACCTATATCAACTCTGAGAGGTAAAGGAGGTTGGAATTTTCAGAGAAGCCAATGAAGTGAGGAAATGGAAGTCAAGAAGCTCCTGTTTTGTCCTGGAGAAAGGCCAGCAGAGGGAGAGTTTACTTCAAGGAAATTCAGGCACAAAATCCATAGGAATCAAGAAGGGTAGGTAGTTTTGAAAAGAGGACTTTTGACTTGGAATGGAGAAAGGGTACATAGAAGCTGCAAGGAGTATTTGGGAAATGGTATGGTGATTTAAAGTTAAAATTTTGGGGGCGCCTGGGTGGCTCAGT
Organism: Cryptoprocta ferox; assembly: GCA_028646485.1. NCBI lineage: Eukaryota > Metazoa > Chordata > Mammalia > Carnivora > Eupleridae > Cryptoprocta > Cryptoprocta ferox. The sequence goes on from CM053560.1 coordinate 34,251,969, forward strand.
CAGTTAAACGTCTGACTTCAGCTCAGGTCATGATCTCATGGTTCCTGAGTTTGAACCCCACATCAAGCTATGTGCTGACAGCTCAGAGTCTGGAGCTTGCCTTGGATTCTGTATCTCTTGCTCACTCTGCCCCTTCCCCACTCGCTCTCTGTCTCTCAAAAATGAATAAACGTTAAAAATTTTTTTTTCAAGTTAAAATTTTAAATTTCATCCAAATTGTAATTTTTTGACAGAGAGGGGAGGGGGAGGGGCAGAGAGAGGGAGAAAGAAAGAAAGGGAGAGAGACAGAGGGAGAGAGAATCTTTTTTTAAAATATAATTTATTGTCAAATGGGTTTCCATACAACACCTAGTGCTCATCCCAACAAGTGCCCTCCTCAATACCCATCACCCACTTTCCCCTCTCCCCCATCCCCCAGCAACCCTCAGTTTGTTCTCATTATTTGAGAGTCTCTTATGGTTTGCCTCCCAAGAGGGAGAGAATCTTGAGGCTCCACGCCCAGTGCAGAGCTCACACCAGATGATATGGGGCCCCACCTGAGGCGACTTGAGGCTTGATCTCACAGCTGTGAGATGATCACCTGAGCCAAAATTCAAGAGTCAGAAGCTTAACTGACTGAGCCACCCAGAAGCCCCCCCCCCCAATTGTATCTTAATAACAGGAGGAGGACCATAAGCAACTCATTTATTAGCTGTGTTTCAATTTTCTCATGTGTAAAGTGATGCCAATAATAAATATACCTACCTCTCAGGTTGCTTTATAAAATAATACACAAATGTTTTAGATATATGAGTATATACATATGACTCAAGGGTGCTAAGAAAAATAATTCTGGCTATAAGCATCAGGTGGTAGAAGGGAGGGTAATAAATTAGGAAAAGAGGTTTGGTAACAATGGCTAACAGCCTGCCTGAGGTGGGAATCTGTGTCGCAGAATTGGATAATAGGAGACTATGTTTGTTAATTTGTATAAGGTGAATTTGTGCATTTGAAAAGACTGAGTGAGCATGCTGTGGTAGGGAGAACACTGTGGGGGAAGAGTTGTGTTAGGGAGGGAAACCATGAGGTAGAGAGAGAGTGAAAAGCCAGGCTCTTCTAGGAAGTATATTTGGAAGTTTACCAAAGGCACAAAGAGGCAGGGATCCCTACTTTGGGCTCCTACCAATTTACAGGTTCCCACTCCTTCTTCTGGTTCCTTGTATTCTTTCTCTTGACAAAATCTTCTTTGGGAACGAATGAGAAAGTCCACACCAAGGTTTGAGAGAACTGAGGTATTTTATAAAGCAACTACAGAAGACAGTGCCAAGAATGCAACAGTTATAATAAATCACCTTATGTCACTGCTTTATTTATTTATTAAATGTTTATTTTTGAGAGAGAGAGAGAGAGAGAGAGAGAGAGACACTGTGTGAGCAGGGGAGGGGCAGACAGAGAGGGAGACACAGAATACGAAGCAGGCTTCAGGCTCCGAGCTGTCAGTACAAAGCCCCAGGCAGAGCTCAAACCTGTAAACTGCAAGATCATGACCTGGGCCAAAGTCGGATGCTTAACCAACTGAGCCACCCAGGTGCCCCTATGTCACTGCTTGAAAAGCTCCATGACTGGAGCGCTGGGGTGGCTCAGTCAGTTAAACCTCTGACTCTTGGTTTCAGCTCAGGTCCTGATCTTGTGGTTTCATGGGTTCCAGCCCCTCATCGGACTCTGTGCTAGCAGTGAGGAGCCTACTTGGGATTCTCTCTCTCTCTCACTCTCTCTCTCTCTCTCCTCCCCTTCCCCCTCCCCCACTCATGCTGTCTCTGTCTCTCTCAAAATAAATAAATTTTAACAAGAAAAAAAAAGGGCTCCATGGTTCCATATTGCCTTTAGGAAAAAAACCAAGCTCCTCAGTACCGCATTCAAAGCCTTTTAAAATACGGCTCCAGTATACTTGTCTCACCTTGTGTCCTGCTGCTCCCCACCTCTCCTTCTGCTACTTTTCCTTATAATCACACATTACCTATTTGTAGCCTCACCAAACTACTCAAGGCCCTAACCTCACCAAGTTCTTCCAAGTCTTCTTTCTAGCTTTTTGTGTGCTGTTCCATCTGCCCAGAATGGCCCTTTCTCTGCCTGTTGAGATCATATTCAGTCTCTCAGACATGGTTCCAACATTCCTGCTTCCATGAACACCAAATATTAGTTTCCTACTTGAACCTCCTGTAATAACACTTTATTCATTCCCCTATTATGGAATGCAGCCACCACTTGACTGCAAACTCCTTTAGCATGATGCTTGTTTCCCAGCTTCTAGCATTATGCCTAACACATAGTGGGTGCTACTAATGATTTTGATTGATTCCAAAAGCTGAACACACAGTTTCACTCATCCCTCCACCTACCCTTAATTCTATTCCATACCCCGTTTCCATGAATTATTCACTCCAGGTCATTGCTTTCAAGGGTTTTAATATTTGAGAAGGAAAAAAAAAAGTTTTTTAAGAGAAGGAGTTTTTGGTTTAAAAAATTGTTTTAAGCCCAATATCTTCTTCTTTATGTGTGAATAATTTATTGCTGAGTCATGTCTTCATGCTGTGCCCACCAAAAGGAAGAGTCTACCTAAGGCGTGGATGACTCAGCAAGAACAAGTACGCTAATATCATTCAATTTAACACCTCATTGCTCTCCAGGAAATGATCTGTAAACTTAAGAGTTCAGTTTGTCACCTTATTCCTGGAAGTTTAGCAACAACTTCCTGACTTCAGTTGGTTCTATACACTGCTTTGTCTTTTTCTTTCATAGATTAATTGAGTCCATGATGGTTTGTTAATTTGGATTCAAGTGGGATAGAGGACTCTTCTACCAGTGTGGTTTCTTAGTCCGCTCCAACTCAGTTAACACTTGAGATGCCTATATCAGATAACCTTTCATTACAGAATTTAAAATAGTGCTTCAAATGTAAATATACCTGGAAGAAGTAATATGGTAATGTTAAAGCTCAGGAATTCCATTTGATTCAATCCATACAATGTTTGGAGTACCTGCTCCATGCCTGCCTTCAAGTTGCTTACAATCTAGGGGGAAAGAAAAACCAATGATCACAATATAATATAATAATTATGCTAGGGATGCTACAGGGGTCCATAGAAAGGGCAGGCCTCCAGGTTATGAAAGGTTGGAGAAAGGAGGTTGGAGAGATGTCAGCAAAGATTTTCCAAAAGAGTTGACACTTTAGCAGACTTTAAGAATCAATGGACATTAGAGAATATTTGGAAGGGTATTCCCTAACCAGGGATACAATGTGTGCAAAAGTACAAAGACACAGGGAAACAAGTTTGGAAGGCTGGTGTGTAGAGTAGGTAGCGTACATCTAAGTAATGTCCAGTCTCTTCATGAGAAGGATAAAGTTTTAACCGTTACGTCCAGGAGGCTGACTTCATACTTATACCTAGCCCTGGTAGCAGTCATCATGTAATGAACTAAAAAATTGCTCAGTCTTCTTCGTACTACATATTGGCATCACATTTTCCACCTCACTGGTTGTGTGGAGACCTATAGATATGAATTCACATCCTAGCTTTGTCACTTATTAGCTGTGACATATTGGGCAAGGTATTTAACTTTGCATTTGCAAAGTGGGAATACACCTACCTCAGTTGCTGTGAGAATTAAAGGAGATAATCCACTTAGCATGGGATCTGATATATGTGTTAAATATTCCATAAATGTTAGCTATGTTAATGAAATTGAGTCCAAAGAATCTAACAAAAATATAAGTGTAAGTGGGTGGTGATCAAGGTGTGATAAATAACTGCAGCCCCAGAGAATCTCAGAAGTAGAAGAACTCTCAAGAAGTTATCTAATATACACCTATGCATCTAGGAAGATCAGTGCTTAAATCAACAGCATTTGGCCCTGCCTGCCACCAAGGACCCTAAATATATCTGAAGAAAGACAGAGTTGGGAGAGAGAACAAAATAAAATCACAAACAGAAAGAAGGGAATGGGAAATAAAGGGAAAAGGAAGCAGAATGATTGGACAAAGGGGATAAGAAATATCCTTCAGTGGCACATCTACCATTAGTTGCCAATTCCTAGCTTACATCTTCCAAAGCAGATGGTGACTTTATTTAAGATATAAAGAACCAAATGAGAGGTTTGGGAACTCTAAGAGGTCATATATTCAATTATCCCAGAGAGGCCTAGGTATAAAGATCTCAAGCGGAAGGAAGAAAGGAATCTTTGGGAATGTTTGGAAGTCATTTTTTTCTAAGGAGTTCTTTATCAAACTCAGGAGAATATTTAGAAAATCTCTAGATAGGTTATTATGTTTATTAAGACTGCTGATGTCATGAGGGGCTCAGAGACTGCTGAGAGACTTGGCCTAAGCAAAAACATCAGGCCAAAGGTTTACAGATGAACTCTGAGAACCAAATTTTTGACAAGTAGTTCAAAGGCAAAGTTCCCTATATCGTTCCATGTAAAAACAGATGAATGCTGCCTAACTCTAGTCACCAGCTTGGTAGGGGGAGTTTTAGGAAGGCCTACCCCATCAGTAGTTTGAACAAAATAGTCTTCCTTCCGGGAGCTTTCCAACATCCACTCATACCCCCATTTGATTTTGACTTGATGCTTTTTGGTAGCCTGGCTCTCTGTTAAGTATTTACTCCCAAGAGATGATTCTGTCCTAATTCTTTCTTTCCCACATGTCTTTCATTTTTTGGTTTGCGTTCTAGTTTATTTTTGGAGCCTAAGCTATCATGACTGCCTGCTGTCTTTTTCTGTTTTTAGGCTTTCTTCCTTCTCCTTTGGTTACTGGTAGTTTATCAGGGATAATGCTAAGCTGGGGCCAGATGTTAATTAAGCAAAATAAGTCAAACAAATCAAAACTTCCAAATATTTGGTTTCAGGTTAGTCACAGCAGCATTTTTGAAGGTGTAGTTTTATTTTGATGTGAGTTACATAAACCCTCTGGTTGGGCTGTCAGCTTTCTTCTGTGTGGTGTCATAGCAGAGCGTTGGAAAGGGTATGCTGTCAAGATAGAGAGCGAGGACATTAATAAGTAATGAGGGAGAGTCATGTGCCAGAGGCTATGACCCAGCCCTCACCAAAAACTTGAGATTTTTTTGATGACAATATCTCTTTCTAGGGACATAGAGAATTTTGTCTTCCTGCCACAAGGATAATTGGGTGAATTTACTGCTTTAGAAAGTTTACTGCTAGTCTAAGTTTCATTCTTAAAAAACAGTAAAAACATCATCATGATGAATAAATAACTTTTAGTGTATATTATATGTAGGACACTGTCCAGGCACCAGGTGAACAAAGAAGGAGAATGCATAATTTGTACTGAGAGGATTTACTGTGTTGAGAAGGTAAGGTGTGTACATTTAAACACATTTAACAAAAAAAACCCACCACATAACACATACTGGATGTCAAATGAGTAATATATAGGTAGATGATTTTACACTCCAGTTTGTCCTAGATAGTCCCAGTTTGTCTTGTTCCAATGTACTTATGCCCACAGTAACTCTCAAACATCATAGTTTAGATGATAAATTATATGTTCAACTTACATACAGACCTGTGGTCTAGGAATTAAGGGGAAAGAGTTTTTATCAATGGCTAGGGTAGTTGGTAGGGAGTTTGTGGAGCTGGTAGAAATTTAGCTGGGCCTCCAAGGAAGAGATAAGACAGAGGCAAGAGGAGAGCATTCTGTAAGAGAATATCAAGAACTAAGAGACCAAAATGGATGTGGGAAAAAAGACGGTCATGGCACAGCTTCAGGGGACACTGTTCACATTATGTTCTCTGTGAATGGTGCCCTCTGGACTGTGTAACTGTTGGCTCTAAGGGTGTCATATTTGGGGAGCAACTGGAGGAACACTTATGCTGGAGAAGAGGATTTGTGGAGAGGATTTGTGTGAGAATCAAAGCAAGCATAGAACAGATATTGGAGGCTATCAAATACCAGAATAAGATGTTTAAACTTTATCCCACAGTGGACTTGAATGTAACTGAAGAGTTTTCAGCAGACAATGATACTTACAACAAAATGGTTTTGGAAAATTAATACTCCCAACTAAAATGTTCAATGTATTGAAAGGAGAAGAAAGAAGAAGGGGGAAGAACTAGTTCTAAAAGTGTTGAAAATGCCCATGAGAGTGGTGATAAGAGTCTGATACAGTAGCGGCAGTAGTAAGGGATATGAAGAGACAGACTTGAGAGAGTTTGCAAAGGCCGGATTGATAGTGTGGTAACTGGCTGTGTGAGGAGAAGGAACAATTAGGAATGACTCGAGACTTAGAAACCTGAGTACCAAAAAAATGATGGTATCTTTTTTTTAATGTTTATTTATTTTTGAAGGAGAGAGAGAGACAGAGCGTGAGTGGGGAAGGGGGCAGAGAGAGGGAGACATAGAATCTGAAGTAGGCTCCAGGCTCTACGCTGTCAGCACAGAGCCTGATGTGGGGCTCGAACCCACTAGCTATGGGATCATAACCTGAGCCAAAGTTGGACACTTAACAGACTGAGCCACTCAGGTGCCCTGATGGTATCTTTGATAAATGTGGGGGAGTTGAGAGAAGTTAGCTTTTGGGGGGAATAGATGAGCTCTTCTCCAGATATGATGGATTTGAGACATCATTTGGAAATGTTCAAAAGGAAATATTAAATTAGAGCTGAGACAGGTGTAATGGCTAGAGATATAGATTCAGGAATTCTGTGGGGGTACTGAATGATCATAAATATCATAAGATCATAAATAGCAGCCCACAATTATGGCTTAGGTTGCAATTGCATTCTGTAGAGTAGCAAGGAATACCATTTGCAAAGATAGCAAAAGAGAGATTCCAGAGGTGAAGGGAAACAGGACAGACAGTGTATAATCAAGAGAATCAAAGGAAAAGAAAGTTTCAAGCTTGAGAAATTGATCTATGGAGCCAAATCTTGGAAAGCAGTCAAGGGGGATTAAGATTGGAAAAATTTATAGCTTTTGATGGTGACATGGATTCTTCAGAAAGTACAATTTTATTAGTTGTAGAGGTGGACTCCACATTATAGGAGTTAAGGGATGAGAGCTTGTGATTCAAGGGACATTGAATGAAGGTTGATCTTGTAAGAAATTTGCCAGTAAAGGGAGGGTAAAATATGATGAAAGTCAAGGAATATCCAGGATTAAGGAGGAATTTTTTAAAAAGGATATGATAAAGAATTTATGTTCTGTGTTAGACTGTAGATAGATAGCACTTTATTTGCTTAGGATAAATCTTGATTTTTCAAATTGCTTACAGTACCTTTATTCTTCTGAATTCCAAGCAAGAAGCTTACTAGAACAAGGGACGAAGAAAATATAGACAGGAAAATAATTGATAAAGGATTCAACAGTTAGTCATCAACAGGTGATTAAAATACACCTAATCTCTTCCACATAGCTGGGGACACTTTCTGTTCAGGCAGAAACTATGTGCATATATAGCTGGAACAGACATTTAGGTTAGGAGAGGACCTCTATAAAATACTGAGGAGGTTTTTTAGGGTTCTCTAAATCCCCCTACTAACCCCCCAGTTAAAAAAAAAAACCCTTTGGTGGCCTACAGATTTTCCAACCTGACATCCATCCTGCTTTCCACTTCCTTGACCCATCATTCTAGTTCAGGCCCCAATTACTTCTCACTGTGACTACAGTAATAGCCTGTCTCCTGTCTCTCTCCACTCCAGCTATCCTACACACTGCCACCAGATTAATTTTCCCAAAGCACAGTTCTGATCCTATCTTGCCTTGCTTAAAAGCCTTCAACAAATTCCCATTGTGAACTGAATTAGGTACAGGCTCCTCACTCTGGCTTTTGAAAGCTGGCCACAATATAGATTTGGCTTACCTTTTCTGTCTTAATTCTCACAATTTCCTTATATTCAAACTGATTTGCAGGCATGAAAGAGAGTCACTTGGTCCTTCTATCTGGAGTGGCCACATGAAATTTCCCTGTGAAAACAACAGGGGATTCACATATAAAGGAAGGTAGAAGAAGGTATGGGAGTCATTTTCACATCCTATTAAATATGATCTTGCTGTCTGAACCCTTCCCCCAAATATTTTGTTTGTCATTTTTGTATGGCATTTAGCAAATTCATTATATTAGAGTCATTTGTGTGCTATCTCTACCCTATTGGGGTGAAAACAGTTTGAAAATAAAGACAGTATGGTCCTTATCTTTTTTTTTTAATGTTTATTTTTGAGAGAGAGTGTGAGTAGGGGAGGGGCAGAGAGAGGAGGACAGAAGATCTGAAAAGGGCTCTACTCTGAGAGCAGAGAGCAACAAGCTCAATGTGTGGCTTGACTCATGAGCCGTGAGACCACAACCTGAGCCCAAGTCAAGCCCTCAACCGACTGAGCCAACCAGGTTCCCCCTAGTCCTCATCTTTAATCCCCTTAGGGATCTAGTAGTATATCTTATACTGAGGGCATTTAATACACTTTTAAAAATTCCCTGACTATTTTGAAAAGAAGTTGTGGACTCTTAAGTAACTCTGCTTTTGCCTACCACCTCTCAACATGTCCTTACCCCTTCCTATGAAGACGCAAATGTTTTTATTTTTCAATGTAACAACTGCATGTCCTTTACACGGCTATAATGACATTATATGTTTGGATTATAAGTAGCTAGAAGACAGGAACTTCTTGTTGTTTAACCTAACATATATGTAATGCTTAAATATTTATGTACATAAGCTCTTAATACATGTTTTATAATAATTTTAATGATAATCCGTTTGCAGAAGGTTATTTTATAAATCAAGCGTTCTTTTTCTTTAATTATTGGCATAATTGACATATAGCCTTATATTAGTTTCAGGTATACAACATGATTTGATATTTGTATATATTGTGAAATGATCACTCCATAAGTCTAGTTAACATGCATTACCACACATAGTTACATACTTCTTTTTTTGTGATGAGAATTTTTCAGATTTACTCTTTTAGCTAACTTTCAGGTATACAATACAATATTATTAGCTATAGTCACCATGCTGTACGTTACATTTCTAGCACTTATTTATTTTATAACTACATATTTGTATCTTTTAGTTCCCTTTGTCCATTTCACCCCCCTACCTTCCTGTCTCTGGCAACCACCAATCTGTTCTCTATATCTATGAGCTTGTTTTTGTTTCTTTGTTTGTTTTTAGGTTCTACATATAAGTGAGATCATATTGTATTTTTCTCTGACTTATTTCACTTAGCATAATGCCTTAAAGGTCCATCTATGCTGTCATTTTTAAATTACTGGATAATATTCCATTGTATATATATGTGTGTGTGTGTGTGTGTGTGTGTGTATACACCATATTTTTTTTATTCATTTAGATTGTTTCCATATATTGGGTATTATAAGTAATGCTGTAATGAACATAGGAGTACATATCTTTTTGAATTCTTGCTTTCATTTTCTTTAGATAGATAGCCAGATGTGGAATTACTGGATCATATGGTATTTCTATTTTCATTTTTTTGAGAAAACAGATACTATATTCCATAGTGACTGCACCAATTTGTATTCCCACCAACAGTGTACAAAAATTCCTTTTTCTCCACATCCTCACCAACACTTGTTATTTCTTGTCTTTTTGATACTAGCCATTCAAACAGTTGTGAAGTAATATGTCCTTGTGGTTTTGATTTGCATTTTCCTGATGATTACTGATGTTGACCTCCTTTTCATGTACTGTTGGCCATCTGTATGTCTAGTGTTTTCAAACTAGGATGGAACTGTATGAAAACTTATGTATTAAAATGTCTGTTTTTCTGTGGGGAGAGGGCCTATAGGCTTTATCAGATACTCACAGGGGTCTTTTGCCCAGAAAAGAGTAAGACCTAATCTTATGAAATAGTAATTTGGAATTATTAACAATTCACATATACATATGGAAAAATACATATGGAATTATTAAATGGAAACATCTTTACTTTGTCCCCACTCCTTTCTCGCAAAGGAATTTTTAAAAGTATCAGTAGGTATTCCACAGACAACAAAACCAGCACAGATAGAATCATTTAGAATAATTCCTGATGCTGCTTCCAAACCTCTACTTTGTCCCTACTTAAGCTGAGAGTATTGCCTTTGGCCAGGTTGAAGAACTGAATAATGCAATCCCAGATGTGGTGTACAAGGACATCACCATCTGTCACATGCATCTTCCTCTCCCTTCCTTTTAGTATTAGGAGGCCTCCACTGTTTTCACAGGGGATTTTTACTCTGATGTTCACTATCAAAATTCCCAAGTGACCCCTTGTTTCTCATGCCAGAACCCTGGCTGATTCCACAGTTTTGGTTAAAAGGTTTTGTTTTGAGAGAGAGAAAGAGAGAGAGAGAGAGAGCATGCACATGTGGGAGCTGGAGAAAGGGGCAGAGGTGGGGGGGGAGAGAGAGAGAGAGAGAGAGAGAGAGAGAGAGAATCTTAAGTAGGCTCTACAATTATCGTGGAGCCTGACATGGGGCTCGATCCCATGACTCTGGGATCATGACCTGAGCCAAAATCAAGAGTCGGACACTCAATCGACTGAGCCACCCAGGCACGCCAAATTTGTCTTAAGAGAAATAAAACCTCTTTAAACAGGACCAGTCTCAGACATGAGATCCATTAGCTTTTCCTGGTAAACTTTAGAAAAGGGAAATGGGAAGTGAACTTTTCGCTTATTATTAAAATCTGCTACTTAGTTAATTTTCTGCAAATTCTGTCTCTTGCTGATTATTAATGATTTTTCTGTATCTTTTTTCCTTTCTTTGTTATTCCCTTTGGGATTTGCTCCCCCCCTACCTCCAGTGACTTAATTTAGTTAATGTTCTAATTAGTGTAGCTTCTATTCCAGCAGATTTTCTGGGCTTTCACATCAGTGCTTTTCCATATGATAAACTCCATTAACAAGTCTCTGAACATTCACGAAAAAGGAAGCAGTCTTTTAATGCAATGGGCTCTACCTCATTTGCCCCTATCTTCTGGTCCAACTTTCTTGGCTACCTTAGAGCTTCTTCAGCACATAATTCCATCAACAGAGAATTAGGACTGAGCCATGGCATCAAAGCTGATGGCCTAACAGACTCATCTCTGAGTAAGTACTGTCTGTGTCATCACCATAATTAAAAATATTTTTTATACCCAAGGAAGAGACCATCCCTCAGAGTGGCTTTTATTTAAATCCCATTTTCTCAGTAGTGATGTAGATTTGTCCTGATGCACTCTTCTTTTTCTTCTAATTTCCAAGTCTTCTCCAGATACGATTATAGTATAGTATAATCTGGGCTATGGAATAAAAAACCTAAGTGAACCAAAATAGACTATTTGATCTGACATTCTAACCAATGGTTTTCAATCTTTGTTATACATTAGTAGCAACCGGACCCTTTAAAAAAAAATTGACACTTGGGTATCATCCTCCAAGATATTGATTTAGTTGATCAGGGGTACAGCATAGGCAGTAGCGATTTCTGAAAGCTAATATAGAAGTTCAAGGTTGAGGACCAGCCCTCTAAAACACTCAACAGGACCAACACAATCAGTTTCAATCAATGATGCTGAAACATGTCATAATACTGTCATAAGACAGTAGAGGGCAGAGTTGACTTAAACTTGTATAAACTGTCTTAGGAACTAGCAAGTAGGTAATAATGTAATCTTAACTTTGTACTTTGTGGTCGTCTTTTGCCACAAAGCTTTCATTTACTGCTAAAGCCAAATTACTTTTTGTACATTGGCATTTATTAGGAGGCCCCTTAGTGATGCCTCATCAATAGGATCATTGTGTAATTTGCACACTATTGAGAGTGCAAGGGAATTAATGATTCTGCCAGGATGACACGTGTAAACCAGGATAGCCTGAGGTAAACTGGATATATGGTCACCCTATGATTACCATGTTTTTTGTGGGATCCAGAAGAGCTAGAATCTGTAACATGGCTTTACTGATGAACCAGTAGTAACTATGTACTTCTGTTCATTACCAAAGTCTTCAGTATTATTTTTGTGCATGCCCATGTGTCATTGTTCAACATTACACCAGGCACCATGAGCAATAGAAAAGAAACTGAAGACATGCTATTAAGTACCAGGCATTATACAATCTGGTTGGGAAGAGAAAACTAATGCATGAAGCTACTCTGGTAAACAAAATGCAAGAATCTCCTCCAAATCCTTTCAGGAAGCAGAACATGATAAATAAATTCATAAGTAATACTAACCCTAATGATGTATAGGCTGTCCTTGACTTCAAGTGATTTCACTTACAGTTTGGTCCTTAAACACTTCCAGCACCTCCAGCAGGCAAAAACCAGTTGACTTCCTCAGCTGCTGTGGAAGGGAACCTTAGAAATGTGCTTCCCTGTGAGCACAGCTCCTTTCCCAGGTGCCTAGCTCCTGAATAGTTAACCCATATAGCCATTGACCCCCCAAATTGAGAACTAAGGCATTTAACTTTAGCATATAAGCCATGATACAATTGGTGACAAGCAAAGAATACAGACCAGTAATTTCAGTTGGCTGCAGAAGGCTCCCTCAGGTAGAGCACATCGAGGCTTAGCTTGCTTGGACTCACAGAATTCTCATCCCACACTGAGATCTCTGCTGGCTGTTGCAGCCATGCCCCACACTCTTTGAATGACAACAGCTACAGTGTTGGCCTGTATTTAATTTATGATCTCTTGCAACATTTCGTTTTCCTACCAATTTTCAACTTGGGTCAAAACTGTCATTTGCTGTTCTGTATCTAGAAACCTTATTTCTTCCTCCTTTGCTGAATTATGTATGATGCCCTCTTTAGTGATTTCTTTTTATTTTTAATTTTTTTAAATGTTTATTCACCCTTGAGAGACAGAGAGACAGAGCATGAGTAGGAGAGGGGCAGAGAGAGAGACACATACTCAGAATCTGAAGTAGGCTCCAGGCTCTGAGCTATCAGCACAGAGCCCCATGCAGGGCTCGAACTCACAGACCATGAGATCATGACCTGAGCAGAAGTTGGACACTTAACTGACTAAGCCACCCAGGCTCCCCTTTACAATTTTTTTTTAAAGTATGCTTCATGCCCAAGGTGGGGCTTGAACTCACAACCCTAAGATCAAGAGTCACATGCTCTACCAACTAAGCCAGGCAGGTGCCCCTGATTCCCTATTTGGTTCGATTTAATCCATCTTCAAATACTTCTGCATTTTTTTCAAATTTGAGTGATAAGTGATAATTATCAAGATTGATCAGGCAACATTAGGAAACTCAAATAATTAAAGCACGGTAGTGAAGAACACCAAGTTATGAGATTAATCCTGTCATAAGATGGTTAGCTTTGAATTGGATCCAATGGCCAGTCTGATGGCTTGACAAATCTTTTCATTGCACATGGGATAAATTGGTGAGGGGGTGAGCACAGGTCAGGCAAATCTATCTCCCAACACTGGTGATAACTGAGATGACTGAGAAAAACAGATCAGCTGGGCTCAATTTGTGTACTAGGAATAGTTCTTTACTTTCATGGCACATATTTATTTCATTATCTGAGTGTTGATGAAAATATTTAGGCATTGTTTTCCTATAGGTCACTGCTATTTTGTTCTTCCTTGGCCCTCTCCTTTATCAAAACTTGCTTGCTGAAAAGAGTATATTTGCTATTTACATTTTACTATATTTTTCCCACATTGAAAATAACTTTGTCGTTTATTATGAAAATATTTCCTGCTTATAAAATATCTAAACATTATAGAAAAATAGAGAAGGAAGTAAGAATTACTTTTTTTTAAGAGCTCGATAAGCACCTGGAATTTTTTTAATGCTTATTTATTTAATTTTGAGAGAGCGAGAGAGCCGGGGAGTGGCAGAGAGAAAGAGTAGCGCAGAGAGAGAGGGGTACAGAGGATCTGAAGTGGGCTCTGAACTGACAGCAGAGAGCCCAATGCAGGGCTTGAACCCACTAACTATGAGATCACGACCTGAGCCGAAGTTAGACGCTTAACTGACTGAGCCACCCAGGTGCCCCAAGAATTGCTCTTAATCCTACCATCTAGAAATCACATTTTTAGGAGTATCCTTTCTGATATAAAATACATTATTTCTTAGTCAAATAGAGATGATCTGATGCCTACTTTTATAAAAAGGTCAGCAGTATGTTATGACATCTTTCCCTATAAGTAAATATAAAACCACATCATCACTTAGAATGTGTGTGTGTGTATGTGTGTGTGTGTGTGTATGTGTGTGTGTGTGTGTGTGTGTGTGTGTATGCATGTATATACACCATACCTGGTTTAACCAATTCCATTTTGATGGACATTCATTTCCAATTTTAATGAACATTATTATTATAGTGAACATCCAGAATGTTTTTACTAAAGTGTAAAATGTAGAGAGCTAGAGCTGAAAGAGTCCTTAGAGACTAGTGAGTTCAATGCCGTCATTTTAAAGAAGAAAAATGGAGGTATAGAGAAGATAAGGGGGAGTAGAATCCAAGCCTTTTGACTACATCTACTGATTTTTCCAGTCCACCATGCTAACTGCTTTTCAAAAAATTGATTAGCTATTAAATGGCTACTAAGCAGCATTGGCTTTTTCTTACTCCAGTAGCCTAAAGGCTGTACCTTAAAAGCTAACTCTTCCCAAAGTCATTTGCATTTTGACATTTGTTGTTAGTTGTGAAATAAGCTTGCAGATTCCTATATAATCTTTGGAATGAGGGCATTCAATATTATTTCAAGTACCTGAAATCATATGGGGAAAGCTCCTACTTATCAATTTCTGGCAGTATTTGGTAGAGGTGAGGAGTGGAAGTTGAGAAAAGTTTAGCAGGGGTTGGGGTCAGATATGGGATATTGATGTTCATGCACAACTTTGGAACCCTTCCAAAAGAGGGCCTACAGCTTTCACTTCTTCCAGTTTCTGCTATGGAAGGTCCAGAGTGTATCCTTCATTAAGCGTATTTTGATGATTAAGATGATGGTAGAATAGAATAAGCAACATGAGTTGTTTGCACGTGCTCAGCATAATTTGGGGCTAAATTCTTGACCTAGTTATTGACTTAAAAGATCATCTATGCTGTGGATAATCTACATTAAATATCATGGGAATGTGTTAATTCAAAAATCATGAGATAGTGTTTCCTGGATAAATAACTCTTTAATAAGCAAAGGATTTGGAGTTCTATGTGATTTTTTGGAAAATTACTTGAACTCTGAGCTTCTTGGTTTCTTTATCTAGCAATAAGGATAATGATAGCAATTTACTTCACGAAATTGAACAAAAATGATTATATGGCATTTGGTAAGAAGAAAATGATAAGTAATCCTTTAAAAATAGAATTTGCCTTACACAAAGGAAAATGAGGAAAATGATGTTTTTGATAAGAAGTAGTTATTCTACAAAATAAATCATGTTTGAGTTGAATTATAGTTTCTTGAAGACTTTAAAGCATTTAAGAAATATCCAAACAGAAGTGAAGCAGCTGTAGAAATATCCCACAAAATGGAAAATGAGATGAATTTGCAGAGGTAATGAAGTCTTTTATTGCAATATCTTTCCAAACGTTATTGAAATTTTCCCAAAGGTCTTGGTTAATATTATGAAAAAAATATTTTGAATTTAGAAACTGCTCACTAACAAATAAAAGCAATTAAGACCATTTATGCTGGTAATAATTATCACATAAACAAAAAATTGTTTAATTGGTTGAACTATAACTCTTGCTATCATTCTTTATTAACAAACTCAAATTTTTTATTATTTTTTCTTTTTTTTAAGTTTATTTATTTTGAGAGAGACAGAGAGAGAGAGAGAGAGAGAGAGAGAGTGAGCATACACATGCACATCAGCAAGCAGGAGACAAGCAAAGAGAGAGAGAGAGAGAGAGAGAGACAGGGAGAGAGAGAATCCCAAGCAGGCTCCATACTGTCGGCACAGAGCCTGAGATGAGGCTTGATCTCAAAAACTGCTAGACCATGACCTGAGCCAAAATCAAGAATCAGATGCTTAACCAACTGAGCCACCTTGGCACCCCAGCAAACTCCATTTTTAAATTGTATTTTCTCTTCTTGATTTGAGTTCCTGTCTTGATAAATATCTATAAAGGAATAGAACAAAGTTTCAGGTTTAGGTACTTGATTATCCACATACAGATTATATACTTTGTGGAGTACTCAAGATAGACTGTTAATGTCAAAATAACATCAACTCACAGCTTGTAATGCTTTTTATCCACCTTTCTATGTTCTTAATCCTATGAGCTCAAGGCTTTGGCATACTGGAGGGTGGCCTTGATCCAAGGATGAGGTCTGAAAATGGCACTGAGAGCGTAGAGCCAACAAAGTCAAAATTCCATGCTGAACCATCACCATTGTGTTTGCTGTGCCTCATTATGAATGAGACATTGGAAGACAGCAGGCCACTTCCCCCTTAGGTGAACTTGGTGGTAGGTATAAACATGAAACCTACTTAATTTAAGACTTCATTTGTCACCCATAGTCAGTAAGTTAGGTATGAATGTGCCAAGGTGGCTGAGGATCTGCTAAATTCAGGCACAAATATTGCTAATTCTTTCTCAGTGAATTCATTTAAAAAGCCTCACTCAAACATCAAAAGGAAAGTGGTTCTCTTGGGGGAAAAAATCACAAATATGTATTTTTAAACCAAATAGAAATAATTTTGAATTACCTACTTCTTTGATTGATTTCCAAAATTGCAACTCTCTTTTAGTTTCCATGATTTGTTTGCTCGTTAATTCACTTGTTTACTCATCAGGCCTTTATGAAGTGTATCTTATAGTCAGGCACTGTGTTAGGTGCTGGGAAACTGAAAACTATATCCTGAAAGCAATGGGGAGCCACTGGATGATTTACAGTGGTGGAGTGACATGATCAGATTTCCTTTTTTACAGTGTGTACTTTGGCTACTGTGTGGAAGAAGAGTTGAAGGAGAATGATACTGGAGAATGGGAGAGCAGTTAGGAGGCTTACAGAAGCAGTTCACTTGAGAAAAGATGGGGCTGAATGGCGTGCCCCCCAAATTCCTATGTTGATAGCCTGACCCCCAGTACCTCAGAAAATGACCATATTTGGAGACAGGGCCTTTAAAGAGGAAATGAAGGTAAACTGAGGTCATATGATCGGACCTAATCCAATATGATAGTGTTCTTATAAGAAGAGATTAAGACACAGGCACAGAGGAAAGACCATGCAAAGACAGGGAGAAGATAGCCACCTATAAGCCAAAGAGAGGAGCCTTAGAAGAAACAACCCTGCCAACACCTGATCCCAGACTTCTAGCCTCCAGTATTGTGAGGAAATAAATCTCTGTTGTTTAAACCACCCAGTGTGGTGATTGTTATGGAAGCCCTAACAAACTCATACAGCCTAAACAATGCAACTGTGGAAGAACTTTAAGTACCTCCCGGCATTAGTTCATCAGCACACCCCAATATAAGCCTGCTATTACATCTGCACAATCTGGTATCCCCTACATAACAGACAATCTGATCCTGAAAAGGGAGGAAGAGCTCAGGAACAGCTATAGAAGGAAAGATGCTCATTTATTCCAAAGCCTGGCTAGTGCTTCCATGGACTAGTGGATGACAGTAGGTAAGCCTTGTTCTTCTGCTCCTTTCCATTATTGGTGGAGGAAAATTTGAAATTGGTGGCACCTGCTCCTTCAGAGGATAGTCATGTTGGTATTTGCACACTTGCTGCAGGCTTTCAAGTTCCTAACAGTGACCATTTTGTTTGCGGCATCTAACGGGGAAGTTTGTCCTTTCATCCTCTATCTTGTAAATGGAGGGCTTTTCCAATTGGCCTTGCCTCTCTTTTGTTTTTGGGAGTTGTGGAGGCCATGGTCCCCCTAGATGTTTCCAGAAATGGAATGAAATTTTAGCTTAGTTTCATGAAATACATCCCTTGGTGAAAGGGTAAAGAAGGGAACTTATGTTTTTTTCAGCTCGAGGCACTATTTGAAGTTTTCTGTACATTACCGAAAGCTCCTGATTCCTCCATTGCTAGCAGGGATTTGAATGAGTGGAATATCAGGTAGGTTCAGGTTTATTTGGTTTGG
This sequence comes from Cryptoprocta ferox, assembly GCA_028646485.1. Classification (NCBI taxonomy): domain Eukaryota; kingdom Metazoa; phylum Chordata; class Mammalia; order Carnivora; family Eupleridae; genus Cryptoprocta; species Cryptoprocta ferox. The sequence continues at coordinate 34,270,023 of CM053560.1, forward strand.
CATTTCTTTTTGTAAGTAACTTTCTGATATAATATGTTCATTTTTAGTCGAAGTAGTTTTAAATTTCAAACAAATAACTTTGGTTCTGTGATCCAGTAAAAATAGTTTTAGATTAATTCAAGGCAGAGCAAGTTCTAATTTGTTACAGTTTGGAGTTCATTTAATTTTATTCCAGTTATTAGATTTTATAAATAAAATCACAAACTTTAAACTGTACATAAAACTGTAAACTATATTTAAAATTCTTCATCCTCTAAATTTAGGATTTTATAATATGAAAATTTGTATTTTCCTCAATTCTGAGAAATTTTATTCTACTTTGTCATTATAATTATCTCCTTTACTCTCTCTTCTCTTTCCTTTAATAACTTCTACTAGATGTATATTGGATTTTAAGGATCTTACCTCCATGGCTTTCAACCATTCTTTCAAACTTTCCATCTCCTTGTTTTTGGCTGTTTGGGGAGAATTTCTGTAGAAATTCCTACAAATTCCAACTAGTTTAGCAGAATTCCTACTAATCTGCCTTTCAACTCGGTCACTTCTGCTCATCAGCTTATGAATTTTCAATTTAAGAAACTACTTTTTAAATTTCTTATTGCTTATTTGTCATGGATGCAATATCCTTTCAAATCTTGCTGAATAAAATTTAAAATTTATCTCTGTCCTTTATTAACTTAGTTTCCTCTAATATTACTTCTGTTAGTTGGTTCTAGTACTTCTCTTTCATGGTATTGGTTCCTCTATCCTGAAAAACTCTTTGGTGATTTTGGTTGTCTGATGATCTTTTATCTGAGAATTCATTTGCCTGCCCATTCTGTTTACCTCAGTCTCTCTTTAGGGGCCGTGAAGGAAAGGAACAATGTGGTATCAGGAGAGAGTGAAGGTTTCCTGTCCTTTCTGGGGTCAGTAGAAACCTGGGCTCCGTCCCTCTGGTTCTAGGATCTCCACTCACTTATTTATCTCACAAACATCTGATATTTATGCCAGCAGGGAGAGGAGTCTCTTCAATGAATTATTCTGTCCTAGGGTCCCCTCCTTCTCTTGTATCCTTTGGCTCTTGCTTGGAACTTCTCTAAGCTATTCCTTTTGCTGACCCTGTTTTGACTGTCTCTTATTTTATTTCTCTTTAGATCAGATCCTGTCTCTTTTTTCTATATTTCAGGATTTCCTAAAACGTGTCTTATTTCTCTGTGTGCTGTTAGATTCTTATTCTAAGTGGTAGTTTTTTATGAGATTTGGGATGGAAGAAAAGGTAAATGCATGTGCTCAATCCATCTTGATCTAATCTATTATTTTCTTTATTATCTCTGATTATCAAATAATACAAGCTCAATGTGAAAAATTCAGAGAATACAGAGATAGAAAACAGAAGTTCCCTCTGTGTCAGATGCCTCTAATGTCCCAATTTATATCCTTTTGACCTCACCTATTGATATTAGCTGGAGCTGGATAGGCCATTCTGTGAATGATTCCTCTTACTTTCTGGTTTACTGGCTGACTTTCCTTCTGGCCCAAGACCTTCAAATGCACACCTTCCCTTCTGGCCCAATTACCTGCAGATTGCCTATTGTGAGCTTGCTGGGCAGCTCGGAATTGGAAGTGTCAACATGGATGGGGGTAAAGGGGGTATAGCCCCTTGACCAAAGAGAATGAGGGCCAATCTCCCACCCTTTAGATAAACAATTCCAGGAAGCATTACATACTTTTCTCAGAAAATCCCTGCAGAATTAATCTCTGTTGCCCACAACAGTGACCTTGATTATGAACCCTTATATTCAGCTTTTCCTTCTTCTCCCCAGTTTCTCATTCCCACTCCCCAGGATTTGCTATTTTTTTTCCTCCTTCTTTGACAATGCCCTTTCCCTCTGTACTTCTAAACTTCCTCTCTCCCTCAGTTCTGATTTATCATTTCGCTATAACTGTATTAGCTGTAAAGCATTTGGGGATGCTGTCAGAATAACAGGCTCTGTAGCAAATGAGGTTGTATTGAATTATTTAGCTTTCAGCTAAAGTGGAGATAACTAAAGCAGCTGAGCTGGTTTGTAAAATCCTAGGGTAATCTGTCCACTGATTTGGTACTTTTACCATATTAATTTTTCTTATGGCTGAAAATTATAAATTCTAAGGCTGCAAAGAAATATGTGTTCAACTTTTCAGCAGAGTGCCACAGACCTACTGCTAAGGAATTATCTATTTCATGTAGTATACAATTATGTAGCTGCAATTCTTGGGAATCGTGAATTTATTTAATAAGTTTATTCACACAAGGCTTCTAAAAAACATAAATAATTTCTCACCATCTTTTCTTTCAAAAATAGATCAAGGATTTCTAC
>CM053560.1:34272458-34391336 GCA_028646485.1 Cryptoprocta ferox
TAACAAGGGCCCAGACATCAGGGGTGGGGGGGGGGAGAATTCTGTGGCTTTGTAATATCTGTGGCGTTTGCCCCACTTAGCATCTCAGTATCTAAATGCCCATTCTGAAGTGTGGCTACAGCAGGAAGTGAAATCTCTTTGCATCTGTTCAATATATAAGCGTGCACATCTGGCAATTAAACACCCTTTTCCTGGCAAATCCTGGAAAACAGCATAATTATACTCTCAAGCAAATAACTCAGGAGTAAGATTGTTCTGTTAAGAAAAGCAGGCAGTATCAAAGTTACAACTCTTTTCTACATGTTTGTATTTTTAATCTCCACTGCCATCCATAATACCTGAGAGTACGTGGGCTGACACCGGTTACCTGGGTGAAAAACTGGTCGGGAAACGGCAGATGGAGAAAGATGAAAGCTACAGTGAACTGTACACTAAGTGTTACTGAACAATAACCTTGTATCTTAAAGTCAGGAAAATGGACAGCCTTGCAAGCTGTCCATTATCTTCTGTGACTCTCCCTCGAGGTGACTCGGAGGTGCCATGTCTTTCCTCTTTGGCACCATTGGTTCTAGTGTTTTCTCTGGCCTACTGCATCCCACCCCATCCAGGCTTGCAGTGAGGAAGCCCCTGCTCGCCTGGAAAGCGGGGCTGTACAGGAAGTGCCGGTGGGCTGGTGTGGCAGTTTGCCTGTTGATTTCAGTCCTTGCAATGTGGGACTGCCTGCTGCACCCCGCCAGCATTGCCGGGTCCGCCCCGACCACACCAGGTTTGGCAGACAGAGAGACAGTAAGGCTGGGGGCGGGGGCCTCCGGACCAGTGCCCATCCCTACCTTCCCAGAGTCTGTTCATACAGCCTGCCAAGTCAAGTCCGCCCCGGAGCGTGCTAACACCAGCCCCCGAGAACAATCTCTCCCAAATCCGCCGCAAGGGGGGCGCACGGCCCAGGCTCCCGCCTCGCCCACCCTACGGTCTAAACATGTGTTTTAATATATTTTAAAAACGTGACCGTACACAGTGGGGTCGCAGGGCGGGAAAGGCTGGAGGGCTCTTTTCCGTGGCCAGGCTTGCTGCTCCGGGCTCACGAATTAGGCCCGAGCTGCAGAATCAACCCCTTTTCCCGCCGCAGGGAGCTCGGGGTAGCGCGCGGTTAGGGGAGGTGAACCACGATGGGGGCGCTGCGGGCGGCTGGAGCTTCTGGCGTCCCGGGCCCAGGCGGCCAGCCAGGAGGCGGAGGCGGGCCGCGGGAGCCGGGCGGAGGCCTGGCAGGTGCCCCTGGGCGCGGAGGCTGATTGGCAGGTGCGGGAGTGGGTGGGGAAGGCGGGGGCTGGGCCTGGCGCTGCGGGAGGCTGCGGCCCCGCCTCCCCGCCCCCGCCGCGGGACTATCTGGTCCCGGCAGCAGCGATGTCCCCCGGCAGGAATGTCCCTCCTCAGATAATGTTATTTATATCTCTGGGCGGGTCCGCGGCTCGGCAGCACCAGGCGCCCGGCGGCCGCTGTGCTAGGAGCCCCGTGCTGCCCTCTTCCCCCTGCGCCGCCACCGCCCCTGGGCTCGGGGTGGCCGCTGCTACAGCCCCAGCGCAGGTGAGTCCCGGGAGGGCCCATCGGCCGGCGGGGGCTGGGTGCGGATGCGCAAGGCTGGGGCGCGCGGCGCGAGCGCAGAGGAGGCGCTGGGCCCAGGGGGCGCGTGACGCGCGGGGCCCAGGGGACCCGCTAGGGGCTCAGCCCCGGGTGCGGGGCGTGGGGCCCGGGAGGCCCTGGCGGCTGCGTCAGCGAACACCCTGGGGCGCGGGAATCCGCGTGGGCTTCGGAGGCACTTGACGAGCGGGGCGCTTTGCTTTGGAGAGCCGGATCCTGGAGCGTCGCCCTGGGGCGCTGGGAAGGCGGGGGGTTGTTGGGGGTCGGTGCGTGTTCAAGTACTGGACCGCCTCCTCCCGGACCCCGGGATGGGGCAAAGGGGATTCTGCCTCGAGCTTGTCGGACCTTCGCGCTGCCCTCTCCGCCTCTTGCTTGCCGGGCTTCTCAGCCCCGGGCCGCTCAGATTCTCTTCTAGGGAACTTGTCCGCGCGCTCCCCAGGCAGCCCAGCGCCCAGGCAGGGAGGACCGGGCAGGTCAGCGGAGGGGGGCCCGGCAGCCGGCCCCTGGAAACGACGGGAAGTGGTTGGGTGCAGACCCAAAGAGGAAAGAGCAGAATGCCCGAGGCATACTCCAAGGACCTTCTGCCCTCCTCTCCCAAGGAGTTCTCCTAGCTGCTGCGGTCCACTCTACTCTCACCCTCTTCACCCGTTCCTCTTTCTCCAACAACTTGGCCCTGAGAAATATAGCAGAAAGTGGGAGAAATAAAAGCTTTAAAACCATCCCCAACTCCCACCAACTCGCCCAGACTTCCCAAGGGTGGGGAAGTCGCTGTAGGCTTGAGTATGTTTCCGTGACAACGAGCTCCAGGTAGTGCCTTGATTTACAGACTATTAATATCCAAACCACTGTTTTCACTGAGCAATTAGAGGCGTCAGGAGTTGATAATAACGCGCTAAACTGGCTGAAGGGAAATGAAAATCCACTTAAAAAAATTTTTTTAGGTGCATCAGATTGGGGTGGGGGGGTGGAGAGGTAGTGACAGTATTTGTATAACTATAACTCCTGTCCGTGGAGAGCCTAGGCTGTCACCTCCAGATAGGAGATCGCAATCCAAAATTCATAGCCTCAAGGTAGTCCTGGTCTATACTTCAGTTTCTAGGGAAAATGATTCAGGTGGCTCCTGAATGAAAGTTTTTGACACCTCTATATTGTCTTCTAACCTATCCTTAGGTTCACAGATGGTTCTGAATTTGATTCTAGAATTCCCTCTTTGACCACCCTATTCCAGGGTCAGACTTTTACTCTTTTGCTAGGAGCCCTGGGTTCCAGAATGTCTTTAAAGACTTTTTTGTAAGCACAGAATGTGCTTATAGTGGCCAGTGCCCAACACAGTAGGCTTGTACTTGCCTGGAGATTTGGGGCTAATTAGGAAAAGGAATGTTAGGCTCTTGCTGAAGAAGAGCCTACCAGCCTTGAGACCACTGGACTCATTTATACAGAATTTTTATCATTTATACAGAATTTTCGCAAACTCTAGAGTAAAACAGCTGAAAAACATAAGCCCTAAGTTATGAAAACATGGTCTTTATACCCCTTAGCTGTTGCGCTTTGTTTTATCAGTGGCAGAGTCACAGAGATTGGGGATGAGCCAGACCTGTTAATCCTAAATTCTCGGAAGACTCAGAGTCCGCGTGTGGAATTGAAAGCACCTGAAATCTCCCAGGCATCCAGGACGGGTCTTGTAGCACAGGCGTATCAAGTTGTCCTGACTGGCTTGCTCAGCTGAGAGCTGGGACACCAGGATACCACTTTTGCTCTGGTTGTGGCTTCTTCCAAGTGTTCTGAGGGTGTCCTCTAGCCAAACACCTACTAGATGATTAGCTTTGGGGTACATAAAGGTATGGCAGTAGGTACACTTCCATGAGGGATCATATTTAACAAACTAAAAATGGCTATTTTAGTCATGAAAGTTTTGAACTAAAGTCAAAATCTGACGGTTCTGCCACAATTCTGAAAACTGAGTAAATACAAGTAATAATTGCTATAATTTTTTTTCCATCTTTTATGCACTGGTGCGTGGCTAGTAGTGGACTCGAGCGGACACTCGCGTTCATCTTTGTTGTTCAACTGAGTAGTGGACACTCAGTTCATCTTTGTTGAATGGAGAATGAACAAATGAATGCTCAGAGGTTTTTTGTTTTTTGTTTTTTTTTTTTTTATCCTATTGTCAGAGTAACTCTGTGAGGTAGTTTATATCCTAAGCATTTTACAAGTCAGGAAACAGGCTCAAGGAGATTAAAAAATTTGTCTCGTGTCATACAGCTGATGAGGGGTGAGGCCAGGATTCAAACTCTGTTGTTCGGGTCCTGCTCTTTTTACGGTTAGATATTCAACAGGGGATGTAGAAGTACAAGTTGGAAAGATTTGATTACAGGATGGTCTGTTAGCCTCACAGTCTTTCACTCTCAAGACCTTGGGTTATAATTCTGCATCTATCAGTGAGATAATGTTGCCTGAAGACGGTATTGAGTGCTTATTTGCTCAGAGGTGTTTAGCCTGGTCCATTATGTTCAGGTCATTGTTTCAAGGACGGAACTGTAATTTTGGCAGTAGTCAAAGCATGGATTTTTTGAAAACAGATTTTCCTTTCAGTCGAGGAAGTGGCCAGGAGGGCTTGATGATGCATGGGGACAGTGTGATAGAACAGAGGATGACTATAAAAAATTCACGAAGCAAACGCTATTGGAGTGGGAAGGGACCTTAGAGGTCATTGAGTCCAGCCTTCTGTTTGTGTGGCTGCTTGCCTAAAGGGGAGACCTAACTGCAGTTTACCTGGTCATCTCTGTCCAGCTATGGTGCTTGCCTTTCAGGTTTCTTACTCTTGCCCATTTCCTTCCTCCTCTCTCTCTCTCTCTCTCTCTCTCTCTCTCTCTCTCTTTCTCTCTCTCTCTCTCTCTGTCTCTCTGTCTCTCTGTCTCTCTGTCTCTCTGTCTCTCTCTCTCTCTCTCTCTCTCAAGACCAATATTAGGTTTATTTCCTGAAGTTCTGCCTAACCAAACCACCGAAGTATTCTTGCCTTTGAGGGAGATTGTGAGAGCATCTATTTTAATATCCAGTTACTTTCATCTTAGTAAAATCTTTTTTAAAAAGTATTGGAGGTAAGCAGATGAGAAGACATTAGTGAGCATTAAACTCTAAACCGTTCCACAATCTCTCCATTACTTCTTAGGTATACAGATGTATGCATTTTCACACAATAGGTATGTACATTACTATCTTGAATTAGTACAAATCTTAAGATAAATAATCATGTAGCATTTCTGGGGCAGCGGGGAAAGAAAGGACTTTGGGGGATTGTTGGTACTCTCAGATATGTGTTTTAATCTAAACCAAATCACCAAGTTGCTCTTGAACTGTGTTACTTCAGATTGGAAAATCAGATGCAAAATTATACTCTGTCCAAGACCTGAAAATGTAGGAAACCTGACCAACAGGAGGGTTAAAGTAATACAAAGTACATTTCTTCATTATCCATAATGTTTGTTTAATAACCTCAGACCTGCAGATTAACATTTATCAATTGACTTTGGAGGATCAAGAATGAAAATAATTGTGTTGTGTGGGCTGATGAGAAATTTGATTTTATAATGAGGACTGGCAGGGAAGTTCATGGATATTGGGTTCTGAAATTGTACAGATATCACTAGTAAGAAATTGCTGTGGAAAGAAGTATTTCATCTTAGAAGTAGTTTGTATTGACTCAGTTGATTTTATAGATAGCTCTTTGGTTACTCCTCTACCCTAGATAAGAAATCTGGGGAGGAAGAATAAATGCAGTGGTCTGTGTGCCCAAATCATCATGTAGCATTTGCTGGATTATCACAAAGATGCTTCTTTTTTTCTGCCAACCCCAAGAGGTGAAGGTCACCTGGTTTTGGAGATGGAGATGGTGATCGAGGGAAGGTGTAGGAGGCAGAATTCACTGTCAGATCTGGCTCCAGTCACTGAATTGTCAACTCCCCTTGGTAAATATTTAGAAAATGTCATAGCATGTTTCCCTTTGTTGCTGTGCTTATTTCTTAATTCACAGCCAAGCAATCCAAGTTCTGCCATTTTCAGCCAGCCTTAGCTGAATATCAAATCACCAGGGGATCCCCAGCCTTACAGCTTACACAATTTTAGAGGCGGTCATAGACAGAAAATGCTTCCTCAGTGGAGATTGCTGGCTAGCTTATGACATTCCCAGACCACCTTTCATTGTTCTCTTTTCTTCTCCTGGTGGCAGGAAATATTACGAAGCCATAGTCTTCCTACTGCAGTGAGGCCTTCTCAGGCTTTGCTATAATGTTTAATTTCTACACTGTACCTGTGCAGATCTGGACAAGGATATAATTACAAGGGCAATTAAAACCCATATATCATGTTCGCGATGGGGGCAAAAGTGGGGCTTCCTTTCTTCCTTTCATTTGAATGCTATAAATTTAGCAAATAAAAAGGTACGGGGCTAGAAAAAAAATAGATTTTGCATTGAATGGGGCTCAGATCATCCAGGATAGTTATGAAAAGAATAACAGGGCACTTTGGCAGCTAAAGAACAATAATTGCTTTGAATTATAGTCAATTCAGGAGTTTCCACCATCATGAAAAGGAACAGAAACTTATATAATCCTGAAAATGAACTAGTTGAAAATCATTTCCTTTTGTATTAGGGTGTGTCTCATTTGAGAATTCATAGCACTTCCAATAAAATGAAGCACACTTTAGAGATATAACTTATGAGGCCTGGAGAGAGGTCCCTAGTTTCATTCTGTCTCTCTACTTAGTTCCTGCCTGTTTCTGGAACCCCCAGGAGTGGCCAGCCAGTTGCATCTCCCGGCATATTTCCTCAGGAGTAGAAAAGTAAGAGAAGCCCTTTTCTAGTACTGCCTCCAAGCCATAAGTCAGAGAAAGAGCTGGAAAGGTCTGAGAGAGCCATTTGAGAAATATTCAGAGACAGCAAGCATTGGGTATCTACTGTGTGCATTACACTGTTCTAAGCTGACGACATGAAAAGGAATCAGATGGAGACCTGCTGCTCTGGTGGGGAAGTACTCGTGCAAACAAGCAGTGATTCAACAGGGCATCTGAGAGAGAGCCCATGGGAGAAAGGGTCTAATTCATTATTTATTTATTTATTTATTTGTTTATTTATTTATTTTGAGAGTGAGAGAGAACAAGTGATCAGGGGAGGGGCCGAGGGAGAGGGAGGATCTGAAGCAGGCTCCATGCTGTCAGCACAGAGCCCAACGCAGGGCTCGAACCCACAAACTGTGAGATTATGACCTGAGCCAAAACCAAGAGTCAGACGCTTAACTGCCTGAGCCACCCAGGTGCCCCAGAAATAGTCTAATTCAGGTGGGAGAGTGTGTAGGATTTCTCTAATGGAAGAAGGAGGAATGAGTAGGGGTGGGGGCTTAGGCATGTCGCCCACATATATGTACAATAACACATGATTAAGTTAGGGCATAGGGAGTAGTTCCATGTGGCTGGAATGTAGGGCACAGCCCAGGAAGGGGCCGAAATATGACTGGAAAGATGGTTTGAGTTCAGTTTATGGAGATGCTTGAACCATCAGAGGTTCAAGTTGAAATCGATAAAGGTTTTTGAGCAGGGGAGGGACCAGATCAGATGCCTGTTTAAACAGAGCTCACTAGTGGTGGAAAAGGGAATGTGAACTAGAGATTAGCACAAGTTGATGATCACATAGATGATGTGTAGTACACTCAGTTTTCAGGATGCCTGTATATATGCATCATCCTGTTTTATTTTACAATGACCATGTGAAGAAGCAGGGAAGACCTCATCATTCATGCTTTACAATAGAGAAAATGGGGGTACCTGGGTAGCTCAGTTGGTTAAGTGTCCGACTTCAGCTCACGTCATAATCTAATGGTTCGAGTTCAAGTTGCTTGTTGGGCTCTGTGCTGACAGCCTGGAGCTTGGTTCAGATTCTCTCCCTCAAAAATAAATAAACATTATTTTTATTATAAAATAATAAATATAAATATATATTTATTTTATCTTTGGTTAGAAACAACCAATGATTTGCCCACGCTCCCTGTAGTAGTTCATGACGGAACCTGACTTTGACCCAATTTCCTAGTACCGAGGCTGCAGCTTTGTCCAGATCTTCTCTTCAGTGGAATCATTGAATATTCTGGGCCTTCTGGTTGAGACAGTGATTGCTTGCTTTCTTCAGAACCTTCCATCTAAGTTTGTTGGAGAGAGGGAGGAGGAAGGAAACTTGTTACAGTATTTACTCTTTAAGCACAAAACCTCAAGAGTAACCCTCTAGCATGTACACAGGTGCTGTCCTAAAGTATGAATTAATCTCAAGCATGCATGTGGATTCCCAGTATGCTATAGATAAATGATAAATTTATATACCGTCAATTGATGTTCTGGCTTTTTCACTCCTTTACCCCAAATTTGGACATTATTATTCTTATGCCTCATTTTGGAGTGATCTTAGGAGTTTTGATTTGTACTTTAAACTTCAATAAATATTCATTGAGCTTTCTTTTATTTGCCAGACATATTCTAGGTCTAGGGAATATAACAATGAAAATGGCAAAACAGACCGCAAATTTTACGTCATGGAGCATACATAGTAGTTGGGTGAGATGGGAACTAAACAACAACAACAAACAGATGAGTATATATTATAATTTGCTATAAAGAAAAAGCAGCATGAAGAGAAAGAGAGGTGGTTCTATTTGAGGTAGGATGGTGGGGAAAGGCCTCTCTGATGAAGTTTCATTTGTGTGGAGAGCCAAACCAAGTGAGGGAGGGCAATGGGGCTGTTTGGGGGAAGAGATTTAGATTGAGGGTGAAGGCTCTAAGGTGGGGTCACTGCTTCGTACAAGGAGAGGGCAGAAAGCCAGTGTGACTGGAGAGGAGGGACAAGAGTGAGTGCAGGATGTGCTGTTGGAGAGGAAATGGGGTCTGGATCATGAAGGCTTTGCAGCCATGCTAGGATTTTGTGTTGTAGCCATGCAATAGGAAGCCACCAGAAGTTGTGGGCAGAGGAGTGATTTGTTCAGATTTGTGTATGAGGAAGATATTTCTGGCTGTCCTGTGGAAGACCAACTGTAGGGGACAAGAGTGGAAACAGGAAGTAAAATGAAAGTTACTGTAGTGGTTCAGGTTGGAGATGACAGACCAGCATGATGGTGGTGGGGGTGGCGAAATGCAGCTGGCTTCTGGATGGAGTTGAAGGTAGAGCTTATGGGATTTGGAGATGAGAGGATGAGAGAAAGAGAATAAGTCAAGGATGACTCAGTTGCTTTTGGCCTGAGCAACTTTAAGAATGAAAAAGCCATTTACTGAGATGGGATATATCTTGTCAAATGTACTGTGGACTCTTATTTTTTATTTTTGTTGTAACTGAGTTGATTTGGAATCGACTCAGGCAGACTTTTCATTTAAATACACCCAAAAGAAGGTGTTTTATGGTGGGTGACTCATGACATCTGCTTGTTTTGAATTAGAGCCTTAGATGTACAGTTAGTTCTGTGTACTTTATGCTGTTACTTTCAGGTCATTGTCACAACATCTCTTGACTATGTGATAGAGATTAAGATATAATGCAAACAAGATGGAAATGTATTTCACTTTCTAATTAGAAATGTTTTGAATGTGTTGTTTAGAGCCTCAACATCTTTTAATAATTTCTGGTTGTCATATTTAAAAAATCTTTTAAAATTATAAAATGAATTCACAGCCATGATTAAGAAGTGTATCCGCATTGTACAAGGGTATACAATGAAAAGTAAAAGACTCCCTTCTCTTACCTCTAGTCCTACTTTTAAAAAGTTACCAATGTCAACAGTTTCCTGTGTATCCTTTGAGAAAAATTAATTGCATATATATGTATAAATATGCTTAGTACCTTAGTAGCCCTCAGGCCTGGAGTCCAGCTTGCTTGCTTTTTTTTTTTTTTTTTTAAAAGAGACATGCATGAGTGCTCACTTATGCATGTGCAAGTGGGGGAGGGGCAGGAGAGGGATAGAGATTGAAAATCTTGAGTAGGTTTAAATGCCCAGCATGGAGCCCAAGTGAGGGCTCTGTCTCACAACTGTGAGATCATGGCCTGAGACAAAATCAAGAGTTGGAGGCTTAACTGACAGCCACCCAGGTGCCCTCAGCTTTCTGTCAATTGGAGGGTCTCCCTCTTCTCAGTCATCCCACACTGACAAGCTGTGTTTGTCCTGTAATACCCCTTCTCAGAAACCTCTAGTGGTTCCCCTCTGGGTAGAGGTGGAAATCCAAACTCAACACAGTTGACTTTTAAGAACCATAATCTGGCTCCAATCTCTCTTTCTACTTTTATCTTTTACCAATTCCCATCACAAACCCTTTCTTTGAACCAGGTTTGTCTGCTTTGACTCATTCAGACCTGAACATTTCTCCCAGATTTGGAGTGGTTTCTATCAACCACTCAGTCTTACTGGAACACGCCAGCCCCTAGTAATCTCTTCCTTCTACAAATTTGCTAGAGTTAGTTACATGCGCTACTTAATTGAACATATCATAGACTTCATTTATTATTATTATTGTTATTACTAAACTTATGTCTATTATTTGCTTCACTAGGCAGCTCTTGAAGGCAAGACTGATTTTTGAATTACAGTTGCAGGTCTTACATAAAGCCCTACGTAATGCTTTTTCACATAGAAGTTCAAATAGTAATTTTTGGAATGTGTGCTTTGATAGTCGTCCTCTAATGGGGTGGTTCTGGTGTACAGGGATTATATTAATTAAAAATTCTCCAATGATGGCTGCCAAGAAAGCCACCTTCTTAGTGAGTTACATAGGTGTCCATTCCCAAGGAATGGTAAATGGACTCTGCTCCTTTGGATGTAGAACTTTCTAAGAGGCATGATCTCATGCTCTCATCCCCTCTTCAGATGGCATTGTATCTAAATGTTAGAAATAAGGTATTTTCATTTGCTCCTAAATGACAAAATACAGTTATTTAGTGGGTGTGGCAACCATGTGATTTAAAAAAATGTATTATATTTATGACAAAATTTACCACTTTAACTATTTTTAAGTGTTTGGTTCAGCGGCATAAGTACATATACGTTGTACACATTATATCTCCAGAGCTTATTTCATCTTCTAAAACTCCAACTCTGTCCCCATTAAACACTAATCTCAACCCCCAGCACCTGGCAACCACCATAGACTTTGTCTCTGTGAATTTGACCAGTCTAGGTACCTCCTATAAATAGAACCCTACAATATTTGTCCTTTTGTGTCTGGCTTATTTCAGGTGGCATAATGTTTTCAAGATTCATCCAGGGGCACCTGGGTGGCTCAGTCTGTTAAGCATCCGACTTCAGCTCAGGTCATGATCTTGCGGTCTGTGAGTTCGAGCCCCTCATCAGACTCTGTGTTGACAGCTCAGAGCCCAGAGCCTGATTCAGGTTCTGTGTCTCCCTCTCTCTCTGCCCCTCCCCTGCTCGCTCGCTCGCTCTCTCTCTCCCTCTCTCTCTCTCTCTCTTTCTCTCTCTCTCTCTCAATAAATAAAGATAAAAAATTAAAAAAGGATTCATCCATGTTGTAGCATATGTCACAATTTCCATTTTAAGACTGAATAATATTCCACTGTATGTATTTTTCACATTTTGTTTGTCCATTCATCCATCTGTGGACACTTAGGTCACTTCCATCCCTTGACTATTATGAATAATGCTGCTATGAACATGGATATACAAATATCTCTTTGATACCCTGCTTTTGCTTCTTTTGGGTATATACTCAGGAATTTATACTTCAGTTTATTGTTGGATCATATGATAATGCTATTTTTAATTTATTTGAGGGTCCAAACCAAGCACCTTTAACATTTCTCTCTGGTCTCCAAAGGGAAGGGCAAAATTTATTAACATCCTCACCTTTGGAACCAAACTGAACCTGAGAATTATTTATTTGAAAACACTGTCTTTGGAGAATAGTTTGTTATCAAAACTCTTCCATTTGTCTGTATGTTAGTGTGCCTGTTTTTAAATCCTAGACTTTTAGAGGGCAGGCAGGAGATGTTTAATTTGCTTTGTAAAACATGTAACCCAAACTTAGGTGGGGAAGGGTGTAAATATTATGTGATGATGTATTTCAACCAAAATATCTCCTTGAGCTGGATGACAAGAGTCTGGGTTGTTTCCAACTCCTTTTCTCTTGCTGTTTGCCCTTGGGCAAAGAGCTTCCTCTTTCTCTAACATTTTTTTGCAGGGATTTTTTTTTTTGTGCGTGTGATGGCACCTTAATATTTATTATTGTCCTTAAAAATGTATTTGCAGAGTTCCTTGTAATGCCTAAGTGTCGCCTCCTCTTCATAGCCACGCCTGACAGTCCCTCTCCCTCTCAGGTCCTGGCGTAGCTTCTTCCCATGTGTTTTTGTAGGACCTGTTCTCCTTCCCTTGTTATGAGATGGATCATCTTGTTTTGTAATTATTGACTAGCCTCCCATACCATTAGACTATGCTTCTTGTGACTGAGAACTAGGTTGCCTTTGTCATCGCCTTTGTCGTCATCTCCTCCCCCACCCCCCTCCTGCTTCTTCCCAGCACCATGCTTGGTACATAGAGGGGAGTAACTCACAAATAGTTCTTGATTGGGGCACCTGGATGGCCCAGTCGGTTGACTGTCTGGCTCTTGATTTCCCTTAGGTTATGATCTCATGGTTCATGAGATTGAACCCTGTGTTGGATTCCGCACTGACCATGCAGAGCCTGCTTGGGATATTCTCTCCACCTCCCCCTCTCCCCTCCACCTCCCCCTCCTCTCCCCTAGTGTGTGCACTCTGTCTCTCAAAATAAATATACTTTTAAAAAGTTATTGATTACAAATTAAAGAATTAATTTTTGAAATTATATATAATTGAGTTATATATACATATGTACTTGGAAATGAAGATTTTTATAATTATAATAAATCAAGATTTATAAGTGTCTCAGCATACTGTGATAGGCTGAGAAGTTCTATGTGTGTTTGTTATTTCTGTTATTATCCTAATTTGACAAATGAAAAATATAAGGCTTAAAGAAGTTTATTTACCCAGAATTTTACACTGAAAAGATCAAAGCTGGACTTGAACCCTGATGTCTTTATTCTAGAGTGCTTGTTTAGAATTACTGTGCCCACCATATTTGGGTGGAGGTCAATATTCCATGGCTCTTAATTCTAAGAGTTTTTTTTTTCTTTTTGTATCTTTAATGGTCTGAAATTAGAGAGGTAACTAGTTGTATACCTTTTATGTTGCTTTATATTTGCAGTGATTTAACCTAATAGGCTTGAATCCCCTTATTAGCTTTTAATAAATAATGTTCTGAATCCTACTTCCAACATAGTTCTTTGACATCTGAAGATGAAGATGCTAATTAGTACTATACAGTATACTTGCTATGATAAGGCAGCTCTCCATAGCTGTACTAAAATTGCTTTAGAAGAGATCTGATATTAGATATCCTCCTTCCAGACCCAGGTCCCAAGTTCTCTGTGGTATTTGACTTTGTTAACCACTCTTGCTTAGAAAGTAAGCCCCCTCTTGGCTTCTGGGATCCAGGCTCTCCTTTTTCTCCTCCCAGCTTGCATACACCACAGGCTTGCTTGCTTTCTCTTTCTTTCCTTCTCTTTTTCTTTCGCATTTGTTCCTTCTTCTCTACCAGTTTTAAATGTTGGGGCTTCCAGTGCATCTAAATCCTTATGTGTAGCCCCACAGAGGGCTGCTACTTTGTAGCCGTCTGGTAGCTGTCTTCATTTGGTTGTAACAAGATGTCTCAAACTTATTATGTAGGAATAGGACCACTCAGCTCCCTCCCTCACCCCCAAACCTGCTCTTCTACCTGTTTTCACAGCTAGATTTCCGCTGTCACTGTTGTCACCAGCATGAACCTCAGCAACTTTTGGGTTTCTTCTCTTCACACCTCTATATCCAGTTGGCTGCCTGTTCATTTTTCCTCCAAAATTTTCAAATTAGTTTCTTTCAATTTTCACTGTCTTATGTTTGAATAATTGGCCTTCAGTCTCTTTCTGACCCATCTTACACTCTGATCTCAGAATTATTTTTAAAAACATGAATGTGAGTCATTCAACTGCTTTAAAACCCTCAGTGGTTCCCACTGCCCCAGAATAAATTTTAAACAGGCAGGCAACCTGTCCCGACTTCCCTCCCAGCTCATTCCCTTTCTACTTACTGTACATTGGATGCTCATGACTGTGTCACCTCAGGGTGCGTTTTCACCTCCATGACTTTGCTTCTACTGTTTTCTAGGCCTGGAATGTCTTTCTTTCTTTAGCTGTGAACTCTCACACATACATCTTTCAAGGCCCCACTCAAACATAACCGCTCTGATGCTTTCCCTGTTCCCTGAAGGAAGAAGACATTGACTCTCTCCTGTGAATTCTCAAGCTGTCACTTTTCACATTGTACCCTGGTGGGTCATGGACAGGTCTGACTCTCCTCTTGATTATGGGTTCCTTGAAGAAGGGACATTTGTTTGGTGCCCATGTGGACATTGGTGCCTAACAGCATCTGGCACATGTGTGGAACCCAAGAAATGTGGATTGATTACATGATAGGGGAAGTTCAAGAAGCACTGAAAATAATCCCCCAAATGGTGACCTATGAAGATTATGAAGAAGGGTTAATGGGAGAAACTCAGTGTTGATGGCATTGGGGTAAGGAGTGAGGAGGAATGTCTGAGACCTGGGTGGAGGCTGTCTTCCCACCTCTGTATTCTCCAGTTGCTTCCCATTCATTGGACACAAAAGTAACAGCTGATTTTTAACTTACATCATCAGAATATGTCTACTGCTAGGAAAATTCATCCAGAATACAGTCACTCCCACCTCATTTTTCAGTGAATGTTTGAGGCTGACCCTTAGAAAGCAACTATGAAAGGCTCTTTGAGTGGGTGTTTCAGACTGATATACAAAAGATTTGTTTTATGATGGTGAAGAATTAAGAAAAACATTTCAGAGAAAAGACCAAAAGTTCCTGCATAGAAGTTCTTTTTCACTTGTTTGGTTTTCTTTCTTTCTTTCTTTTTCTTTCTTTCTTCTGGATGCGTGTAATCTTTTTTATTTGTTGTCACTAAGGTATGTCGGGGTAGAAACTACCTTGTAAAATGTTACAGCACTATTAGTTGTTTTTTTTCCTGCCCTCATTTTTGCCTTAACTGGACAAAAAGTGAGTTTCACCAATGGATAGACTCATGAGAATACTGCTTGCTCAAGCGCTTGAGAGCATTTTTGTTTCTTTTTAAGAAAACTCTGTCATGGACACACTCCCACTACAATCCAGTGGCTCTCTTCTTTTACTGTGTTCTATGCCCATTGATTGATAGGAGGTGGTTTTTAACTTCCAAAGGCAGTGAGTGGAGCTGCTAGACTTTTATAAAATATGTTGGGGGGTGGGGGAAGGGTCTGAGATGAACTCCAAAGGTCTTGGAAAGATGTGTCCAGGATAAAGAAGCACAAAGGACAAAGTTAGACCTTGTGCAGGGGACTTGAGTGTAGGAAGACAAAGGAAGGGATACTCAGCCAAGACAACTGAAGGCCCTAGTGAGTTCTAAGGGGCACAATGAAGCCAGTGGTAAGCAGACAACAGTCAGCAAACTTGACCCAGAGGTGACCATGAGAAAGAGGGTCTACTAATAGCAGCTTCTAGAAGCTCTCGGAGGCCACAAATGCCGGTGATTATTATCCTGTCTCACAGATTACTAGGTACCATAGCAAAGGTTACCAGCAGGCTGACTACTGGTTAGTAGTCTGGCTGCACACTTTTTGAGTGAATAATCCTTTCCATTTTGGCAGATGGTTTGTTTTGTAGTATTTTAGCAATGCTATGGTCTTGGTTTTGCTCATTTCAAATCTAGGCTTCTGCTTGCAGGGTCAGTGGATCAGCCTCTGCCTTTCTCTGCAAGGTGCTCTGTGCCTTCTGTACATGCTTTCTACAGCTGCTGAGAAATCTTATTGCGCAGACATCAGGCAGAAGGGTCCCTCATGGTGTGAAGTTATCAGAATAATGAAAGGTGTTTACAGACATAGAGAGTGCGATGCAATGATAGAACCAAAGGGGTAAGAAGTCAGTACTCTCCGCAAGGCGGAGACCTATACCTGTGAGGACAAGTGACTTTGTTTGCACTCAAAGCTGTGTGAAGTCACTTTGCCTAGGAGACTGGAAAAATACTCGACAGGCAGGCTGCTGGCTGAGCTGGGTGGGTGCATGGTAGAGCAGGTAACTCAGTACTGTGCCCTCAATGTAGCAATTCTGACGGCAGCCTCGGTTTAGCTGCTCTCACTGCTTCTGACCCAGAAAATGCTCAGAAAGTGACTGCAGTGAGATGCATCTTCAAGGTGACGCTTTCAGTCCAGGTGGGGGAGGGATGTGGCGTCAATCCCAGGGGTTCAATACTTCTTAAATGTGCTGGGAGTGAGCTTTGTTTATGCTCTGACCTGGAGGAAGTCACTTTCCATCTCACCTGATTCCACCAGCAGAGTGCCTTCCGATTGTTTTGCATACGCCTTGTGCCCCCTCTGCTCTGCGGAAGAGGCACAAATGAACTGGGAGCTATAAAACTCCAGGCATCGTAATTCTTCGCAAACAGCAGAGTCTAGTGAGCAGTGTATTTGGTTGGCAAGTGATCATTACAGTATATACTTGGTTTCTCTGCCTGTAAAAGGGTGAGAATACTTTCTCATTGAAATGTGGAGGAGGTCAAAATGAAATAATAGTGTATATATTTTCCTTTTTCTAAAACCTGATGCTTAAAGGATCAAAACATCTCAGAGAGAGATGGTCTATGGGTAAAAATGTACTCAGAGGACCTTACAGAAATCATCTAATAACCTAGAAATCTCCAAAGAGTGTCTGGTTCAATGCCCGTATTTTACCAATAAGGGAGATCTGCAGAAGGGAGGTGATTTGCCTGAGGCTGCAAAGTTAGTCTAACTGGAACCCAGGTCTCTCAGTTCAGTCCTTGGCCCAGTCCCTCCCTGCCTCTACCCCTTCATTCCCCCCATCCTCCTTTAACAGATTTTAAAAACTGGTTTTAAATAATTTTAACATGAACACGCGTCAGGCCATAGAGCTTGATCTTTTTTATTCTTAACAGCTGCATAGTATCTTCTGCTACTGTTTCCATGATGACTTTAAGATGTATAAGCATCAGATTCTGGTCTCTCTCTCTCTCTGCCCCTCCCCCCTTCACGGGTGTTTCTCTCTCTCTCTCTCTCTCTTCTCTTGTAAACATTAAAAAAGGGGGGTTGCTCCTCCGCGACTCAGTTGGTTAAGCATCCAACTTTGGCTCAGGTCATGATCTCACAGTTTATGGGTTCAAACCCTGAGTCTGGCTCTGTGCTGACAGCTCAGAGCCTGGAGCCTTCTTCAGATTCTATGTCTCCCTGTCTCTCCGCCCCTCCCCTACTCATGCTTGTCTGTCTATCTCTCTCTCTTTCTCAAAAATAAACATTAAGATGTATAAGCAGCACCATGGAGTTTGGAGTCCTGAATTCCTGATGCTGATGTAAGAATCTCTGTTTCATGTGAATATTCAAGAAGGGGAATGACTTCTGAGAACGTCTCATGGTTTGTGACATCTGAGACCTACTTCTGTTTCCTGCTGCTCCTTACTTAAGGGCACCTGTCCTAAGCCAGCTGCCATGCTTGGGACTCTAAATGCCTTAACCCATTTAATTCTCACAACAGTCCATTGAGTTAGATGTCATTCCCATTTTATTGGTGAGGAAGTGGAGGCTAGTCAAGCCACCTTTACTTAAGGTCAGTTAAGTGCCTGACTTCAGATTTGAAGCCAAATCGACTTGACCCCAAAGTCTTTTTCTCACTGTGTGAAATCTAGGACACTAGGAAGAATGGTCATGGCGGGTTTAAAGCTAAGGGTTTTTCCTAGTTTTCAAATGTTGTTGGTTTAGACCTTGCTAAGTATCCACTCCATACACAGCAATGACACAGAGGACCAAATAATGGTGGAGCGGAAACTGAGTGATGTGGGGAAGAGGGACAGGAGGTAGCTGCTCTTTATTACTGTCTGTTCTGTGCTTGGCTGTGTGGGAAGTACAGAGGAGACTAAGACTCAGCTATCTGCTCTGGAGAGGCTTATGGTTTTGCAGTGGGGACAGATCCAGGAGACCAAGTGTAGTGCAAGGCAGAGCAAAGCAGGTACCATCTTGAGGCTGCATACTGCTCCAGGGTCTCTGGGAAGCTGAGCCTGGTTTGGGCCAGGGATCCTGGGAAGGTAGCCTTCACTGAGAGGCAACCATGTGAACTGATCCTTGAGACAAGTGCAAATTTTCCACAGGCCATGTAGGGGAGAGGGCATTCCATGGGGCAGATAGGAGCATGTGGGATAGGAATCTGGTGTGGCTGCATCAGAGGATGACTGGGAGTATGTAGTGATGGAGCGGACCAAGAGGTAGGTTGGGGGTAGGTTGTAGCAGGTCTTGAATACCATAGAAAGAGCTTGTACTTTACAGGTCAGGTCCTGGGGGCACTATCGAACATTTTAATAAGGGAATGACGTGCTGTCAGGTGTGTTTTAGGATATCCTGCCAAAATATAACAGGATCTACACCAGGGAAATGGGAATGGAAGGGAGGAGATTAATCCAAGCCATTCAGAGAAGTCAAAGTATCTGGACTTTCTGTCTGAGGTAGGACTGACCCATCGTTATTTTTCGTGGGCCCCACCACCTAAAGGACTAAACATATGAAAATTATCATTATCCCATATTAAATATAATGTTTTTGCCATCAAAGATATTTGAAGGGATTTTGGAATTATTCTTAATTTTTACTTTATAGCCTTAATTGGCACCAATCATTTTTTTTTTCAAGTCTTAAAGCATTTTGGAGGTCGTTAAAATTCACTTGTGAGGGCGTTGTGCCCAGTGGCACTGAAGTGAGGGGCAGAGGGCTGTTGGATATAACTTACAGCTTTCCAGCTCAGGTATCTGGGAGGCTGATGTTGCTAATTTACTGAGATTTAAGTCTTAAAAGAAGTAGCAACTCTGAGGGCGGGGAGGGGGCACAGAGAAGGAGTTCCGTGCTGGCTATGTCAGTGGTGTGTTTCAGTGGAGCTCCTGTAGCAACTGTGGAGCCCAGGAGGGGCTGAGCCTGGGGGCGTCGGTCTGACAGCCTCGGTCAGCACAGAAAGGAGAGAGGATTGCATGAGGGAAGAGAACAAACTTTAACTTTGGGTAATGCCTACATTTAGAGTATGGGTGGAGGTAGAGGATCTAGGGAATGATGGTGATATAACAACACGTATGGATGAAGAACCAAGGAAATCCAAAGCCATGGGAATCCAGCTTCAAGAAATGGATGGTTAATAGAGTCTAATGTGGGAGAAGGATGAGGGGAAAGGATCAGAGGAGGCTGTTAGCCTTTGTAAGAGATGCAAGTGACCCTCAAGAAAGCAGTTTTAGTGGAGGGCCGAAACTCATTTATCAGGAATTAGAGTGAAACTGTGGTGTGGAGGAGAAAGCAGTGAGTGCAGAGCTTGTCTGAGAACTTGATGGGAAAAGGATGGTTTGAGGCAGTTCGAGAGAAGTTGTAGGTGATGGAGAGCATGGTTTGGAGGCTGAGAGTGTGAGGATCCCTTGCAAAGGAGGTTGGCATGAGAAGGAGGCAAGGGATAAGAGCGGACTGGTGGTTGATGGAAGTCTCTGGGAGGCTGGAAAGCATCAGATGGCATGGTAGCCAATCAGCACAGTCATGCCTGTGCCCTGACACAGATGAACACTTGTCACAACCTACCACCTTCAAGCACCATGATAGGTGGCACAATGGGGTCCCGGATTTCTGTGGGTCTGCAGGGTGTCTCTGTGCTCCTCAAGGACAGGGATTTTTTGTGTTAACTGTTAGTTCTCTGTGCCTTGAATAGCACCTGGCACAGAGGATGACGCATCAGTGCCTATTTGTCAAGATCCCGTCAGACTTACTACATCCGTCCGGCAACATCCTGAGGCAGGCTCTATCCTTTCTCTTTTCTTTTGTAATGGGATATAGGAGGTGTGTGACACGCATGTAAGTTTGGAAGCATAGTTATAAAGCAAACATTCTTGCCTTCACACTTTTGCAGCCACCTGCATGCCCCTCCCCTTTTCTCAGGTCCATTTTCTCTTGAAAATGTGGACAAGCTTGTACTAGGACTCTGTGTCTCTCAGTGACGAATTCTGGGGCACTTGGACTTTCTGTAGAGGCAGGGAAAGAATATATGATGATCCTTTAGGGGAAACAAAGGGGCTCATTCAAAGAATTGGTGAAAGATGAGTCCCTTGTTGATGGTGATAAGAGAGGATTTTGTTTCCTGAAAGCTCTCTGGGTGTGAATGCACTTTCTTTGCTTAGTTCATGTCACTGGGAGATTTCCTTCATGCCCAATGAATAGGAGGGCTCTTTGCTAGGAAGTCCAGCTCCTGTCATCCCAAACTCCATTTTGGGGAAGGGCAGAAGCCCAAGGATCAGGCCATAGTGGTAATTATCTTAGATTCTAGCAGTGTGAGGTATTTTATTAAGTGGCAAGTATCTGACTTAGGTGGTTGGCAATTTTACCTTTCGTCATTGAGATGAGGTGGGAGACTTTTACTCCTAAGTCTTTTCAGGGACACTTAAATTTTTCTCTTTCCTTTCTATTTACAAATGTAATACAAAGCTTTCCTAATGTAACATTTTGCCAAAATACAGACCATAGAAAATGAAATTTCCTCATCACCCCTCTTCATTATTCCCTAATCATTCGCTACAATTTGATGGATATTCTTCCAGCTTTAAAAAAATATAAATATTAATGAAACATGTGATTGCTATTTTTCAAAAAAGATTTATATTCTGAATACTATTTAATAGCTTACATTGTTTTACTTAAGAATACACAAGGTCATCTTTCCACAATACATACTTGTAGATCTTCCTCATTCAAAATTGTTCTGTTATCTACTTTATTTAATCAAGGTTTTTAAAAAAGTTTGTTTATTTATTTATTTATTTATTTATTTTGAGAGAGAGACAGAGTGAGCAGCGGAAGGAGGGAGAGAGAATTCCAAGCGGCATTGTGCTATGCTGTCAGTGCAGAGTCCGATGCGGCGCTCAAACCCATGAACCATGAGATCATGACCTGAGCTGAAACCAAGAGTTGGACCTTTAGCCAACTGAGCCACCCAGGTGCCCCCTATTTAACCAATTTTTAAATGATGCCAAATTAGATTGCTTTTTTTTTTTTTTTGGTGGTATATTTTTGCTCTATCCATTAATATGGAGCTACTTTTAAACTGCCAGAGTAGATGGTGTGTTCGAGTTAAGGGGGCTAGTAAAATGAGGCCGTGTTTGTTGGAAGATAGACAGCTGATCTAGATGACTCCCTCCATTCTTCCCTGACAGGATAGGGAAAGACCTCTCCAGGGAAGTCTGTGCCTTCTCCCAGGCAGGGCCCATGCACCAACCTTTTGTTATGAAGCATACTTAGACCAAATTACACTGCCATTTTGTTTTGCTTTTTGCCTTTCCTTTCTTCCTCTCCCTCCCTCCCTCCTTCCTTCCTTCCTTCCTTCCTTCCTCTTATTGATTGGGTGTCCAGTTACAGCTTCCCCTCTAGTTTTCCCTTCCAGTCACCTGTGAGTGTTAGGCTCTGCAAGCCTTCCCCTCCCCCAGCAGGGCCTCCCACTGCTCCTGACTTTGATCTCATTTTATCCCCTGCTCAAGTTTCCAGTTTCTCTAGATGGTGCCCTTGTTAACAACTGCTGGCTTCCCCTGTAGTCTCATCTGCAAAATATATTAAATCTGCTTCCCCAAATCACTTACTCTACCCTTTAATGGATTTAAATACAAACCAAGCTTAACACAGCTGCCCCTTTGCCTTATGTTACCTGGTACTTGCCCTGAGCCTTTGTTCACTGCACTGTGAATAGTACATTTCCATTTCTTGCCAGGTGACTTCATTTCTAGTGGAAACTCCTGCCCTGTGGTGTGGCGGAGAGAGATCTGCTTTGGCCATGGCCTGACCTGGCTTCGAATTCAGGTTTCAACACTTACTAGCTGTGTGGCCTCAGCAGGTAATTTCATCTTTTAGGTCTTCATTTTCTTCCTCGCTAAAATGCGGAATAGTGATACCCACCTTGCAGACAGTATTGTGCTGTGGACTGGACACAAATGTGTGTCAGATGTCTGTAGGTAAGCAAAAAAAAAAAAAAAAAAAAAAACTACTATTGTCATTATAGCTTGAGTTTCTCTGTAGCTAATTTGTTCATTTTACCTAATCTCGTGTTATAAGGTGTCAAAGAATCAGTGCATCCAATGTCCTATTAGAAATGAATCAGGGGCGCCTGGGTGGCTCAATCCATTAAACATACGACTTCAACTCAGGTCATGATCTCACAGTTCATGTTCAAGCCCCACGTCGAGCCCTGTGCTGACTGCTCAGAGCCTGCAGACTGCTTCGGATTCTTCGGAGACTGTCTTTCTTCCCCTCCCCTGCTTGTGCTCTGTCTCTCAAAATATTTTTTAAAAAATGCAAAAAAGAAGTGAATCCTATAATGATGTAAAATTTTAAACATATTTTTCCAATTAATGTTTCTTGTTCTTGGCCATAGTAAATTTAAAAAGTTTAGAACAAAAATTTAGATGTCTCCTTGGAGTCCCTTGTGCTAGAAATAATTTGTATTTTCCAGAGAAAGGCTGTTTTCATTTATGCCAAATGGTTCTCAGAATCTGGATTCTTTTTTTCTCTGAAGTCTAGCAACTAAGTTGAGGGATGCTCTTTGTAGTTCGATCATTGCTACAAATGTGCAGGAAAGGGTTTCTAAGCAAAGACTTTTCTCCGTTTGTTTGAGGGTTTGTCGTGGATGTAATAGTGGTGGTTTTCTGGTGCTCTCGCTATCAAATTTGTATACCCTGGTTGCTTATAGGAGGTACACTGCATTTTTGGGTTTCATACTTGGCATCCTGGAGTTTTTTGGAGTCTAGCCTTTGTTTACTGGTTTCTGGTGCTAATCCCTCAAGGCAATGCATTGGACCATATGGACAAATGATAAAGAAATTAGAGCACAGACTCAAATTTTCTTTGAGTCCCGAAGGAAAACTCGGAACTTTGTTCCCTATGCACAGAGGTGGTGAACTCGTCCAAGATCCCATAGCATATCAACAACTGCTACCGCTTGCTTTTTATCTCTTATGCCGTCATTCCTTGTGGCCCCTCAACAGTGGCTCTCCCACACTTGGGGCCAAGTTTCCTTCCTCTGTGTCCAGAAGGGAACAAATTTTTGAGGATTCCTGCCCTTTAGGTGGATCCCTCTCTTTTGAGGTGTTTTGAACTCCCGTATGAACAGGAATAAACTCTGGGAATCTTTTATCACCCTGGATAGAGGGATTACAAAACCAAAGGCATTCTCTTTGCAAAGTTTGCCCCTTTTAATCCTTTTGGGGAAAGTTGGGTAGCATAATCTCTTCCTTTTCAAATGAAAGAAGGTTTTATGAGTTAGAGAAATGACTTGCCCAGAGTGTCCATTTATTGGCATGACTAAATTTTCCCTTCTAAACTCAGCGACTCTTGCTCCCTTGCTGAACTTGGCTAAGCCTCTTGAGGGGCGTCCTGCTGGGCTTGCTTAGCAGATGGCTCAGAGACAAGTAAGCAGTGCTGAGAAAGTTGGATGGTCTGATGCTGAGAGAACTTGGCGGTGACTCTGCCTTTCCTCCCACCGTATCCTCCCTCTCAGGTGGCAACTGTGGAGAGCCCAGGTGAGGAGGTTCGTGAAGGGCTCTTGGCCCAAACTTGTAACATGAGCATCAGGAAGCTCCTCTCTCACCAGGGGAGATGCCTTGAAAAACAACAGCAGTCTTGTCTGCTCCCAAAGCAGGATGCCTAGAGAGACCTCCTGGACTTTATCGCATGTTGCCTGCTTAAGTTAGTGGCAGCTACAGACCAGCATTAGCACATGGCTTCCTTTTCTTCCTCCCCAGAACCAGGCAAGGCGGCTCTGAGGCCAGCTGGGCTGAGTGTGTCCTTGCCATCTGCCAGGCTCACTCCTTGGGCCGGAGCCTGGGCTTCGGTCAGTGCTTCCGCAGCTCTGCCCAGCGCTCCAGCCCTGAGAGATTCTCAGTGGCACTGCACAGGTGTCCTACCGAGGTCCTGCTCCAGCCCTGCAGGGCAGTGTTGCCAGAGAAGACAGGAAGGGTTAGGGTTCAAGCAACTCCCTCTGAGGCAGTCATTGTGGTAAAGGAGCTATTGAATCTCCTCCTCTACTGGGACGTGCTCACCACAGTCCCCTGGTTTCTTGCCATATTGTATGTGTGTGCTTGTATGTTCTAAGGTCCCAGTGGCTGCAAGAGGAATTGTGTGGAAAATCCAAGCTGGAGGCCACTTACTAAGAAGAGCTCACGTTTCTCTTTAGCTAATTATGTCATGTTAGAATACAAAGGATGACGACGTCTTGTAATAGAGATATTTTATCTAATCTTTTTCATCTCCCCAAGCCATGAAGAATAACTTTTTAGAATGCTATTTTCATATTTCATAAAGAACACTGTTTACAATGAGTTCCCCTTTGGTGATAGGCAAGGGTCTGTTAGTGTACCCCAAAACTGCTCAGACTTTTCCTTTCATAGGTACCTCATTGGCTGTCTGTCTGTCTGTCTGTCTCTCTCTCTCTCTCTCTCACACACACACACACACACACACACACACACATACGTTCTTTCCCTCTTTTTTAGCCTTTTACAAGCTGCTGCTGCTGCATTTTGAGTTTATTCACTGCTCCTCAAAGTGTTATGCTTGTTGGGAAGCCCTCTGCCTGTTTAGTAGAGCATCAGGGCTGCCCTTGTCTTCTACAGAGCCAACTGGTTCCAGGCGTCCCTGCTGTCATTTGATCATGGAGTGGTTGCATGAGGTGCCTGCTTTCTGGCAACTTGCCCCAAATTAAGGGCAAGGGCCCCAAGGATGATCTCAGTCAGGCGCCACTTCCTGAAAGGGGTGATCATGGAGCCAGGCCCATCTGAGGGGCATCAGCAGCCCTTCTCTGCCAGGCTCTCTCTGTTCACAGAGAACTCATTTGTAGGAAAGTTTCTGGGCTGAGGTAGTGCTATTTTGTTCACCAGGAAATAATACCAAGTTTCTCAGTTTTCTCATTAATGAAGGGCAAGGCCTTGGCCTGGAGCAGGGAGTGAGTCTCCCAGCATCCTGGAGGATGGGATGGGAATTTAAGGAGGTTTCCTCCCACCCATGTGGCTTTCTGGGCCTGGTCAAGCTAGTGGAGATTCTGTGAGACCAGCTGAGGCAGAACTGATATAGAGAGTCAGAGTTGTACCCTCTGGGCGAGGCAGAAAGAGCCATATCCAGTCAAGGATCGGAAAGCTGTTGAATGTTTTGGCCCAATGCCGTGTTAGATTCTGTTAAATTCCCATTGTGTGAGAGGTCTCGACTTCTTCTGAGTCTTCAGCCTTTCTTTCTTTCTTGCTGTTTTCCTGGCGCCTATAGACAACTTGGGTTTCTCCCATTAGATAAAACTGTCCTTTGGCCCTGCATCTCTGTCTACCTACTGTCAAATCCCCATCAAATAATTCAAAGGAACGTGCTACACATTATCTTTACCTCATTTTTTCCACTCCCCACTTCAGTTGGGCTTGTGCCCCCATGACTTCACAGAAACTGTTCTCGCTGTTGTCACCACTTGTGAATAACTAAAGTTCTCTGGGGTATTAGAGGCTGTTGTTCCCTCCCTGCTTCTGGAAATTTTTTCTCCTGAGGCTTCCAGACATGGTTATCTCCCGACTTGCCTTGTTCTTTGTTGGCTAGTTTTTCTTAGCATATCCCAAGGAAGGGGTTTCTAAGAGTCCGTCCTCAGCCTCATTCTGGACACTCCATACTCTTTTTTAGAACAATCTTGCCCACTTCTGGTATTTTTGCTGTCACCTATTTATTGCTGGTGACTTTAAATATCTCCAGACTGTTTGCCCAGGACTTGGATACCCAACCTCAGGCTAAGTGTTTCCACCTGGATATCCCACAGAAGGTCTGAGATTCCTACTGCTGTTCTTATGCATGCTCTTCCCCATTCTTTGCCTGTCTAAATTTTATTTGCCCAATAGGTATCAATTTAGAGGCCACTTTCTCTGGAAGACTTCCCATATCCCCCAGGCTAGGTAAAACCTTCCTGTTACCCTTTGTTTATACCCATACTTCTTCTCTACAGCACTTTGCAATTTGTAAATTATAAATTATTTGTAATAATTCAGTGGCTATTTGTGTTCCCTACTAGCTGAAAGCATGCTGAGAGCAGAGAGCCTCTCCGTTTTGCTTCATGACTGCATACCCAACTTCTAACACCATGGTTATCACAGAGTGTGGACTTGAAACATGTTTCTGACCCACTGAAATCATCATTCCTTCTTCTAAATTGTCATCCTGGTTGATAGAATCACCATCCACTTAGTCACCCAACATGGAGAAGTCATTCTGGACCCTTTTCTTCCTCTAACTTTCCATTCCCACTTGCCCACCAGTGTCCTAAATAGTTTTGTAACCTGATCACCCCTCACCATCTTGACTACCAAAACCCTAGTTCATACTCACATCATCTCTTGTCTCAAGTACTTTAGTCACATCCTAATCATTTTCCCTGCTTATAATTGTGTGCCTCCCTCTTTGAATCTATTCCTTCATACCTGCCAGAGGGAGCTTTCTAGAAGGCAAATCTAGCCATGCCATCCATTTAGAACTCTTCACTGACTTTCCACTACTCAGCTTCTTTAGCACGACATATAAAGGATGATTGGGATATGGTCCTTGTCTGTCTCCCAGCCCTCACCATGCTCCTGGCAGTTTCCCATGAACTTCAGACTATTCCTTCCTTCCTTTCATGCCTTGTGTATGTTTTCCTCTTACTTGAAATACCACTGCCTGCCATGCCTACCTCTTCTCCATCTTCCTCAGCTATATTGGAAAACTCCTGTTCTTCCTAGAAGATTTAAACTCTGATTTCTGCCTACCCACCTTGGCAGAAGGCCACCTCTGTTGTGCTCATGGAAGGCCCTGGATATTTCTCTTTCTCCACATTAGGACTTAGCCTGATTTTAGACTGTCTTAAATACTCACCTGTCAGCTCCTGAGGGCAGGGATGAGGTTTAATCATCTATATAACCCCCATGTCTAGCAAAGTCATTGGCACATATCATGCTTTTTAAAGAAAAGCATGGATGAGCTCAAAATAATGCAATTGAAGGACAGGCTTGTACTCCTACTACTGATATTAATAGATATTTTCTGCTCTCCTTCTAACTGCTAAGCATTGTTCTAGCATATGTTGTACACATATGTAGCTTCATATATGTAAATCTTCACAACCACCCTGTAAATTTGATGATGTTAATATCCTCGCTTTATAGACAAAGAAACCAAGGCCCAAGACTGCATGACTGATTAGTGGCAGAGCTGGGCTTTGAACTTGAACAGTCTGCTCCAGAGCCTTGGCTCTTAATCCTGTCACTGTATGACCTTTCCACTAGCAGAGATAATATACATGGACTGTAAAAAACTATGTATCTAGGGTACCTGGGTGGCTCAGTCTGTTGTCTAATGCTTGTTCTCAGCTCAGGTCTTGATCTCAGGGTCATGAATTCAAACCCTGAGGTGGGCTCCATGCTGGGTATGAAGCCCTACTTTAAAAAACAAAAAACAAAACAAATCAAAAAAAACAGAAAACTATGCATCTCTTTGCATTGCATGCTAAGTCTGATAGAGTTCTCTGTCCTCAGAGGGGAAAAAGAATCCAAACATGGTCAACAGGGCAAGCAGTGGGTTTCTCTGGACATATCTATGGAAAGTAGGTTATTACCAGCGCAGTGTGGTGTGTCAGGTTCATTAAGAGTATGACATGTAGGTAGACAGAAAGATGACCAGATAGGGCCAGCTTTAGTCCCACATTTAATACTTCTTCTATATCCAGTGTCTCAAAGACCACGCTTAATCATCTGTTTCTCTGTCATGCTATTGAATGAGGGTGGAAACACATTAAACTCTGGTTGTCATTAGTTCCTCAGAATAGAGTTTGACAGGAGGAAAGGAAAGAGGTGGAGAGAGAGAAAGAATTATGGCCTCATTGGGAAAGGAGGCCCTCATTGGGAAAGGCTCGGGGTGCCATTTAAAAAAAAAAAAGAAAAACCTTTATTTACTTCACATTTTCACACAGAGAAGAAAATACGAAGCGCTAGTGTTCTGTTTGGCTTCTCCCAACATTTGGAACCTTCACTTAGGAGTGGGAGGGACACCAATGCCTTTGCCCAGGCTATGGTGACAGCTCAGGCCTGAGCTCTGAATGCAGCCTGGTTTGTGGGTGGGCCCTGGGTGAGGGGCCTGAAGTTTGCTGGTATTGTGTCTATGCTCGTGTGGTGGGAGAAAGTTACTATAAGAAAAAGGCTGTTTAGAAAATAAATCTGAGATTGAATCAATTTGTTCTGAAATCCTACTGGAGAGTTCCAAGGTGGAATTCTAAATAAATCATCCACAAGTTTGTGTGGACAGGGTCTGGAGAGGCCCTTTCCTGCTGCCATATGCATTGACACATGGTGTCTGATACTTAGTGGGCATTCAAACATTAAATCCTTCTCCTGGGCCACTTTGCAAATGAAAAAGCCAGGTTGGCAAACTTTTTCTGTACATATTTTTCATTTTGTGGGCCTCATACAGTCTGGCACATTCCTATTTGTTTTACAATCCTTTAACAATGTAGGATCTTCTCTTAGGTCATGTGTTGTACAAAAACAAGCTAGTTGCTATTGTTTGATTTCTCCTGGTCTAGTATAATAACCCAACTGTGGCTTCAGGCTCTGCTGTGTGCACAGTGAGTGCTCCAAGAGCTCCAGGTTATGTTAAGCTTTGTCTCTGAGTGGTAGAGCCCTCATGGCATGAGATGGATTAGTACTCTAGACCAGGAGTTTGCAAACAAGTCAAAACTGGAACTTGGGGGCTTCTCGTTACTGCTGAAGGTGAGCGAGAGATTATTGACCACATAGACCCTCTTCCAGGCTTCCTGATTACAATGGCCACAAAGTGGGGTGGGGGGGGTGTTAGTTAATGAAAACCGCAAGGGTCCCACTTAACTCTGAGGGTGACTCCATACTTGGAATGGCTCTAATCCTAGTGACTGAAATGGGAATAGGGTCCTGACCTTGGAGGGGGAAATGACTTGAAATGAGCAAGATTCCATTCAACAGATAAAAAAGCAAAGTTCTGCTCTTAAAGAGGAGATGCACAAATATTACTATGTCTGGACTGAGTGAGGTTCAAGTGTCCAAGTTTTAATAAAATGGGGTCCAAACTTCCAATTATATTGTTGCCATTGTCCCTAAGTCTTTTCAAGGGACTAGGTTAATTTAGATATTGCTGTGACACTCATTTGTCACTTACAGAATAGATTTTTTAGAGATACTGAGAGCTAAGAGAGTAAGAGGCTAACCTACCTTTTGCCTAATCCCTCATTCAATGGATGGAGTTAACTAGCTTGTGTTGTTTCCTTTCTCATGTCAATTTTCAGGTCCGTGGTCAACTTACTTGAAGCCATTAGAGAAAATGTGTTCAGAATTTAGAATCTTTTAGATCCAACATTACACAGTATTTAGGGCAGCATCCTATAATCAAATATGCTATTGTTTTCACAGCAAAACTGATATTTACATGAAGAAGGATAAGTGAAGACTATAAATTAGCCTCACCTCAGTATAATGCCACCAAATGAATTATGAAGATCTTATGTGTTCAGAGCTTTTTGGATTTCACAATGGCTGCAGATAAGGGTTTGTGATCCATATCATCTTTCTTAAATTCGACTAGAAGCTCTGTGAGTGTAGAGTCCGTATCTTCTACAGTGCCTGCGTAGCATGGTGTGTGTACATAGTAGTGCTCATTAAAAATCAATTGTTTTTTTCTTGATTAATATGAACATGATGATATGTCAAGAGTGTTATGTGGCTATTAAACAACTAGCCCTTTTCCATTTTTCTCATCTCAAAATGTATTGTCAAAAATATTGGAATTCTCCTATAAGCTACAGTTAAACCAAAAGCTGCCTTGCTGGATCATAGGTTGAAAAGTAGTAAATAAAGTAAAAGCAGCTAGACTCTGTGCATCTTGGTGGGTGAGTGGATGATTTGTGGAGGTGTTTTGCAGTTTCATAATTCAGTAACTCTAATATGCACAATAATTAGCTTATTAACAATAGTGATGAAATTGGATATCAGAGAAGGTTTATTGTGCCATAGTCTTAACTACTCATTTAAACCATAAATATTTGCACAGGGCTGAGTCTCATTTGGGAGCTCCTAGTTTGAGAGAAATGAGGGGAATTGTGTGTAGGTGTTAACAAGAGCAAAGGAAAGGAATGTGATTTTTAAAAATGGCATCCACAGGGGTGCTTGGGTGCTTTGTAGGTTAAGCATCCAACTCTTGATCTCAGCTCAGGTCTTGATCTCAGCTCTTCATTTATATAAAATAATATAAAATGGAATCCACAATAAAAGGTTGTGAAGGTTTTGGTATTGTAGTATTAAAAAACAAGAGGATGCTGGGGCACCTGGGTGGCTGAGTCGGTTGGGCTTCTAACTTTGGCTCAGGTTATGGTCTCACTGCTCGTGAGTTCAAGCACTGCATCTGTCTCTGTGCTGACAGTTCAGAGCCTGAAATCTGCTTCCAATTCTGTGTCTCCCTCTCCCTCTCCCTCTGCCCCTCTCCTCCTCACACTCTCTTTCTCTCAAAAATAAATGTTATAAAAGTTTTTTTTTTAAAACAAGGGGATGCATATGTGGAGACAGGGAACATATGGGAAATCTCTGTACCTTCCCCTTAATTTTGTTGTAAACCTAAAATTGCTCTTTAAAAATCTTGGAAAAATAAAAGGCAAGAGCAGTTAGAGTGATTTCTTTATGTGCCTATAGCTCTATCTTTGCATTGAAGGTAATATTGGAAGAACCATCATTTAGTTCTGTTTTTTTTTTAAGTAGACTTGAATGGCATTAAAGAATGAAAGCAAAACCTAAAACTTATAAGTTGCTGTGAGCCACCAGAAGAGATCACCAAAGAGTGTCATGGAAGCCTCTATTAAGAGTGGCCTTAAATATTTTCTCTTGATCAGTAGAAATGTGAGGACACAGATGAGAGGGATCAAAGCACTGTCCAGGGAAAGGATGCGTGTGATCACTGCTTAGACACTGTGGACGGAGTGGAGGTATGAGGGTGCTATGGAGTGGCTTCCTTTGTCTCAACCATGGAGAGGCTTACAGTGAGGGAAATGAGATAGACTTCTTTTCAAGAGATAGTCTGTGCTGGTTGATACAACAGTAGAGGGTGGGATGCCCCCTTAGGCATGAACTCTGTAGTGAGTTTTAAGTGGTTTATTTTGAACCTGGCCTGTAAAGGAAGGGAATATAATAGGTCAGTGTTTTCCATCAGCTGGCTGGTTGCCTGATAGAAATAAATTTTTTCATCATAGATTCTCTTCTTGCTGTCTGGACTTAAGAATTTGGTGGTTCCACCCAGCCCCAGATTTCTACTTCTGAGTTGACATTCTGACTCAAAGCCAGTGTGGCTTGAAATAGCTGTAGCCAACCTGGCAAGGTACCTGAAGGATAGATGAATAGGCTTTTCCCTACTCCTCTACCACTCCCCAGTGCCCACTGGACCCTTGCTGGGAAAGTCTACTCTAGATGTCCACGGTAGGGTCCTCTTAGCAAGACCATATACTGGGGAAAGGGCTATATACAGATATGTTCTGCCCGTCTTCTTTCATGCAGACAGAATATACCTAATGTGGACAGGATTTTTTCCTTTGATGCTTTTTAGGAGTGATGACTAGCAGCCAAGTTGGGCTCTTTTCACAGGTCTGTTGGACCACTGTTTCTTAGTGAATTTCTGTTTTAACTTTCTGAGGCTTTGAAGACTAGATACCTTTCCCAAAACTAACTAGACTCAAGGCTGCGAAGCCTGTGAAAAACTAGGGAGATCATACCCTGAAGTGATTCTACACACAGACAAGTGGCTTTTATGGCTGTTAAGTAATGTCAGGATGGAGGCTCTACTTGTGGGTGATTGGTTCTTGGTAGCTTAGTAGGCTAGCTGCAGACCAGCCTGGACTCAGACATGGTAGCTTTTGGCAAGTGCTTCTCTCTCCAAACACATGGGTTCCTCTGCTCTGAGGCTATGGTTAGAGTGCTTGAAGTCCCTTTCACCTTATCAGCTAGAGAAGATTGGAATCTCTTCTTGAGTTGACTTCTTGCTCTCAGCATTCAAGCATGTGAAAGATCAGTGAGACAAAGGCCCTTTCTGACATATTTAGAATCCAATTCAAATAAGCTATTCATGTATATGGTTCATACAGCACCTAAGCATGCTGAGTTATATCATCTCCCTGTCATTGCCCTATTGTAATGAGATCATGAATTTTTTGAAGGCAGAGGATACTTTTCCTACAGTACACTGCCATGAAATTACTGCAGGTGCTCAATAAATATTAATTGCATTAATCAGCTGCCACAACACAGGTGCACACATTTATCTGCCTTGTGCTTTCATCCAGCTACAAATATAACCTGTGCATTCAGCTGCCCTTGCAGGAGCATAGGACCTACACCACCCTCAGCCCCATACCTGCACGGGCTTTCTGCAGCTGTGCATTTTCTAGACCACTTTAGCCAAACATGGTCTGCAGAGCATGAGGCCCACTAACCCTTGTACCCATAGCCTTTGTAGTCCTACACCTAGCTTTGAGGGTCCTTAACAACTCCCTCTTTTTCTCCCATGCCCAGTGTTTTCTGATGTTTCCAAGGGTTTAAAAAGAATGAGGTCTACTCCCCACGCCACTTCTGGGGCAGGGTTTTTAATTACCATGTCGGCTTTGTTCTGTTGTTGTGATCAGGCTTCTCTGTGTAGGGAGAAGGGAATTCCAGTCATCCTGATGCATTATAATCAAGTTACTTACCACAAGTCAAGAGTAACAGTTCTCTACTTTCATTCTGATTACAGTAGGTGATATGGGAATGTAGCATCTCGTATTTCACTAGGTGCTTCAGGCTGTGGTAGCAACATTGCTTTACAGTGTGGTTTTCAATATTTTAAGAACCATGAAGCCATTAAAATTTTTATCTCAATCTCATGGTCTGCCTACTTTATACATAAAATGTGGAGTGTAATTTTTAGAAATCAATATTGGCCCAAAATACCTGACCACAAAATATATTTACCGAACACCACACACACATTAAATACCAAAAATGATGGGTGCCTGGTTCACTCAGTCGGTGGAGCTTACGACTCTTGATCTTGAGGTTGTAAGTTCAAGCCCCATGTTGGGTGTAGAAATTACTTTAAAAAAATAAAAAAATCTTAAAAATACATACATACTAAAATGATAAACTTTAAACAGACTAAAAAATAATTTGACTCAAAAAGACCCTGGATAACCTGTTGCAGAAGTGATCATTTCACAATGTTAGATACACAGATAGGAAGCTCTGATCCCTAAAAAACTCACAATTTCATACTGTCAAAGGCTGTTACATCTTGGCAAGATGGGTGGTCCTGCTGTCTTCTAAGACTAGTACCACAACCTTTCATCTCCAGAATCCTACAGTTTGGTAAAACTTTAAGAGCACAGCACTGTGCTCAGAAAATATTTGCGGAATGAATGAATGTGAATTATTCACAGAGCAGCAACTTTTGTTCATTTCAATTTCTAGTTGATACGGAGGAGGGGAGTAGCAAGTATTTTAGTTGACGGGCTCAGATTTACAGCTTATAAATAGGTTGGCAGTTCCCAAAGACATATGTGACTTGCACCCTGCAGTCAGTGTCTGTTCTGTGTTCATGAGCTTCATGTATATGTTCGTAATATATATACCAATAAGCATACACAGTTACCAACATTTGGCGGGCTAAACATCTACTTCTGTTCAAAGGCAAACACTTGTTAAGTGGATATTTTCTGATAAGGGTGTCTACTTGTAGTGGGTGTAGCAAACTGTGTAGGGCACAAAACGAGATAAGTAAGGGGAGCGGGCCAGTGCTGCCATGCCCAGATAATGGATGGGGACTGAGGGGTTTCTTTCATATAGGCAGTCTTGGGCTGGCTTGGTTACGGATTGCTTTGGATCTTGCATTTTCCAGTGTGTTGCTTGTCTTCCATGTATGTCTATCCATCTGTCTCTCTTTTTAACAAGGGAGTATTATTTCTTATCCATAGTGAGAACAACGGTTCGAGGACTTGGGACTTCCAGGTCTTACTTCTGGTTGGGTTAGTGACCTGAAATGCTCAGGCCTGTTAAGAACAGCAGCTTCTTCTCTATCTCTGAAGTAGCATGCTGTGGTCACAAAGGGGACACAGGAGCCAGACGGCTTTCTAAATACTGAGGTCTTAGATTAGGTGGGATCCCCAAAACATGGTGTGGATATATTTTGGAAATGTTTGGCTATTTTTGGTAGAAATAGGGTGGGGAATGGAAGAACAGTAAATCTGACTTTTATCAATGGGATGTGTTTATGGGGAACCCTAGCACCTTTATGTTTCTTTTCAATTGAAGTCCTGCTAAATGTTAATGTGAATTAGTAGACTGTTAACAAAGTTTAAATTTATCATGAGCAGCAATTCATCCAAAAGTTACACTGTCAGATCGGGGGCAGGCATGTGTAGGTCACACTTCACTCTTTGCTGCTCATGGTTCTGTGACCTGGGACAAGTTCCTTAACTTCTATAAGCTTTAGTTTCTTCATTTATAAGATGAAGAAAGTGAGAAAGTCACTCATAGGAATATATTGATAATGAAATGACCTACATATAGCAGGCATTCAGCATAGAGCCTGCCATATACTAAGTCCCCCACAAATATGATTGTTAATTGCTTTTTCTTGTTTTCTGTGATGGTATTCTACAAATGTCTGTTGTTGAAGGTACAACAATGTCTGTTGTGTTTTGGGACCTGATCCCGTCACATATGAGTAGCCAGTGGTTTGGCCACCTGGAATGCAGGGAGAGGATTTGGATGAGAATAGCTGTGGACAGTTCACGACTGAGGGCATTCATGCTCTGGTGATCAAAGGTAACTGTAAAAAATAAAGGAAGATTGGGTTTTCTAGCCCATGCTTTTTACACTGGGACCCCTGCTAAGCAGCTCTCAGTGAACACAGCAATCACATATTCATGTGAGGATTCTCTGCTCAGCTTGGATACACCATTTTGAGGATAGATATACTCTGCCGTCATTGGATCTCAACTGCAGCCTTTTTGGTTGGGATCTTCTAATGGCCTAGAAGACATCACTTTTATAATTAAAAATCCAATACAACATTATAGGTTAGATGAAAGGAAATACACCTAATTAATAGTGCTCCTGCCTAGGCTAAAACAGCTCTGTTCCAGGATGGAGGCTAGTGGTGGTGGTGGAATGGTTTGGGTCAGGGCACATGAGCATAAGTGAAGAAAGAAGGTCTGAGCCTGCAACTGGCTATGGAGGGTAAGCCGCCAAGATGAGCCAGGGACTATTCCCCTCCATGCCCACCCACTCTTCTCTCAGAGCCCAGCTCCTTGGGTTGGCTTGAGAGCTGGATGCCTTCAACCACAGAAGACAGCCCTTGGAACAAGCCTGAAACCCATACTAACTTTCAGCAGAAAGTCAGTCTCACCCCTTTTCTCTTAGGTTGAGAATCTAGAGATTGTGACAAGGCCGTGACCAAGTACTTACATGAGAAAGTAAGGAAGTTACTGCTTTGTTTGCTGGGAAAAATTGTGGCAAACATTCAGACACTAATTTGTTGCTTCCCTGCAGCGGAGTAAAAACATTTCTCCCTCCACTGGAGGAAAAGTAGAGGAGGGGGTGGTGTCACATGACAAATCTTGAGCAGCAACAGCGGACTGCTCTGCATCCTTCTCCTGAGTATCTCTTGTACGCACGTGTCTGGGACGTCATGGGAGATGGTTGCTCTCTCATGCCTGCTCCTGGCACCGTAAAAGCCTTGAGAAGTGCAAAAGCACAGGCTGCTTATTTTACTCAGAAATCTGCCGTCCGACATTTAGAGGATCTACACAGATACCCCAAAAGGGTAAGAGGGCCAGTACCCATGTAGATGCCATGTCAACACTGGATAACATTTCTAATCATTAAAAATCCCTCAATTTCTACACGTCCCCGGCTTTTAGTGCCAAAAGCAGAGCAGGGACTGTTATTTTATTACTGGAGGGGCTGTAATTCATTCTTCTGAGTTGTGGAAACAGCAAGAGACCTGGCTCAGTGCTAGTGGCATACACATATTCAGGGCTGTGCTCCATGCCAGGTGCTCTGGTAAGGACCTCAAATATGTTATCTCATTTGACCCAGACACCAATGCTGTAAGGTAGTGACTATTATTAACTCCACTTTATAATAAAGAAAGGGAGGCTTAGAGTTGAAATAAATGACCTAAGGCCACACAGCTAGTGAGTGGCTAAGTTTGGAGTCCTCTTTGGCAGTCTAACCCCAGATGCCCCTAACCACTATACCACACTGCCTGATTCACTTCCCCAGATCAAAGTCACCTTAGTCTACTATTTCTGGCACTAAATCCCTTGTGTGCTACCCTCTGGTTCTTCCTGGAAGCTGGCTCAAGTCCTTGATGAATGGAGGAGAGTATTGCCACCATGGACTAGGGAACGTTGAGGCATAGTGAGCTTTTTGGAGTTGCTTGCAGACTATTTTAGCAATGACCACTCACTTCTCTGCACCTTTCAGATGACCTACCCTGGCTTATGTGTTTACCGCCCTGGCCACACACATGCCTCCTCAGGAATGGCCGGCACTTGGCAGCTCTTGCTGCCCCTGGCCCTGGCCAAGCTATTTGGAGTCAGGCCTCTTTAAGAGAGGAATGTGGTAGCAGTTACTTTGTGAACAGAGAGAGCAGCTTAGCCTGATTACAGGGTGAGGCGCTGATGCGCTGTCATTGGAAGCTTCTGGGTAGCCCATTTACAGTGCTGGGAACTGGGGTACCCTTGCCCCGGGTGCTTTCAGATGATAACATTTGCCACGCTCTTTAAAAGATATGAGAGAGTGTTATCAAACTGCAACACTTTGGAAAACCTCCTGTAAGAAACCCTCTTCAGTTGTACACATTGGAATTTTCTTTCTTCTGTAAATAGATGTGTGCTGTGTTCAGGAGGGACCCTAAACATAGAGTGGGACTTAAGAGGGGAGCTGGGGAATTAGACACGAACAGTTCCCTTCTGACTGCCACTGTTTGTCCTGGGAAAGTTACCCTACCTTGCTTCCCTGTCTTCTCTGTGTCTCTGATGATTTGGGGAAAAGATGCTTGGAGATCCCCAGAGGGAAGGTGGGACTGATGCAGGCTTGAAACCCAGTGTATTCATGTTCTGAAATCTCAAGGTTGAATTAACCGTGACCCTACAGGGCCTCTTTGGCCTCCCGGCATAGATCATCTTTCCTTCCTGTTGCCTTTCTTGATGTTCTTGTTGCCTGGTGTTGAGCTGGATGTGGAAGAATCTGTCTCAGATGATTTAAACACTGTTTATAAGTACGCTGCTCCTTTGTCCACATTCCTTCCTGCAGAGGGCTCTGGTCAAGCAGGAACTCTGAGCCACAGTGCCTGGGTTTGAATCCTGGCTCTGTCCTTTACTGGCTGAGGGACTAGGGGGATCACTGGTCCCTCAAATGCCTAGGTCTCCTCACCTCTAAAATGGATATAATGAGAGTGGCTGCCTCACAGCTTTGCTCTGAGCAGTCAGAGTGATGGTGTTTGTGAGTCCGGTGCCTGGCACCAGATAATCTCTCAATAAATATTTGATGACCACAGCTTTATAGCTGGAGAAATTCACTCCCTGTTAGCCAGGTGAGAAAGCTGGAGCACAGAAAAGAGAAAGCAGTTTTCTCCAGTTGTGCCAATGAGGAATTTTTACATTATCTGTAAGCTCCTTTAGGACAAGGACCATCTCAGTAAGGACACTTACACAGTATCCATTCAGGAAATATTTGGTTAACTAGCTTGATGTGCACGATGACACTGTCTCGTTATTTTTTAAATTTGCAACGGACAAAAATGATGGAGATAGCAACAAAATGTGGAGGCCATCTCCCTGGTGATAGGTTTCTTCGCTAGACAAAGATGATCTTAGCCTAGTGGTTAGCACACAAAGCGAGGAGCTCAGAAGGTGTATGCCTTATGAATTCCCAAATGCATGAAGGAATGGTGAAGAAAGGGCTCTGTGGGTCATGGCTGAGCCAGGTGAGGTTTATGAACAAGTATTCTCCTTCAAGTCACAAGGAGGCTTCTTAGAATAGCCTCTGTTCTTTTGAAGAGCCGATCGCTTCCAAGAGTGAGCACAGCGTACTTAATTTGCCGTACGAAGTTCTGGGGTCGCATCTTAAACAATTCCAGGGTTATGTATATGACCGTGCATTTGAGGCAGTCAATATTATCTTTGTAACTTTCAAGACTTTTGCTTTTTTAGTACTTATAAAGGATTTTTTGAGACCTTTAAACCATGAATTTAAACAAATGCCACAGAAAATCTCCCCTCTACTGGCTCTCATTCCATATGTAGCAAAGACTTGAATAAGCATGTTAGCCTTATGGGATAGTCTCAACATCCAGAAAGGCTAGAAGTGGCCCATTGTCTTGGAGAGATCCTAAGGTGAGCTATTAGCTGTCCCTCCCCGTCCCTCCCCCCCCCTTTCTTTCTCTCTTTCTTTCTCTCTTTCTCTCTCTCTTTCTTTCTCTTTCTCTCTCTTTCTTTCTCTCTCTCTCTTTCTCTCTCTCTCTCTTTCTCTCTCTCTCTCTTTCTCTATCTCTTTCTCTCTCTCTCTCTTTCTCTCTCTCTTTCTCTCTCTCTCTTTCTCTCTCTCTCTTTCTCTCTCTCTCTCTTTCTCTCTCTCTCTGTCTCTCTCTCTCTGTCTCTCTCTCTCTGTCTTTCTCTCTCTCTCTCTCTTTCTCTCTCTCTCTTTCTCTCTTTCTCTTTCTCTCTCTCTTTCTCTTTCTCTCTTTCTCTCTCTCTTTCTCTCTCTCTTTCTCTCTCATGAGAAGGAAGAGGTTTTCCTCTGGATGGGTGTACCATGGAGTAGAGCATGAACCAAACTCTCAGAAGATCTAAGTTCAAGCCTTGACTTTGCCACCCAAATGTGAACAAGAAACTTGATCTCTAAGTTTTAGTTTGTTTAACCAAAACTAATGAACAGTGCCCCACCACCACCTGTCTCAGGGTTGTGAAGAGGATCAAAGAGAAATTGCATGAAAAACCCTTCTGATAAACATTGTTTACTCTGACAATAAAATCATCACTCCCTGTCATCACCCCACTAAATGCCATCTCTTCCTTGAAAACTTCTTTCACTTCTCCAGCATTCTGTATTCTGTCTTGCCTCTGAAATCCCATGGCATTTTATTTTTGCCTCCCTTTTGACACTTAGATAATTCTGTCTTATTGTATCATTACTTACATCCATATCTTAGGCAACCTGAGGGTAGAATCCATGCCTACACCATACTTATAGCCTCCATTCTAGTACCTCACTTGAGAAAAACCTCTCGTTTCAAAATAACTTGTAATAATTATCCTATATCATTATTATCAGAGCAGTTCATAACAATGGACCTGTACATAGTAGGTACATAATAAATAATTGTTGTTAGTATTTTTGTTTATAATTTTAGTCTTAATGTTTTGTTTTTAGGTTTATTGAGGTATAATTTACATACAGTAAAACTCACTCTTTTCCGTGTCCATTTCTGTAAGTTTAACAAATGCATGCAGTATATAAGCACCACCATAATCACCCCCCAGAATTCCCTGATGCCCTTTGTTGTCAGCCCCTTTCCCTGGCCCTAACCCCTGGCAGCCACTGATTGGTTTTCTATCCTTATAATTCCGCCTTTTCCAGAATGTCACATAAATTGAATCATATAGTATGCAGCCTTTTGAATTCAGCTTCTTTCGCTTAGCATAATGCATTTGTGATTCATTCATATTATATGTATGTCAATTCTTTCTTTTTAATCACTGAATATTGTGTGAATGTACCGTAGTTGGTTTATCTGTTCACCAGTTAATGAACATTTAGGTTGTTTCCAGTTTTGGGACATTATGAATAAAGTTTTTGTGTGAACCTACAAGTGAGATCACTGGGTCTTACAGTAAAAGTATGTTTAATGTTATAAGAAACTGAAAAACTCTTTTTCAATGTGTCTGTATTATTTTGCAATCCCAATGTTTGAGAGATTAGTTGCTCTGCATACTGAACAGCACTTGTTATTCTCAGTTTTTTATTTTTAAAACCATTCTATTGGTACAGCCACTGTGGAAAACAGGTATGGAGTTTTCCTCAAAAAGTTAAAAAGAGAAATACCATGTAATTCCACTATAGGTATTTACCCAAAGAAAATGAAAACACTAATTTGAAAGGACATATGTGTCCCTAAGTTTGTTACAGTATTATTTACAACACCCAAGATAAGGAAGCAACCCAAGTACCCAATGATAGATGAATGGATAAAGATGTGGTATATGTATATAATACAATACTACTACTCAGCCATAAAGAAGAATGAGATTGTGCCATTTGTGACAACATGGATGGATCTAGAGGGTACTGTGCTAAGTGAAATAAATGAGACAAAGACAATACCATCTGATTGTACTTATGTGTGGAATCTAAAACAAAACAAAACAAACAAAACAGAAACAGACCCATAAATACAGAGAATAAACTGATGGTTGCCAGAGGGAAGGTGGGTTGGGAGATTGGCAAAATGGGTGAAGAGGAGTGTGAGGTACAGAATTCCAGTTATGGAATGAATAAGTCACAGGGATGAAAAGTACAGCATAGGGAATATAGTCAGTGGTGTTTTAATAGCGTTAGAAAAAAACATTCTAATAGGTGTATAGTAGTATCTTACTGTGATTTTAATTTTAATTTTCCTAATGACAAATGAAATTGAGCATCTTTTCGTGTGTTTATTTGCCATCTGTATCTTTTTTTTTAATGAAACATCTATACAAATCTTTTGCTTATTTTTAATTGAGGTCTTGTGCTTTTCTTTTTCTCGTGTTTATTTTTGAGAAAGAAGAGAGGGAGACAGAAAATCTGAAGCGGGCTCCGCACTGATAGCAGAGAGCCCAATGCAGGGCTTAAAGTCACGAGCCAAGAGATCATGACCTGAGTCAAAGTCAGACTCTCAACCCCCTGAGTCACCCAGACACCCCTGAGGTCTTGTTTTTTAATTGAGAGTTCATTATGTATTCTAGGTAAAAGTCCTTTATCGGATATGTGTTTTGCAAATAATTTCTCCCAGTCTGAAGCATGTATTTTCATTTTCTTAACAGAGTCTTTTGAAGAGCAGACATTTTTACTTTTGGTGACCAAATTTATCATTTTTTTTCTCTTAGGATACCTGATTCTTTATGGGTTATACTTTTGATATTATACCTAAAATATTTTATGTAACCCAACATTATAAAGATTTCTTCTGTTCTTTTTTTTCTGGAAGTTTCAGGTTTTACATTTAGGTCTATAATCCATTTTGGTGTAATTTGTATTATGAGGTATGGTTCATACCAAGGTTCCTTCTCTTTGTCATATGATGTCCAGTTCACCATTTGTTGAAAAGACTATCCTTCTCCATTACATGGTTTTTGTACCTTTGTCAAAAATCATTTTCCCCATATATATGACAGTATTTCTGGACTTAATTCCATTGACCTATTGGCCTATCCTTTTGCCATACTATACTATCTTGATGACTGTAGTTTTATGATAAATCTTAAAATCAAGTCATGTGAGTCCTCAAGTTTTGTCATTTTTTTTCAAAATGATTTTGCTGTTCTATTTTCTTTGTCTTGCCATGAAAATTTTAGAATCAGCTTGTTGATTTCTGCAAAAAATTCTATGGGAATTTTGCCTGTTATTGCACTGATATGTAGATCAGTTTGGGGAAAATTGACATCTTAATCATTTTGAATCTTTCAATCAATGGGCATGGTATATCCCTTCTTTTATTTAGATCTTTAATTTCTTTCATCAGCGTTTTGTATTTTCGGCCTATAGATTTTGCACATATTTTGTTCTATTTGTATCTAAGAATTTTATAGTTTTGTAGGGTGCTATTCAATAAAAATCTGTGGAATTAATTAACAATGTCAACCTACTTATGAATGCTTGCCT
Organism: Cryptoprocta ferox; assembly: GCA_028646485.1. Classification (NCBI taxonomy): domain Eukaryota; kingdom Metazoa; phylum Chordata; class Mammalia; order Carnivora; family Eupleridae; genus Cryptoprocta; species Cryptoprocta ferox. The sequence goes on from CM053560.1 coordinate 34,314,266, forward strand.
TGATGCTGTAGTCAAATACAAAATGCTAGAATAGGATTGGAAATTCATCAGAGTTCTCGGTTATGGCCAGGACAGGAGTGAGGCTAAGAGGTCTGAGTATAATTCTAGAAGGCAGGAAATATGGGCTTCATTCTGACCACCTTCTCTTCACATTCCTTAACCTTGGACAGCTCCTTCTCTCGGCTCAGGGTCTGTCTCCTAGCACAAGTTTTATATTGGGTTAAGTTTATACTTTTCAGGGACTCTATAGGCAGATCTGGCTCCTGTAGATACAGTGCACAGTTGATTCTCTTGCATGATTTGTATGTGCTGAGTAGCCTGTCTGACCAACTATTTAAAACCCATTGGCCTGGTTTGGCTGCTAAATTGTCTCTTTCATTCCCCTCCTTTGGGTAAGATATTATATTTCCATAAGGCCCTTATTAAGATGTGTTTCCTGAGAGGGATAGTCTGGCACCTTGGGAAAGTAGATATGTCTGTTTCACCCAATTAACATGTACTAAATGAGTACCTCCAATATAAAAATGGCTTCCCTTTGAGGAATTTACAATGATAGGGAATTAAGTTAGATCATTCAACTCAGTGGAGGTACGTGGCATCGAGGGAGGTTGGGAAAACATGGATGCTTAAGACAGGGGTGAAAAGGAAAGAGAGTTGCAAAAGGGGCAATAGAGTAATGACAATAGACTCCACCTACTATATACTTTCGTTTTTGCTATGAGAGCATGCATATTGAGCAGACCCACAAACCTGATACTAGGAGATCTGTATATTATTTGTAAATAATAATACCTTGGGATATTATACAACTGCTACATCATTTTCATGTAACTTCATTTATTTTTAAAAAATTTTTTAAAGTTTATTTATTTATTTGGAGAAAGAGATAATGTAGGCAGAGGAGGGGCAGAGAGAAAAGGAGAGAGAGAGAGAATCCCAAACAGGCTCTGCACTGCCAGCACAGAGCCTGACGTGGGGGCTAGATATCATGACCTGAGCCGAAATCAAGAGTGGGACACTTAACTGACTGAGCCACCCAGGCACCCCCATGTAACTTCATTTAGTCTGTACAACAGCTTTCTGTGGTGGGTATATTAATTAGGGTACCCTAACTGCTCTAATAAAGAACTGTAAAATAAAATTTTATTTCTTGCTCACATCATATGTGTGTAAATGGTTATAAACTGATGCAGAAGCTTTGCTTCCCCCACAGTTGTTCAGGCAGTCAGACTCCTTCCATCTTGGCCCAGTAGTCTAGGTTCTAGGAATTTAGGAAAGAATAAGACAATTATGGAAAGATTTTTATGACTAAGACCTTGAAGTGGTATGTGTCACTTCTGCTCATTTAGTCACACAACCATACCCAACCACAATGGTGACTGGAAGATGCCTTCAAGCTGTCTGTAGAAAGAGTAGAAATCAGACATTGGTAAACCCAAGCAGTCTCTGCCACAGAAACACAGGGTGTTTCCTTCATTTCACAGAGGGGGAAACAGGTACAGAGTAATTAAGTGACTTACAGAAGAACACACAACTACAGGAGTTAGGATTTCAGCTCAGGTCTTCTGATAAAATGGAAACAATAATAGGAGTAATTACAATAATATTTAACAGTTGTGAGTGTGGGTATGCGTTAAATGGGGCAATATGCATGAAGATCTTAATAAATTGCAGGTTCCCATCCTAGCCCTGGGCTTTGCTACACAGTCCTACCAAGGGCCAAGCATTTTTCCTAAGGACTGTGGTGAGCAGAATGACTGCATGATCGAGCAGCTGGTACTACTCTATCAGCAGAGCCTGGGGAAGGGGCTTAATGGACTCTAGTGGCTGAGAGGCACTCTCTCTGCAGGCCTGGGAGGTTATGTATGTTGGGAACTGGTTCTGTTAGGCCTGAAGAGGCTGCACTGTCTTTGCTGCAGGACTGGAGCTGCCCCTTGCAGACAACTTCCCATATGTCTCCAGAGGGTGGTCTCATTGTGTCAGCCTTGTGTCCTGGCCAAGGATGGGAAAATCTTCTGGCCAACATCTGTTCCCTCAGGAGTCTTTGTGGGCCTGAGCACCTTTTAAAAGGTTAATTTTTATTTAATTATTTTAAAAGCTCCCACATGAATGAATAATTAAATTGGCACCCATACCTTATATATTATTTATAGGTTCAACTTTAAAATAGCTCTTTTTATTTGTGTGGCAGAGATTATGGATAGAAACCATTCTGTGACTGACATTTCTGTGACTCCAGAAAGAATAAATAAAAGACTTCTCAGCTAAGTGGGGTATGACTTCCCTGTCTAGAGGAATTCTGGGTGAGAAGCTGCTGCTTTCATCAATGTTTTTTGTGAGGAAATTGAGGCATAGTTGAGTCAGAGCTACTCTGAGGAGTGTCAAGATTTGTAGACATTAGGAGGAGCTTTGCCATTGTCCATCCCGTGTGCAACTACAGTCCGGCCAAAAAGAAGGAGACAGCAGAAATATGTGATGGAGGCAGAGGGGCAACAGTGACAGCATCAGGGCATTGATGCCCAGCTTGAATCCATGCAACTGCTGCTACATGCCACGTTTCCAGCCCCCTCTTTACCTTCACCTTCCAATTAGCCTCCAAATGGTGTGTCCTCAGCAGGAGCCACTCTTAACCTCGTAAGGAGCAGTGCTCTACATTTCTCAGTTCTCATCTATTCCACATTCTGTAGCCTGATTTCACACATTTGGCTGTATGCTAGGCTATTGGGATAAAAAGAGTGAATAGGGATTGTCCCTGACTTCAAGTAGCGTCCAGTCTTTTGGGGAAAAAGAGAAATAGATTATCATCCTACAATGTAGTTAAGCACTTTGATGAACATGAGCACTGAGTGTGATGGGAACCTAGAAGAAACACCCCTGCCTCCCACAGCTGCAGGGGATGGTGGTGGAGATGGGGAAGTTTCTTGAAAGAAGTGATGACTAAGATAAGTTCTGAAAGACAAGAAATTATTCCAAAGAATAGGGAGAGTTTTCTGGGCTTAGTAGGTGCAAAGAGCATAGCCAGAGAGCCAGGGATCTGAATAGATATGATGGGGATGTAAAACTGGGGAAGTTGGGAAGAAGGTTTGGATGGAAATGGTATTCACTTAAGGGATTTATCATGAAGAGCTTTGACTACAATTTATTATAGGTTTTAAACTTTCTTCTAAGATAAAGAAAAGCTATTAAAGTATAGAAATGATATCATATTTATATTCTAAGATAATCTTTCTAGCTACAGTGTAGAGGGTAGGTTGATACAGTAGACAAAAGGGCAAATATAGATCCAAAGAAATCAACAAGAAACGACTAGACTTAAGATGATGGTGGCCAGAAGTGAGGAGGAGAAGTAGAGGCAGAGAACAGAGATTTGAGAGACACTGAGGGGAATGAGTTAGTGAGCTACTAGGAAAGAAAGAGAGGGGTAGAGCATGATCCCAGCATTTGGTTTGGACCATTGGGATACTGGTGGACAAGAAACATGAGTGGTTTCTTCTCAGGAAAGACTGGTAGAGGGATGGCCATAGATTCAGCTGAGGATCATGTTGAGTATAAGGGGCCTGTGGGTCTTCCAGGTGAGTGTTTAGAAGGCAGTTGGATGTGATGGATAGGAGTTGAGGAGATAGATTCAGAAGCCATTAGCATGAGATGATAATTCAGGTCATGATGTCATGAGAGTGAAGGGGATAGCCTCAAAGAATGTGTAGACAGAAGAAGAAGGAAAAGAGGACCCAGCATAGAACTCTGGGGAACATCCCATTCAAGGGACAGGTAGAGGAAGACTAGCCCACAGAGCAGGCCAAGGAGAAAGGACCAGAAAGTTCAGAGAGGACAAGGAGTATGTCATGGAAGATAAGGATGCAATTTCAGGAAATTTTTGAATGCCCAACAGGACTTAATGCTGCTGAGAAGTCAAGATAAGACCTGAAAAGTATCTATGATTTTAATCAACAAGGAAGGGGGATGCCAGTGACCTTTGGAGAGAATAGTTTCATGAAGTGAATGGGGGAAACCAGATTTCATTGAATTGGAAGAGTGAGTGTGGTATGGATGAGGAAGCTCTCATGAATGTAAATATGCTATATCATATTTACCTTAGGAGCAGAGGTCATTATACATCTCAGTTTATCATCTCATTTCTAGGCAAAGCCCCTCTCCTGGTTGGCTCATGGTTAATTGACTTCCTTTTCTTTTTTTCTTTTATTTTTTTAACAAGTCTTTTTTTTTAATTCAAGTATAGTTGACACACAATGTTACATTAGCTTTGAGTGCACAACTCAGTGATTTGACAAGTTTATACATTATGCTATGTTCACCATAAGTATAGCTACCATCTGTCTCATTACATTGCTGTCACAGTATCACTGACTGCACTCCTCACACTCTGATCTTAATTCCTGTGACCTACTCCTTCCGTAACTGGAGGTCTATCTCCCTCTCCCCTCCACCCATCCTGCCCAAGCACCCACCTTCCTCCCCTCTGGCAACCATCAGTTTATTCTCGTATTTAGAGTTCTGATTCTGCTTTTCGGTTATTTATTCATTTTTTAAGATTCTATTTATGAGTTGAATCAGATGGCATTTGTCTTTTTCAGTCTTATTTCACTTAGTATAATAGCCTCTAGGTCCATCCATGTTTTCTCAAATGTCACAATCTTATCCTTTTTATGACTGTTTAATAGTCCTGTGTGTGTGTGTGTGTGTGTGTGTGTGTGTATCACATTTCTTTATCCATTTGTCTATTGGTAGATACTTGGGTTGCTTCCATATCTTGGCTCTTATAAATAGTGCTGTAGTAAAGATAGGGATGCATATATCTTTGAGTTAGTGTTTTTGTTTTCGTTGGGTAAATACCCAATAGTGGAGTTACTGAATCATGCCATTTCTATTTTTAATTTTTTGAGGAACCTCCATACTGTTTTCTACAGTGACTGCACCAATTTACATTCCTACCAACAGTGCACAAGTTGTCTCCATATTCTTCACATCCTCACCAACACTTGTTCATTGTCTTTTTTGATTTCAGCCATTCTAACAGGTGTGAGGTGGTTGGTTTCTCATTGTGGTTTTGATTTGCATTTCCCTGGTGGTGAGTGATGTTGAGCATCTTTTCATATGTCTGTTGCCCGTCTATATGTCTTCTTTGGAAAAATGTCTACTGAGATCCTCTGCCCATTTTTTAATTGGATTGTTTGTGGTTTTTTGGTATTGATTTCCTTTTATTTTCATTTTCCTTCTCCATCCCCCCTCATTCCAATCTAGAGGTGGCCATTTTCATGTGTTAAAGAGTTTGCCTTTTGTTTATAATATGCTCTTATATATATTGTTTTATATGTATTTTAAAATTATGTCAATGGTGTGTTATAGATCTCGTTATGTTTCTTATTTATTTTATCCATCACTGTGTTTTTAAGATTCTCCAGTGCTGCCATGTATCTTCAATGCATGCATTCACATTTTACTGTCCATCCCCCAGCAATGGACACACAGATTATCTCTACCTGCCCACCCACCCCCCATAATCAATATTGCAGTGAACATCCTTGCATATGACCCCTTTCAGATCTGCATGAGAATTTCTTTGGTCTATAAGCCCAGGAACAGAGTTGCAGATATGTAACATGCCTCCTGAGAATTGGCAGAGTGCCCTCTGGAATGGCTAGGCCAAGACACACTCCCACCAGCAGGGCATAAGATTCCCACTCTGCACATCACCATCTACACTTCACATTATTCGGCTTGATAATGTTTGCCTATAGGATCTCTTTCTTGCTTCAATCTGCATTTCTTGGGCAATTAATAACCTTGAGTATCTTCATAGGCTTTTAGTCTTTTGTATTTCCTCTTTCGTAAGACACCTGTTATATCCTTGGCACATTTGTCAAATTTGGCTCTGAGAGGGAGGAGAGAAAATATGGCAAGTAAGAGTTTTATTTAAGATGGGAAAGACTTGAGCATGTTAAAATGAAGATAGAAGGGAGAAAAAACTAAAGATTCATCTTCCTCCCAAGATTGGAAGGATGGACAGAAGGCAAGACAGTCAAGATCTGGCCTCAACTGAAAATAAAAATGAGACTCGGGAGGATGTGGGACTGGAAGGGGAAGTCTGTGCACAGATCACCGTCAGCTTTCCCTGAGCCCATCTCTATTGCCTTCTCCACTTGGATGTATAGGCAGTGAAGAATCCATGGGGTTTGATAGGAGGGGAAAGGTGACCTCACTTAGATTTTAGGACAATGTTGTATATTGTGTTTCTAAATGTTTGAAAATTGTTTTAAATTGCCAGTAGAGAGGAGAAATGCCTAAATTTCAGCATATGGAATGTGACACAAATACAGTTGTAGAGTCATCTGACACAGTGGTTGGGGGTTGGGAGATGTGTGTACCGTCCTGGTTAGAGCAGAGTTAGCATAAGAGAAAGTATGAGCTCAGCACTGGACAGTGTAGGGTTTTGGTAGACTATGTGTGATAGACTTGTTACAGAGTTGAGGCATGTCGTCATGAAAAGGGCCATTCAGGATAGATTGAAGGGGCCAAGCCTGGACAGAGATGGACCATCACGTAAGTCTAGGTAGGAAGTCATAAAGGCCTGCAGTGAAATGGAGGCTTTAGAACCTATAAAGTAATGACAAAAGGAAACACTGTAAAGAGGCATAATGATTGGCTTTGGTAATGGATAAATAAGTGCCTAATATATAAGTGGGATAACTGAATGAGTAATGCTTGGATCAAGGAATATGGTGGGACAGAGGGGTTTAAAGAGGCTCCAAAGTTTGAGCTTAGGTCCCTAGGAGGAGGAGAATATTGATCGAGTGCCTGGTGCCCCGAGCAAAGGTAGGCACTGCAATATAATCATGAGTAGGACTGACCTGGTTGCTGCTGGTTCCTGTAAGGAACCTATAGTCTAGGCAGGAAGAAGCAAAAATACAAACCGACAGATGTATGAGTAATTACTGTTATGATGAGTGCTAGGAAGGGGTCAAGCAGGGTGTGCAGACTGAAGCTGACAAAGGATTTACCTCAGATAGGGTGCTTGGGAGGTCTTCCACAAGGGGATGATATCTAAGAGGAGACCTAAAGGGCCAAACATGTGAAGATGGTCCAGAAAGTATCCCAGACCAATCTGCACAAGAGCCTCAACTGGGGAAGAAATGGAAAGTTGGAAGAACTGAAAGGTTTTCAGGTTGCATACAGTGAGTATGGGGAAATGAGCTTGGAGAGGGAGGCAGAAGCCAGACCATGCTGGGCATTGGGGCCATGGTTAGGGGGTTGACTTTTATTCTAAGTTCCAGTTGTACTAAGGGCATATGACTGTTTTAAATAAAATTGACAAAATTTAAGTTTAATAATAAATGAACATTTTTATTGTACAAATTTTCATACATATACCCAAAGTAGAGAGAATAGCGTCATGAACCCCCATGTGTGTAGATCATCCAAAATCAGCAGTTATTAGAGGCTTCCTACTTCATCTATTCCTCACTTTGCTGGAGCTTATTTAAGCAAATCCCAGATGGCATGACCTGTCCCCCCTCCCTACATTCTTCAGCATCTCTAAAAAATGTTTATTTTCTTAGATAACCACAATGCCATTATCACACCTAACATAATTGACTATAATTTCTGATTATCATCCAATATTGAGCCTATAATTCAGATATCCCTGTTTGTCCCAAAAAATGTGTTTTGGTAGTCATTTGAATCAAGATCCAAACAAGGTACACATTATATTAGTTATTACATCTCTAAGTCTCTTTTGATCTACACAGTCCCTACTTTTCTCCTCCTTTTTTGTTTTAATGTCATTGACTTGTTGAGGAAATGGAGGCAGTTGTCTGCAGAATGTCCCCACCTTGTGGGTCTGTCTCTTGCTTCCTCATGTTGTCATTGAACCTGTCTTTTGGTCTCCTACAATGCTCGTAATGGGAACTTAACTCTAAGGATTGTTCAAATTGAGGTTAACTTCTTTGACAAGAATGTCAATGGTAATGATATCCTTCATACTGCCTCATATGAGGAGACACCCAGTATCTAGCTATCCTATTCTTAGTGATACTAAGATTCACCAGTGAATCAAGCATTGGGAGCTTGATTCTACTGTATAGTTCTCCATTGACTAACTAATGATTTTATTTTATTTTTTGATATTTTTCTGAATTGATTACTTCATTAGAAATGTCTCAACAATTATTTCAAATCAATTATTTCAACTTATTTTTAACCACCTCCAACACTGAGACTGTACTACCTCCCTGACAATGTTTGTTAAAGAAGAGACAGGTCATGGGGTGCCTGGCTCAGTGGGTCATGATCTCATGGTTCGTGGGTTTGAGCCCTGCATTGGGCTCTGTGCTGACAGCTCAGAGTCTGGAGCCTGCTTCAGATTCTGTTTCCCTGTCTCTCTGCCCCTCTCCTGCTTGCACTCTGTCTCTCTGTCTCTCTCAAAAATAACCATTTAAAAAGAGAGAGGTCACTCTAGGTATTCTGGAAAAGTCTTCGTGAAAGAAAATAAACTTTTAATTCAGAGTTATTAAAATTACTTATTCTGGGAGAAGAAGCCAGTAGTTATCCTGAAAGAAGTGAATTCGGAAAGATAAGAGGTAGGACTGGGTTGTAATAGTTTTCTGTAAATGTAGGTATTGAGCCCAAGATTCCCAATAGAGGATAGTCTTTGAAAACTATGTATATTAAGAGTATCATCTCTCCTGTCTTCTTTAATCACTCCCAGTGGATACTGGCTTCTGTGTAGGACATGAGGTGCTGATAGACGCTGGTAATATAGAGGGCTGATGGGGCAATCCCTACATCAGTGCTGAGCTGCACCTGTTCTCCAACCAAATCCCTGTAAGAACTGTTGGGATCATGATCCTACCATACCCCCACTCCCAGCAGCTGCAGCATAACTGGAGCCAGTTCTTAGTAGGAAATTTTTCCATGATGAGAGTGGACAAGTTGTGACATGTGGGCCTGAAGTCCCTGCCTGGTCAAGAAACAGGAGCGGAAGGGTCTGGGTAAGGCCTTACCAAATGGCTGTGGACTTGAATGGCCAGCGTATTGCAAATACCTGCGGATTCCTGAAGGTGGCAACCCTGGATAGGAATCTTGACCCTTTAAGAACACCTAACTATACTCTGTCACTGACGGACTGGTGGGGCCAGGGCAGATTGGGATGGAAACTGCAGAGTGTTTGGGATGGAAAGCACTGTGTGTTCTGGAGAGGGGAAGCAGCTTGGTCCAGGAACCACCGATGGTGTCCCCTCTGCTGGAAAAGTCACCCACAGGTGGCTTGCTTACCTCACTGGGCCTCACTGTCACCCCATGGTCGAGAAACTCCCCTGTTCTGTCCTGGGAGCCATGCGTGCAGGCTTAGCCATATTGAGACTGAGCTGTAACTTTTAGGTGGTGATCTCTGGTAGACAGATGGAGGTGCCAGACTAGAGCTTGGGGGTGGGAGGAGGTTAGGGTTTGAGATAGATTTAGTGTACTATGTACTGGGCATCTCCTTGGTTCTCATACTGTTTTAGTGAGTATGTATTTGCTCTTTAAGGTATCTGGGAATGTGCAGTGAGATTTGATCAGAGGGAGTAGGAGGACGTTCCATTTTAGTAAATGCACTGGCAGGAAAGTTACCAGGGAGACTTCAGGATTTAATCTCCTGACCTGGATTGCCATAGTATCAAAATATGTTAAAAGCAGGTTTGGCATAGCACCAAGGGGCAGGACAAAATAGAAAGCAAGTGAAAAGTCTAACCTTACAGCTAGAGAGAAAATTAAAGGTAGAATGGGTCTAAATTCTCTGTTTAAGGAAGACTCCATCTAAGCCTTCACAACAGCCTGTGACTTGTGGCCCTGCGAAGGAAGAACAGCATCACCCTATATTCCCCCCCAACCCCCACTCCTGAAGTAGACTTTTGGGCTTTGTTGTTTCTCATCTAAGCAGCCCAGGGAAGAGGAGATGGAGTGGGGAAGAATAGAGCAGTGCATCCAGCCTCTTCTGCTCCAGCCTCTTCTGCTCCGTGCTGCAGGAAGCCTGAAGCGAGCTCTAGCAAGGGCTGGGCAGCACCATACAGGCGGGAGAGAGGCTGCTGCTGCTGCCTTTCGCCACAGCCGCCACTTCCTGGGGTTCTGACCACCCCAGCGATTACCTAGGCATAGCATGTGAGGTTGAGATTCTGAGACCTAACACCCCATCTCAGAAGCAGATGAGGTCCCGGGCACAATGTGAAGGGTGGAGCTATGAGCTGAGGCGGTGATACTGTGAAATCCATTTACCAAGCAGGCACTCCTTCTGTGAGTGAGTGCCCTTTATGATCAGCTGAGCTTTTCCGTACTGAGCTGTGGGCAAGTCTTCTAGGAACCCATGCTGATCAAAATATAACCTGGCCTTAGGGAGTGGCAGAAGTTCAGCAGGTGAGGATGAGGCTCTGGACTGTGTGTTTGGAGACAGGCCTGCCCCACCGTGATGGACACAAGGACAGGGAAGGTGGGCTTTCCCTGGCACAGAGTCACACAGGCCAGAGAAGCCCCACTTCCTCTTTGACAGTGTCTGGGGGGTTGGGAGAAGCTTCATAGGAGCTTGAGGGTAAACTGGGGAGTGAAATGACAAGGAACTGTTTATGCCCTTTTTCCTGGGTTTGCTGGCAGGGGGGTGAGGTACAGTTTAAGGTCTAATGTTAGCCAAATGCTTGCTGTCTTTCATACTGAATGGAGGCCCATTCTAGATGCATAGGTGACTTATATCCTTAAAACTGTGACCAGATTACCTGACTCTCAGGCTCCCCTCAGATACCAGCTTGCCATTTCCATGACTTTCCATTTGGTTAGGTGTCCCCACCGGGAGCCCCCAACATATGCTACTCTTTTAGTCATGTTGGCTTCTTTATTGCCAGGCCTTCAAAGGGATAGTACGACAGTAATGTAAATTGACATGGGTGACACTGGGGAAGCTCTGGGTCAAATTTGGTTTCAGGCCTTGTTTGGGGTTTTGTTTCTGCTTTTGTTTTCCTGGAATAACCATCTGTAGCTTTCCCGTTTTCAGATTTTCTTCTCTTCTGCCTCTCACACCTGATTCTCCAGGATCCTCCCCTTGCTGAGCCACTGAGCACAATACCCCCGCCTCCCTTGGCTCTGAAGGAGGGCCATCTGGGCAGGCCACCGGGGTGGGCACAGCTATGGGGCAGGAGGAAGAGGGCTTCCCTTTAGTTTCTGCATCTTCTTTCCCTGGTGGTTGTCTTCAGGCACCCGACCTCCTAAAAAGAAAACAGCCCCACCCCACAAACCCTAGACTTGTGTATTTAGACGTACACCTGAGTTTTATCACATTCCCTGCCGAGCCACTGCCTGGCCGCTCCCTTCCCTGAGCCATGGCAGCAGGAGGCACAGCGTTTTTAAGCAGGATGAATTGCTGTCTAGTGACTGATCTTCTGCACCCACAGCCATCAATCTTGTCTTGAATGCTGGGCCTGCTGTTATGCCTGCTCAGGCTCATCTTTCTGGGGCAGACTTATTTACGGAGCCATGGCAAAGGTAATCTCACTGCCCGCACCCCCTCCCCCCCCAACCAGCCCATGGCCTGGGCCTCTCTCAGCCACTCTTAAAAATAGCCCAAGACAAGAAGGAGAGCCAGGGTCCGGTTACCTCCTGCAAGCAGGATCTGATCTTACCTCACCACCTGCGTCTGGCAGCTCGGCCCTTCTCAGGGGCCACTGGACAGGCTTGCAGGCCAGCAGGAGGTGGTCAGCCTGTCCGTCTCTGTTCTGCTTGGAGCTGGGAGCAGTAGCTCCCCTTCGGGGAAGGGGCGGGGGACAGGAGCACAGGCGGCTGGGGGAAGGCATGGGGAGGAGGAGTCCTTCCCAGTTTTCTTTGCCCAACCAGTTGAGTGAGAAATATCAGCCCTGGAAGTAGTGTGTCCATTTGTGGAAGATGACAGGCTGTTTAAAGGATGAGGGTCTTCCTGGGCACAGGCCTGGCATTGCAGGGCATGTTTTGTTTGGGGTCATGACTAGCTTCCCCAACTTATATCTCCCCTTCCCTGAGAAACAAACACCCTTGCCAAGTCCTGGAAAGTGGGGAATGCCTTCTGTCCCCATGTGCCATGTTCTTCTCTCACCTAAATCTAATCTACTTCCCTAAAATCTGCCTGGTGGAAGGGGATAAATCAGGCTACAGCCTGGCCGTTAGCCCTAGCCATCACAGTAATTCCCTAGATGACCTTGGGGAGCCCTCATCTTGTGTGAGGCCTTTGTTTTCTTCCTCGTGCAATTAAGATGGATAATTCTGGCTCCTGTCTTACCTCGAAGGGATGTGGTGAGATTGATTAATCGGACTGGGGAAAAAGGGAGTCTGAAGTGACTCTGTGTCTGAAAAATAAGGGCAACAGCACTGCATTTACACTTGGATTGGTGAGCTTGCATCATTTCTTCTTCAAACATGCATCTGTTTGTGGTATGAGTGTGTGTGTGTGTGTGTGGGATGTGAGTACATGTGTACTCACACATATGAATGTGTGAGTGTGCTGTGTGTGCACACATTCATAGAGGAAGTGGCTTACTTCACAGCTCACTAGTTGTCCACACTTATCATTTGTCCACCTAATGGACTCCCCATCCAATTTTGTTCTCTTGGATATGAAGGCTCTGGGCTCCCTGTCCTGTCTTATAGACTTGATCTTAGAATCCCTTAGCTCCCTGGGGAGATGCCTGAGTGGCAGATACTGGAGAGGAAATTAGGGCTGAATGAAAGATAGTCATTTCCAAAAGCCCAAGACATTCAGGCCCTAGCCTTGCACCTCTAGTCTCCCTGTCCCCCTTTTCTCCCTGACCCTGCCCTCACCCTCTAGCTACGTTGTAAGTTTGCTCACCTTCAGAACCCTGTACCTGCTCTTTATCCCCTTTGTTTGGACTTGTCCCTTTACCCTTCACAGAATGCTTCTGAGCTTTCTTTGGGAACCAGCTTACACTTCCCTTACCCTGACATCCAGGCCTGCCATGAGTCCCCCACAATTCCCCATTCTTTCCCAGCGGTGGCACACAGCACACCTTACTGTAATTGTTTATTTCTTTGGGTACCTTGCTGCCAGAGTATAAACTCTGTGAAGACAGGGCACTTCTTGTCTTACTCAGAATTGCCTCGTGTAGTGTCTGCCCTCTGGTTGGGGCGTGGTACATCTTTTAGTTAATCATGAATGAATGAGCAAACATAATAAGTGACAGGCGAGTCAGAACACAGTGCTCCTGATGCCCATGTGCCTTGCATAGTTGAACATGCACAGCTCCGATGTCCGTGGGATCCCTTCACCACCACCACCATCATGCTGACAGCCTTGATAGGACAGCAGGCTCATCTGGGCTCCTCCGCCTGTCTTGGGATCCAACCTTGTCCACATACCTGATTGCATTTCAGAGAAGACAAAACCAAGAGCTCAGATCTCAAAATATTTGCTGCTAGGAAAGCACTGGGAGGGATCTCGGGCAGTCTCTGAGAGGAGTACGCTTCACCCAGCATAGCTGCCAGGGCTGGTGGCATCAGTGGCATCTCCAATTCGTCTCTCTCCCCACTGATTCACGTTTGAGTGGGACTCAGCCAACTTCCAACTTCTCACCTCTCCTTCCTGTCCAGGTTTGGTCCTGGTCCAGTCCACAGGGTGGAGCTGCTCTTCTCCCCACCCCCACTCATCCCCCACCCCGACCATTCCCTGGCTCCCAGGAGAGCCTCCCCTCTCCAGCTCCCAAGCTCCCACAGCTGCCTTGGCAGCAGGTTTGGAGGAAGCGGGCTTGCTGCAACTGACGTCTCCACCTGCTGGCCGTCCTGACCCTTTCTGCCTGCAGCTCTCCATCCCTGCTGCCACTGTCGCCGTTACTGTGGTGGCGGCAGCGGCGGCGGCGGCGGCTGCTGCTGCTGCTGCTGCTGCTGCTGCAATATTCTATAACCCAGAGACCCCGGGTGGGAAGGATGGCCCGGCAGATGGCATGGTGTGCTCCTCCTGCAACGACCTACCCCTGCTGGATGCTCCGAATAAGTTTCCCCTGAGAAAAAGTCCAAGGGGGAGGTGGCTAACCCTCTGACTGTGTTGCTGTCCCCCCTAGGGACCCTTCCATGAAGACTGAGGCAGGCATAACTGCTGAGAGCCTGCTGACATGACATCGGCCACGGAGTTTGAAAACGTGGGCAACCAGCCACCGTACAGCCGGATCAATGCCCGCTGGGATGCCCCGGACGATGAGCTGGATAATGACAACAGCTCAGCCAGGCTCTTTGAGAGGTCCCGGATCAAGGCCTTGGCAGGTACCATCTGGGGCCATGGGGGATAGAGAAGCCAGTCTCCTAGTCCCAAGGTTCAGTCTCCTCCCTGCCTGTGGCCAATCCTCTGTGTGCATTGGCGTGAGCCTTGGCAGGGAGGTGATGGAGACATGGTTGTGTGGCTCAGGGAGATTTGGCCCTTTTGGGAGAGAGCAGAGGCTCCCATGCATGCCCAGGTTCATCCCAGGTGGGAGGTTGTGACAGGTGGGCCCTGTCCTCTGCCTCTGTCCTGAGTGACCTGCGGCCAAAGTCAGAATTGAGAGAAAGTCTGGGCAAAGGAGTGTGTGAGGGGCTGGACGGCCAGGCAGAGGTGCGTGCGGCTTCATTATGCACCTCAGTCTCCTGCCTGGTCCTGGATAGGGAAATGATCATCCTCCTCTCCATGTCCTAAAAGAAAAGAGTGGTTTGATAGGACATTGAGAACAGATAACACCCTCCCACACTGGCTCAGGAAGCAGGATTTTCTAGACTAAACCTCTTATCTTTAAACTGGAATTAGATTTTTACTTAGATTCATAATAGATTTCTCTGTGTGTGTATGTGTATGTGTATGAGAGAGGGAGAGAGGGGCGCCTGGGTGGCTCAGTCGGTTGAGCGTCTGACTTCGGCTCAGGTCATGATTTCACAGTTCGTGGGTTTGAGCCCCGCATCAGGCTCTGTGCTGACGGCTCAGAGCCTGGAGCCTGCTTCCGATTCTGTGTGTCCCTCTCTCTCTGCCCCTCCCCTGCTCATGATCTGTCTCTCAAAAATAAATACATGTTAAAAAAAATAATAATAGAGGGGGAGAGAGGGGGAGACCTTAAATCTCCAGCAGAAATGGTTTCTCCTCCCCCTGCTGGCTGAGATCTGATTCTTGGGATTTTTTTTTCTCCTACCAACCCCCGTGACCACTGCTTCCCTGGACCCTGGCCCAGAGTAGCTATATTCTGACACTAAGTCCTTGGCCAATAAAGAAAGTTTGAGTTCTGTGGGATAGTGTGTGGGTGGAAGGGCTGGGGGGTAGATTCCATCATCTACTCCACCAGTCATTAACCCGAATCAAACTTGTTTCCCCATCATTACCTTGTAAGAAGAACCCCAGACTCACCCATAAACACTTTCTGGAGCGATTCTCCCAGTGCCCCATCACTCAGTGGCCCTATCTAAAGTTTCTGGTGGTATTCTTCTACCTTCTCTCCTTCCAGTCTGCTCCCAGATGCCTTCATCTCCAGCTGACCTTGAGTCATGAGCAGGGCCCTTGGCCCCTGGGGGACCATAATGACCTTTCATCTTAGGAGTGTCTGGGCTTCCCATTCCCATAAAAGGAATGGGGTGTCTCATTCCCTTGTCATGATGGGGAATCCATCTCAGCCATCAGCTTTTGTGTTTTTGTTCTTTGTGGGAAACTCCCCTTCTTCCTCCTTCATCCACTCCTCCCCATTCCCTACTCTTAAAAATTCCTTCCTTGGTTTCCCTTGAGGACAGATAATAGCACCAATTCCTTGCTTTGCTTATGTAATCTTAACCTCTTTAAATAAGCAAACTAGGAACCCTTGTCTTTGCCAGTCTGGTTTTACCTTCTTTCTATCTCTGTGGTAGCTGGGCCTGACTGCGTTGACCCTGGTGATAGAGATGGAGGGAGAGGGGTACCATTTTCCATATGTCTTTTCAAAGGACAGTACGAGTGGGACTGTCTTTTGTGCAGGGATCTTTTGATATGTTTTACAGATACCCTGTTTTTTAAGAAACTGAGGAAAATTCCATTTTAATAGTTATTTATTGTACCCCTACTATGTGTAAAGCTAACCCCCTGACCAGACAAGAACATGGAGGAGAAAACCAGAGATGAATTCAACACAGTATTTGTCTCTAAGGGGTTTATGATCCACTAGGGAAATGAACAGTGTTCATAATGAATTAGCACAAGTACAAATAGAGAAGAACTGTAGGAAAGGCATATAATTAAATAGCAATAAGAGAGCAAAGGAAGAGATGCAGGGAGAACTGGGCCTTGTTTGTGGAGAAGGCCCTAGGGAATTGAAGGGTGCATAAGATCCTGACAAGCCAGTGGAGTACAAGTTTATCCAGTTGGACTATATGAATGGCAGCCGGGTCTGATGAGCAGGTTGGAAAACTGGTGGAAGTAAGTTGATCAGGTTGTTGGAGAAAGAGGTTCCACCAGCCCTGCCTGTGTCTCACCAAGAGTTTGCATCTCATCTACCAGAGAATCTGAATACCCCCAGGGGAAGAGGGAGACCACAGAGCATAGAGTTACATGCCTGGACCTTAACAATTTAGAACTTGTGGCTAACAAGTAGCCATTGAAGCTTGGGGTCCATTTAGGGTTTTAAAAAACAAACAGAAACCTAAGCAGTCTACTGACTTTCCTGAGAGTCCACTCTGAGTGACCTGTGGGATAAGCGAAAGCTGTGGGAGGGTCCAAGGTAGAGAGGTGAGATGGACCCATTCTGGCGGGTAGGCAGAGCAGAGAAAGGGGCTGTCTGTCTCCCTCGATTTTAACTTCTTGATGTTTTTCTCTTCAGTATTGTCTTTGGGGCCGCCTTGGCAGCCCAGGCAGGGGTCAGCCTTTCCAAAGAGGCTGAGGAAGCAGAAGCACTCTAGTTCCTATCATTTCTGCATTCTCCACAGCCACGCCCCCACGCCTGAGCACATGATGACAAGGAAGGCGTTTGGTCCTGTGTCTCTTACTCTTCCCTCTAATGCTACTACTATGGAGGATGGTTGAATCAATTTCCTGTCTTATGAAATGGGGACAGTAGTTCTTTCCCAAGAGTCTTGTGAAGATCAAGTAAGATAAAGTTTATGAAAGTTTTTTATTAGTAATAAAATACTAGGTGAATGTTAGTATTTACAGGAAATCTTAGTAATATCTTTCTGTCCCTTCTTCTAACCTCAGACATTCACAATCATTAGCTCAGTCATAGTCCCAGTTATCCCGGCCTATTCCGGGGCCAGTTTCTTCTTTCTTAACACCACCTTGCTTTTTCTGAAGGCCAGGGTTGGAAGAAGGAGCCAGGGACCAGGGAAACTCGGCTAATGCTTGTGTTGCAGCTTTCAGCTCGGTCCCTAGAGACCCAGTACCCACAGGGATGAAGCCCCATGCTGTGTAGATCTTTCTCTTTAAGGCTGCCCAGCCAGGATCCTAGCTGTGTCTCTGCCATCAAGTGGGTGTCCTGGAAACACCAAGAAACCAAAGGATGATGAGGCTGGTTAGATGCCCTTCTGGGTGTGGCAGCTTCTCTGGGTCCTTTTCCATGTAGTGACCTGTGGGTAGAAGTCTTGTAGTTGGTTAAAAAGACTCCATTTTTTTCTGCCTCCTAAGTCAACTTCCTCTCAGCTTTAAAGGAAATACTCCCTATTTTGCCTTTCAGATCATTCCCAGCTCTTCCTCCCTAGACTGAAATAAACAAACCATCTGGTTATTCTGTGTGGAAACTGCCACATTGGTATACAAATACCTGACCTCTCTCCAAATGAATCACTGTGGCTTTGACATTGTGGGTCAGCCTGACTGAAATGAAGGGGGAGGTGGGCAAAAAGTGCTGCAGAAGACTCCTGCAAATAGGAGGGGATGGATTTGACCTCGGCAGTGCCCAGGGAGGGGTGGGGGCCCAGCAGGAATATTTGCCCAGTAGGTCTCTGGCAGATGTTAGCTCTCAGTGTCAACCTCTAAAGCTGGCAGCACTTGATGAGGTTAAGTGATGGGTCACCCTGAGGCTTCTTCCTGAACAGGGGCCATTCTCTTCTTTGATGATTGCCTCTGGTACCTTCCTACTTTTAGGACCTGCTTTGAAAGATTAGAGGAAGGGGAGCAGTTGAAACGCTCAAGTTCTAATCCCTCCAAGAAGTTCCAACCTTCAGGTTTCAGTAGAAAGGCTTCCAATGTCTCCTAGAGTCACCCTCATTTCACTCACACCCCCTTTCCTGTCCTCCCCCTTTTCATACTGGGAGCCATTTGGTAAACATTTGTGGCTGTCTGGATGAGGGATGAAGCACTGCAGGCTGCAGAGAATTTACCAACCAGAATGCCCGCCCTCTGTGCTCTCTCTCCTGATCCCAGAAGAGGCCTCTGCCTGCCTGTGTACCCCCTTGCACCTGGCTGTGTGCCCCAGTGATTCGGGGCAGGTGTGGCCCAAGTGGCAGAGGAGGAATGCAACAGAAAGATGCCCCCAAAAGAGAAACCTTGTGCCCTAGCCTCCCCTGCCTTACCCATGCACTCACGTTAAAATCTGGGCATCCCAAGTGTCACCACTGCATGACTTCCAGCTCCTCAGAGCACAGAGGCATCTGGAAGGTCGTGGTACAGAGAGCAATGCAGGCCCTCTTGAGATGATCTGTGAGAAGGAGAAGGCTCAGCATGTCCTTCATCATCTTCTGTGGCTCGTTGAACACAGAGTCATCCTTTTAACATTTTTTGTTTTATTTTTTTATGTTTATTTTGAGAGAGCGAGAGAGTGCGCCCATGCACGAGCAGGGGAGGGGCAGAGAGAGAGAGAGATAAGGAGAATCCCAAGCAGTCTCCACACTATCAGCACAGAGCCCGACGTAGGGCTCGATCTCATGATCTGAGCCAAAATCCAAAGTCCAATGCTCAACCGACTGAGCCACCCAGGCACCCCCAGAGCCATCCTTTTAAAACAAAGTGCACAATGGGGCGCCTGGGTGGCTCAGTTGGTTAAGCGTCCAACTTCAGCTCAGGTCATGATCTCGCGGTTCATGGGTTCGAGCCCCGCGTTGGTCTCTGTGCTGACAGCTCAGAGCCTGGAGCCTGCTTCGGATTCTGTGTCTCCCTCTCTATCTGCCCCTTTCCAACTCATGCTCTGTTTCTCTCTGTCTCAATAATAAATAAACATAAAAAAATTAAAGTGCACAAAATTGTGTAGCCCACTCTGGCTTTGCCTTTAAATCATAATCCAAGTGATATTTCAAACTAGAAATGCCTTTCCTTTCTACATTCTGTCTCTGTAGTCTTCTTACTAGATTGGAGATGGGGTCCAGTGGTGAGGTTGGTTGAGGACAATTCAGAGGACACAACAGGGCAGCAGGTGCACATCAGGCTGTGTCCCTGTGCTCTGAAGCACAGAGTTGCTGCCACTTTAAACCTTGAACATCTTCCAGACCCATTTTGCCCATGCCCCAAGGTTAAGTTCTGTGATTGGCAGATGTTCCATCAGAGCCTTAGGACAGGGGCCCTCAGATCCTGCTGCTCCCTGCCCACCCACGTTGGCTCCGTGAAAACTTCAAAGAGAGGGTGCTATGGGCTCCTTCCTGACTTTGGCCAAAGGTCATGCTTGACATCTCCCTGGGCCTCTTTCTCCACCTGCACCAGAATGACACTGGTTTCCAGGTGCCCCAGTTGCCTGAGAAGGGCTTTGTTCCAGAGGGTGAATGATTTCTTTCAGAGAGCAGGCTTTCACCACAGTGTGTGGTAGGCAGGGTGGGTAGGTACAGAAGTGGGGATTCAGCAGCTTCTTGGCAGCATATTAAGTTGACAAGTTCAGATGTAGCTGCTGGAGACCAAGGCATCAGGTGTTAATGGTCTGAATATCTCTCTTAAGCTACCTGTGAGAATAAAGATGGCATCATTAATGAGGGTTTTTAAAGTGTTTTCTTCTCCAATTTCAAAGCATGGAGTTCTATGTAGAAACCATATACTGGGGAGATATACTATTCATGGAAATATGTATAATCATCAGCAATCATTTTAGTGTACTGTCAGAAGAAAATAATTGGCTCAGCAGCTTTTCCTTGGAGGTCAGCCATTGTGAGTTTCCCCTCCTTTCCTGAGACAGGACACTGCTCAGATGAACCTGCTAGTTACCTGTGCAGACAAATCCACAAGAGAGGCCAGTAGGCCACCTGTGCAGTGTGGTCCAGGGCAGTTCCCCAGCCCAGGACATAACACTCTCTCATTGTCCTCTCTCCCCTCTTGATAAAAGCTGTTCTTCCTCTCTGAGAACGCTTTGCAGAACCAAGGCTGTTCCCATTCCCTGGGTGACTGCTATCTATCATCGTGAAGATGCTTTTCAAATATTAATACACTGAGGTTAATAATAAGACTCTCCCCTCCCCATGCAGTGCAGTCTGAGTGAGCCATGGTAATAGCCTCCTCCATCTTTGGGACATTCCTATGGGCTGTCAACTTCGTTCCCAAGGGCAGGCTGTGACACCAGGCCTTACTGGGCTCACAGCTCCCAGAGCAGCTGGCATCCATTTTCCCCCTTCTCCAACTGGGCGATCCCTGCATGCTGCTTGGCTGAAGAGGTGCCAGGAGTGTTGTTTCCAAGCATCTGTAGCAATTGTTCATTTTCCTTTTTTATCGTGTCACTGAGAGAGAATGACAAGGAAGCTGGTAGCAGCTGAGTCTCTAGGAGCATTTTGCCTCCAAACCCTTTAGCGTTCAGACTCTGGAAACCAGATCAACAGGGGATCTCATTTTACAGTCTAGTGAGAAGGAAGTGGATCAAATATTCACATGTGTGTCTCTGTACATATAGACCTATGTGCATGTTGACAAATTATGATAAATTCCATGAAGGTTTATTGAGAATTATGAGTTTCTAACATAACCTGCAGCCTATAACTCATCCAAGGAGGAGTAGGGCTTGTTGGAGTGAGCACATGGGGGGAAGGGTGGGTGGATATGGGAGGGGCAGGCAGGAGCCACATCACAGGGTATCTTCAGGGTCCTGGCAGGAAGCAGCAGGAAACTCAAAAGAGGTGGCTGAGGAGTTTTATGAGGAGATTATTTGCAAAGGGGTGGCAGGATTGCAGGGTCAAAGGGTGGGAGCTGTAGCAGGGAGAGCTGTAGGCTCTCAGGACAGGACCTGTGGCCTTCAGTAGAGGGCCAGAGGGACGGAGCCACTCCCACCCCCATCCAAGTGCTCTGGCAGGGAAGTGGCATGGTTACATTTGGGTTTTTAAAAATCACTCTGACTTCAGTGGGGGCAACAGGTTGTGGGGAGGCTATGCAAAAGCCTGGGAAGGAGAAGACAGCAGTGTGAGCCAGCTAGGTGGCCATTGACAGGGAGAAGTGGTCCATCCTCACATTATCATTCTTCTGGCCTTCTGTTGCTATCATGGGCTTTCCCAAGCTAGGTGATCTTGGCCAAGTCACTCTTCTGCTCCTCACTTGTAAAACAAGAGGCTCGAGCCAGACAATGCACAAAGCCTTTCCATATCTGGCAGCCTGGGAAGAAGCCTCCTGTTAGAGTAGCGCTAACCATATACTTCTACCCTGAACCGTGGACCTTTGGTTCCTGGCTTAGAGGAAGGGAATTGATGCTTTTTAGCAGATCAGTAGATTCTCCGGAAATTCTCTGTCTTCAATAAAGGCTAGGCTGAAATTGAGTCCTGGACCATCTCAACTTCTGTGGCCTTGTGTTCTCAGTGAGTGTAATCTCTCCCTGCAGCCACCACCTGCATGCATGACAACAATGCTCAGTGTTTTTTATCCAGATGATCTCACTGACCCTTAACCACTTGGAAGTAAGCAGGGGATAGCTATCACCATGCCGCTTTACAGACGAGGGAGGATGCACAGCGGGAAGTGCCAGGACAGAATCCCAAGGATGTGAAATCATGCCAGTGCTGGGGTGCCTGGGTGGCTCAGTCAGTTAAGCATTCAGCTCAGGTCATGATCTCACAGTTCATGAGTTCGAGCCTTACATTGAGCTCTCTACTATCAGCACGGAGCCCACTTCGGATCCTCTGTCTCCCTCTCTGCCTCTCCCCTGCTCACATTCTTTCTCTCTCTCAAAAATAAATAAACTTAAAAAAATAATAATAAAATCATAAAATCATCCCAGTGCAGTTGGGGTTACAGCACTTGGGCTTTCTTGAAAGTCCTTCAGACCCGCATTACCTCCTCCTTTGCATCCCACCCAAGACACCGCTTCTCATTTTCCTTCCACCGCCAGCCTCTTGAGCGTCTTTGATCAAAATCCTGATTTCCTTTTTACTGTTGTCTTACAGCCTCTGAATGTTCTCACCTGCTGTGGGCCAGCAGACCCTTGTTCTGTTGTCCAGATCAGCTTTGGTCGTTTTATTTCCATGGGTCACATGTCAGCTGGGGCCATGTCACCTCAAGCAGAGACTTCTGCAGCTGCCTCCAAGCTGGTGCCTTGACCTCTCCTCATCCAGTCCCACGTACACAGGGCAGTTAGCAGCACTGTCCTCCAACAGGTTTTTAGTGAGGTGCTGCTATACTTAAGAAGCTCCAGGTTTTTCTTTACCTGGAGTGCAGAGTTCAAATTCCCTAGACTGTCCTTCAACTTCTTTGCTCTGGGGAAGTTAACTGCTTTTCACCCTCACCCCCCAAACTTGCACACCTGTGTGCACACACATACAAATTTGCTGGTTTCCATCTTGAGGGCTTTGAACAAGACCCCCCTTTCTTCTCATTCTAAAAGCATGATCATCTACAAACCTCAGATCAAAACTAGCCTTCTTCAAAAACATTGTTTTAATTTAAACTGGTCTATGATAACTTATTTCCTTTTTCTACTATATATAAAGACCCTATTTTATTTAAAAAACAATAGGGTGAGGGGCACCTAGGTGGCTCAGTTGGTTAAGCATCTGACTTTGGCTCAGGTCATGCTCTCATGGTCTGTGAGTTCAAGCCCCGCATCAGGCTCTGTCCTGACAGCTCAGAGCCTGGAGCCTGCTTCAGATTCTGTGTCTCCCTCTCTCTCTGCCACTCCCCTACTTATGCTCTGTCTCTCTTTCTCTCTCAAAAATAAACAAACGTTAAAAAAAAATAGGGTGAGAACTGTTATATCTTTAAATATTTTTGTTACACAAAATATGTTTAGTATAGAAAAGGTTAGAAAAATAGATAAAAAAGAGAAAACTGGGGACATTATTAATG
Source organism: Cryptoprocta ferox (assembly GCA_028646485.1). Lineage (NCBI taxonomy): Eukaryota > Metazoa > Chordata > Mammalia > Carnivora > Eupleridae > Cryptoprocta > Cryptoprocta ferox. The sequence goes on from CM053560.1 coordinate 34,337,433, forward strand.
ACCCATTTAGATATTTTAAAGCCTATAAATATTACTGTGTGCATATATGTATAAATATTAAAATATTATCTATAATACTATAATCTTAGAATTTTTGTCACCTAGCACTATACTGTGAATATCTTTTCATGTCAGTAAACATGTAGATTATCATTTTCATGGCTGTATAGTCTTCCTTTGTGTTAATAAACCCCAGTCTAGTTAACTAGAATCTTAGTGTTCAGCTCTGCTCACTTTTAAAGTCAGTCTTATGTGCTCTTTGCTTGCCTTTGCAGACATGTAGTAAGCATCCTAAAGTTCTCGCTTAGAATCAACCCTGGCTAGGTTTTAAATCTTGTATGTGGGGGAATCCTGTTCTAGCTGTTCACAGTGCTAGTGTGATGAAAGCTGGTTGGTTGAAAGAAAACTTCCTCTCCAAACTAAACTACAGGGTATAATTTGTGCCACCAACATCATTTATGATGTGTTCCTTAGGGTCTGCCCCTATGCTAGGCTTTATGGGATTAGCATCTGTATCTTCAATGTTGTCACCGTTTATGGGAGTTAAAGCATCACTCATTCAGGTTCCTTAAACTCTTGGCTTCCTACAAGACAGTAAATGATTGGTTTCAGACCCAGGCCAGTGGTCCATGGGCCTCCCATGGTGCCTTTTCTCCCTCTTGCCTTTCTGACCACCAGCTTTACCTATACCTTAGGGCAATGTGCTGGCAAAAATGCAGGCTTCCTCAAAAAAAAAAACAAAAACAAAACAAAACAAAAAAAACACCACACATTTTTAAACTTTTCATCAGTCATTTATTCCTCAGGATTTATGAGCTTCATATACTATTTTTCTTCATGACATTTGTTTCTTATTATCAAAGTAATACATGTTCATTGCAGAAATTTTGGAAACTACAGGTAAGCAAAAAGAAATATCACCCACAGTCTTACCACTGAGCTATAATAACATCCAACTTAAGCTTTTGTTTTTAAATGGATATAGCTCTACAAGACTGGGGTCATGTTATGCGTGTTATTTTCCTTAAAATGTACTCTAGGGACACCTCGGTGGCTCAGTCGTTAAGCGTCCCGACTTCGGCTCAGGTCATGATCTCACGGTTCATGGGTTCAAGCCCCATGTCGGGCTCTGTGCTGACAGCTCAGAACCTGGAGCCTGTCTTCCAATTCTGTGTCTCCCTCTCTCTCTGACCCTCCCCTGCTCACACTGTCTCTCTCTCTCTCTCAATAATAAATGAAACATTAAAAAAAATTTTTTAATGTGCTATAATATCCTTTCCTACCATCAGAAACTCTTCTACAACCTTATTAATATCTTCATAAATGTAACAAAATTATCATATAATCCCCTGTTTTGAATATTTAGGTTGCTATTCTCTATTCCTTTTTTTTTTTTTTAAGATTTCTTTTATTTTTAAGAAATCTCTATACTCAACATGGGGCCCTAACTCACAACCCTGAGATTGAGAGTTGCATGCTCCACCAACCAAGCCAGCCAGGCACCATGGTATTCTGTATTCTTGACAGCGGATTTTTAACAGACGAAAGAGGGAGAAATATGAAGCACTCCAGGAATTTTATAGGAAATGAGGGAAGAAATAGATAACTGGGCCTAGAATTGGGTGATTGAGGTTCCAAGATAAGCTATTTCAACTTTACTGTTTGACTTAAGAACAGCCAGTGTATAATAGGGTTTTATTTTTAAAACAGCCCCACTGGGGAATTTCGATAACAAACTTCCCAGATGCTCATGATGTCAGGAAGTGAAGCAGGGAGTAGGTGGGGCCAACGGCAGGTGTGCTGTCGCCAAGGGAGGAGGGAAGCAGAAGGAAGAGCCAAGAAGAAGCCTGGAGAAGATAGAACACAAGAAAGAAAGGGGAAGAACCTTGACCCCAAGGGGAGAGTCTGTGCTTTAAACACCTGTGGGGGATATTCAGAGGGCAGGACCTGGGAGAGTAGCTACACGGTGGTCAGGGACGCAGAGTGAAACCCCCCGCCCACAGGACCCCCGGACCTCCCTCCTGGGCTCTGTTCTCAGGGGATGTAGGAAGTATTTCTTACCTCATAAACCTTCTCCCTCTCTCCCTTCCATCTCTCTTGTGGCTCAGGTGGTTAACCATACTTTTGATTTTTGTCTAGTGAAAAGTTCCTGAAGCAGGACACACAAGGGAACTGGGCTATCTTGGAGAGAGGAGGAGAAAAAAAAGTTTAATATTTTCTTTAGAAAAAGAAAAATATATTTCTATATTGAATAAATAATATATACATCCAGTGGATAAAACTCAAAAGATGTATAAAAGGGCAAAAAATGTTTTATTCCCACTTTGGTCCTTCAGATACCTAGTTCTTTTCCCATAATTAGTGTTATTTTCCCATGCATCTTTCCAGGCATATTTTATGCATATATTAGCAAATGGTCTATATTCTTTTTTCCCAGTCTTTTTTCTTTTTTACTATACATTGCTCTATGTGTTTTCCCCCACTCAAGATATATTGAAGATTGTTTTATATTAATACCTAAACAACCACATTTTTAATGGCAATTAAGTATTCTATTGTATGGACATACAATTTTAATTTAACTAGTCCCTTATTGATGAACATTTTCATTGTTTCCAGTCTTTGACTATTTTTAAAAATGCAGTGAATAACCTTATACATAGATTAGTTCCCAAATATATGTTTGTCTATAGGATATATTCCTAGAAGTGGAATTACTAGGTTCAAAAGTATGTGCATATATAATTCTAATCAGTCTTGTCAAATTGCCTGGTATACCTTCTCTAGCAATATGTGAGTGTTTTCCCCCCACACCCTTAACCAAACACCATAGTATCAGACTTTTTGATCTGTGCCCACCTGATAAATGAAGCACAGTGTCTTGATGTACTTTCATTGTACTTTTTGACTTTTAGTATGAAAATTTTCAAACATGCGAAAAATAGAGATAAGTTTAATGAATCTTCACCTAGACTTAACAACTGTTAATTTTTTTATCATATTTGCTTGTCTATTTGAGGTATTGAAGTATTTTTAAAGTAAATTGAAGATCGCCATGACATTTTACCCTGATACTTTAGTATGTATCTCTGAAAAACAAGAACGTTTCCCACCTATCCATAATACCACTATTACCCCTAGCTTACAACTATGTGCTGGCAAAAATGCAGACTTAATAAAATTAACATCAACTCTCATATAATCTAAAGCCCACTTAATATTCAAATTTTCCCAGTTGTCTCAAAAATGTCTTTTATAATTTGTTCAAACTAATTAAGGACCATTTATTAAATTTTGTGTATATGTTTATACTTTTAATTTGTATTTCTATGAATAGCTTGGACAATTTTCTACACATTAATGAGCATTTTACAGTTTTTTTCTGTTAACTTTTTGTTCACAAAATATGTTCACTTTGCTATTACATTGTCAGTCTTTTTCCTCATTAATTTGTATATGTTCTTTATATCCTAAGGGAATTGGCCCTTTGAAAAACGTGAGTTACAAATATCTTTAGTCATTTGTGTGACTTTGCTTGTAGTATCCTAACCCACACAAGTTTGTTTTTTTTTTTTAATTTTAATTCACAGGAGCAGAAGTTTTGACTGAAATTTTTTTTAATGTAGTTGAACTTTCAATCTTTTATTTTCTGCCTTTTGAATTTTCTGTCCTATTTAGGAGGACTTTTTCTATACGAGCATCATTAAAAACCAAAGCATTCAACCATGATTGGTTTGGGTATTTTTATGGTTTCATTTTTACCTTTTCAGTTTTTATCTAAATGAAATTATCCTGAAGTGTGAGGTATAAATATAAGTTAATTTTTCCTGAATGGTGTCTGATTTTGTCCACACCTTTTACCCAATAATCCTTCTTTCCCCTTTATATTTGAAATACCACCTTTATCAGATATCAAATGCCTATCTGTGCTTGGGACTACTTCTGTTCCATCCATGTGTCTATTCATATGCTAGTAGCACACAGCTTTATCATTGTACCCATATATTGTGCTTTATTATCTGATAGAAAAAACATCTGGGAAGGTCTGTTACTCTTCTTTTTGGAATTTGCCTAGCTATTTTGTTTTTCCAATGAATTTTCTGATAGCTTCCCTAGTTTCCCCCAAATTTAAGTTATATAATTTAAATATATTTAAAATAATATTCAATATATAGATGATTTTAGACTAAACTGACATCTTTATGATACTGAGTTTTCCTATTCAAGACTTGGATGTGCCTTTCCACTTGTTCACATCTTTTGTACACCTCAGGAGACTTTTAAAACGGTGTTCTTGGGGAACCTGGGTGGCTCGGTCAGTTAAGCTTCCGACTTTGGCTCAGGTCATGATCTCATGGTTCTTGAGTTTGAGCCCACATCAGGTTCTGTGCTGACAGCAAAGAGCCTGCTCTGGATCCTCTGTCTCCCTCTCTCTCTGCCCCTCCTCTGCTTGCTCGCTCTCTTGCTCACGCTCCCTCTCTCTCTCTCTCTCTCTCTCTCTCTCTCAAAAATAAACATTTTAAAAAATGGGGCACATATTGTGAATCCCTTTAAAACTATATAAAGGAGTTTCATCATGTAGATTTTCACACTTCTTTTTAAGCTGACTCACTTCTATTATTATTAATAATATCACCATCATCACTGAGGGCCTTATAAACTAGTGACTCAGGAATTGAACCTCCCATACCTTCAGAGGTTTCTTTTGCTTTTAGGATTTAATCTAAACTTCTTAGCCTTTCCTCCAGGGCTTTCCATATTCAGTTTAAAACCTATTTTCCACATGTTTTTTTCTTCTTTTTGTTTAATGTTTGCTTTTGAGAGAGAGCACGAGTGAGCACAAGCAGGGGAGAGGCAGGGGGCTAGGGGTGGAGGACAGAGGATCTGAAGCGGGCTCTATGCTGAAGCAGAGAGCCCAATGTGGAGCTCAAACTCATGAACCGTGAGCTCATGACCTGAGCCCAAGTTGGACACTTAACTGACTGAACCACCCAGGCACCTCTCACACATTTTCTTCTCGCCTGTAGCTACTCGGCAGCCCCTGAACAAGCTGCATCCTTCCGTGTCTCTCTGGGAACATCTCTCCTCCCTGGCTCTCCTCCTCCCCTGCCTGTCCAAAGAGGTTTTCTTTATGAGAAACCCCCTTGACTACTCCAGTTACAAATGACTTCTCTCCCCTTTGGCCCATGACCATTTACTATATGTGCCATTTATCTGGTAATTAATTCAATGTCACCTTGTGACAGCTTTTGTACGTTCATTTTAAAATGAACTGTCCTTAGATGTCTGGATGGCTCAGTAAGTTAAGCACCCGACTTCGACTCAGGTCATGATCTCGCAGTTAGTGAGTTTGAGCCCCACATCAGGCTCTATGCTGACAACTCAGAGCCTGGAGCCTGCTTCGGATTCTGTGCCTCCCTCTCTCTCTCTGCCCCTCCCCCACTTGCCCTCTATCTCTCTCTCTTTCTCTCTCTTTCTCAAAAATAAATAAACATTAAAATTTTTTTAAATGAACTATCCTTTATCTCTTGTGTGGCTGCAAAATTAACTGCTTGTGGGTTCTTCTTTCCTCAACTAGATTATGAGGCCTTTGGAGAGAGTGAGTCTGCCTTGTGCTCTCACAGCATCCAGGACAGGACCCCGCACATAATAGTGTTAGTAGTGATGGGGCGCCTGGGTGGCTCAGTCGGTTGAGCATCTGACTTTGTCATGAACTTACGGTTTAGAGTTCGAGCCCCTCATCAGGCTCTGTGTTGACAGCTCAGAGCCTGGAGCCTGCTTCAGATTCTGTGTCTCCCTCTCTCTCTCTCTCTCTCTCTCTCTCTCTCTTTCTCTCTCATAAGTAAATAAAGATTTTTTAACAAATTAAAAAATAATAGGAGTGGTGATAATAACAGTGATAATAACATTTACGCTAGCTTTCTGTGTGTCAGGTACTATAAACTCACTTGTTAGCAGATAAATATTTGAGTCTGAGCTTTATGGATCTATTTGACCTCAAACCAAACCTTGGAAAGGGAATGTAAACAAAAGATCACCCAGTCACTATACAGATACTTGTTCTAGCCAGCTGGTCAGAGAAAGTGAGTTTTCTAGGGGAAGCCCTGACACGTAGGAAGGACTGAGGATGGCCCCATCCTGGGAATGAAAGGGAGAGGAAGAGGAACAGGCAGGAATGGAGTGGCCCTAAGCTTGAGGGCAGCAAAGGCACAAGGGTTTTCTGAGGCTCTGGTGGCTTTGAGTCAGACCATGCTGGTAGACTTGCTCCCTTTCCTGTACTGGAAGGGCTAGGGGTCTGGAAATGAGGTCTGGCCCCTAGCCAGCCCTTGGTGAGGACTCCTTTTCACAGAGGGTAGCTGCAAGATGGCCTATGTCCCCTGGGGACAGCAGACCCAATGCAAGGCCGCTGCCCCAGCCTGTCCACACCACTGGGGTTCCCAGCCCAGCTGGCCCTGGGCCACCTGCCTCTCCTGCACTTAGAAGCCTCCTGATGGGTGCCTGGGCCATGCTGGGAATGAATTTGCTGAACATGCCGGCATGGAACAGCCATAGCAAAACAGCTAATGGAAATTAATCTCCACCCCTGGGCCTTCTCTCTCCTTATGATCATTATTAGCCTCTCAGAATTCCTCTCATGTCTCAACACTGCAGAGTGTTTTGGGGTGCTGGTGATTCTGGGCAGTTTCACCCCAGTCTTCAAGTAAAAGGCAGCCAAGAAGCTGCCTGCCTGAGTTCTAAACCTGGGGCTCTAACATTTTGGGCTCTACGAGGCTTCATTTTTGTGTTGAAAACTGGGGAGAGCTAAGGGTAAGTTAGGATACATCTGTTCCAATATATGTGCCAGCCCAACAACTGAGAATTAAATCCCATGTCCCCAGCTAAAAGCATTTCTTCGCCCTTCGCCAAGCACAAATAAATGGGTCTCAGTACCCGTGTAATGAAATTTTAGGATTCTTAAAAACAGGAGAAAGGAGAAAGGAAGAAAGGACTTTAATTTTTTGACACACTTATCTCTAAAGGGGCTAAAAATTTCAGCCCCTTGGTCAAAGCTCCACAATCAGTTAGAAGGGCTAGCCCCTTAAAGAACAGCTCTGGTTTACAGGTACCTGGGCGGCTCAATCGGTTAAGCATCTGACTTTGGCTCGGGTCATGATCTCATGGGTTTGTGGGTTTGAGCCCTGCATCGGGCTCTGTGCCGACAGTTCAGAGCCTGGGGCTTGCTTCGGATTCTGTCTCTCCTCTCTCTGCCCCTCCCCTGCTCGTGCTCTCTCTCTCTCTCTGTCTCTCAAAAATGAATAAACGTTAAAAAGTAAAAAAAAAAAAAAAAAAAAAAAAAAGTTCTGGTTTCTAGGGAAGGCATCATGGGATCATGGCTGGTTCTGTTGAACCCAAACATGCCCCAGAATAAATGCAATTGCTTCTTGTCCAGTATATCATTAAAACTTTAGTTACATTTTACTGAACAGTCCTTGAAATCAGGAAAGTGGTTTAATTTGCTGCCAACAAAAGAGTAAGGAGGGTTTTTTCTCCCTGAAACTTTGCCCAGAGGCCAGATATGAATGGATGCCATTTTAATTTTTTATTTATCTGAGACTTGTAGAGTCAGTAGTATTATTTTTCCTCTTCGTGGAAGTCTTATTTAGATGGCTGCCATTGAATTCTTTATATAGGACTCCAGAGCCCATCTTATTTATAACAGAGTATGTCTGCCTCAAGAAAGGGGCTGTCTTTCCTGTTCTTGATTCCCCATGTCCCCCCCAGAGCCTGGCACCTAGCGGTTGTGCATTGGCTGGGTGAATGAATTAGTGAATAATGTGTCTGAGTTCCTCACACTAAAATAGCAGTGCAATAGGAAGGCATTTGATGCTGTGAGCCTCAGGAACCGCCAAAATTATACCCTTGAGGCCATGCTGGCGGGGCTTCTCTTTTTGTTGTTGTTAAATCAGATATTTAATAATTTAAAAAGCCAGTCCTTCCACGGTTTGGGCTCAACCAAGCGGACATTGAGCCTGCCCCCAGGGGCTGACATCGCTCCTGGCTAGGCTGCTCTGAGTCTGCCCTGGCTCTGCCCAACCCCCACGCACCCTCCCCGGGGTTCCTCCACGACTGTAGGCCCGGCCAGCTCCTGCACCAAAAACACCCGAAGCCTGTGGTCACAAACTGTTCACTAGGGCCAATAGAATAAGGGCTTCTTCTTCCCCTTTGTTTCTCTTTTCTGCCACTCTTCTATCTTCCACTCCTCCCCCATTCTTTGTGCTATCCCAGCTTCTGCCCTGTCTCCAGCATCTTGTTCAGGGCTCCCAGCCCTAACTGGGCAGGTTACCAGCATTTGTTTTACAGGGGTGCCAAGGGCTAGCTCTCCTGAACTGGAGTGGCCTGGGCGAGAAGCCTGGTCAGGGCTGATGCTGGTTTAGAGCAGGGATGTCGGTGAGCTTCTCAGGTCGAAAGATGGAGAACCTCTGCCTGCCATGCTGGGGATGAGAGATGCAGCATAATGCAATGGACAGCCCCCAGCCCAAGCCTCCCGTGTGCCTAACCTCATGTGGATCATACACTCCACTTGCCTTGCTTACCATTCTTCTCTGCCTACCATGAGCTTCTTCAGGGCAGGCAGTTGGTTTTACTTTTATGTATTATTAGGCCTAGCATGTGCCTGCCACCAACAGGAGCTGAATAAATGTGCACTCAACCACAGTACAGCTCTGGAACACCTACCGTGTAGCAGGCTCTAGGCCTTGGGAATATAGAAGTGAACCAGACAGACTTCGCTTGCAGGAGAGACAGGCTTTCAGCTCCTATGAATGTGAAGTGAGACCTAAATGAGAAATGTATATGCAGGGGTCAGGGCACACAAGGGGAGCCCTAACACAGGCGAGGGGTTGGCAAAAGCTTTCTGGACAAATAGGAGTTCAGTGGAAGGGGTGGGGTGGAGTGGAAGGGCCAGAGAGACCATTCTAGGCAGAGGGAATGTTTGTTGGATGGGTAGACAGGTGAACCTGTCATTGAAATCTGAGCTTGCTGGTACAAAGGGACAGAGTATTCTGCCAGGCACAGGAAAATAGGTGGCTGAATTAGGCATGCCTAGCCACTGGGCATAGAATGTGGTAGTAGAAGTTATCTCTTCATTGCCCCAGTCACAGCCCATGGACCCATGTTGCCCAAAGGCTACACTCTGATCACCAGTGTTCCTAGGAGGGGGATGGAATGGATACTTCAGCCTCCTTTACCAGGGATCAGGGGACCCTGGGATTAAGAGAAATCTCTTCAGCCCTGTGTCACATTGCACACTGACACTGCCAACCCCAGGCACCTCACTCAAGACTCTTCTCCCCACTCAGATGAGCGGGAAGTGGTTCAGAAGAAGACCTTCACAAAATGGGTGAACTCAAACCTGGCTCGTGTGCCCTGCCGCATTACTGACCTCTACAAGGACCTGCGGGATGGGCGGATGCTCATCAAGCTCCTGGAGGTGCTCTCTGGAGAGATGCTGGTAAAGCCCCTTTTTGTGTTATGGCCCCTTTCCCTGCCCCCTGTGGCTGGTGCTATGTCCCCTCTTCAGGAAAGACATGGTCTTTGGTTATCTCCAGTTCTCATGGCCTTCCAAGGTTTCTCTTTATTCTTTTGGGAAGTTTCATTGCTTACTGATGTGAGACATCCATGCGGCTTCCTGAGTTCACTGACCTCTACTCATAATGCATTGTCTAATGGCCACTCCGACCTCTTCATGCTTCTCCCAGAAGCCATGCAGAGCTCTTGACTTTCTCCACATGGGGCCTGGGCATCTGTGGCTGGCCTGCAGTGGACCCCACCATCAGCCACCTCATGCAGGCTAAGATGGATTATTACCCAGTTGGAGAAATTTGCATCCTTCTTGGAACCCAGAGGAAAGCATGGAAGATATTTCCCTGTGTGTTCTATCACTCTTACAAGTGGAAATCTATTACAGGTCCTGTCAGTTGTAAGCCACCTGGCAGTAATGTTGTCTCTGAGGGAGACCCAGATGAAGGTTCATGTTTTGCTCAGTGACTTTCATTATGACCTTGGGCCTATCAGTCAGGACCTTCTTTGCCTTGTTTTCCCCCATGGTAAAATGATACCTGAGCCTGATGAAGCACTAAGATCCTTGGGGTTTGGATGAAAAGGTACCACATTCTTCTGTTGCCTTTTCAGCTCCAGGCTGCTGCCTTTTACACTGTATTGAAAGCTCACTAGAAAGAATTACCACTGGGAACCCTTCACATGATGTGACTACTCCCAGTGGTGGTCCCCTTAAGTTTTGGCTGGAGCCATTCAGGGATGGGGAAGGAGGAGGCTGGGTGGTGGAGTAGACCCTGTTATATCAGTCACCAAACAGAAAGCCACTCTTATCACCAACCAACAATAAATAGTTCTTAGAAATGTGCCTGGCACATAGTAAGTGCTCAATTAACTATTGTGTTTCTGCTCTTGAATGTCATTTACTACATACTCAGAAGGCTTTGTTCAGACCCTGGAACTGTACCAACATAGCCCAATTGCAGAGTTATGGGTGCTCAAGGAAGGGGGAGCCTCTGAACTTTGCTGAAAGGATGGGGTTGAAGAGTGGCAAGCAGTGAGCATGAGAGTTGGAGTTTGGACAGGAGGGTGGAGGGTGGATGCTGATGTCAGGAGCTGGTCTAGGCTGCAGCCACCTCTGGGGGGTGGCCGCAGGGTCCCTTCATGCCTATGAGGCCAATGCTGTCCCTCAGCCAAAGCCCACGAAGGGGAAGATGCGCATCCACTGCCTGGAGAATGTGGACAAGGCCCTGCAGTTCCTCAAGGAGCAGCGTGTGCACCTGGAAAACATGGGCTCCCATGACATCGTGGATGGCAACCACCGCCTGGTCCTGGGCCTCATCTGGACCATCATCCTTCGCTTCCAGGTGGGTTCCTGGGGGAGCAGAGGGAATGGAGGGAGCCTTAATGGGCCAGATAGAGCTTAGGAATCTTATAAGATGGTGAATGAAGTACGAGTGTGCACATTCTGGGAGGCTAGAAACCTGTCGGGTGGGACAATGTTTATAGGAAGAAGGGACCGTCCTCTGCATTGCCTGGTCACTGAAGCTCAAAGGGAGCTCTTCAGTCAACAGTGTAGTCTTTTGAGGGAAAAGATAGAAATTAGTAGCTGGGCAGAGATCTGGCCAGAAGATCTGCTTTTGTCTCCTTCCCCCAACATGTGTAACTTTTTGGTTTTTCTTAAATAGTTTGATTCAGAAGTTGCAAAAACAATACAGAAGATCTATTTTATGTTTTTTTATCAGAAACCTTTCTCTTCCCACCCTGAAATTCAAGATTCTTTATCTGTAAGAAAGTTGAGAATGTGCAAGGGAAGGAAAGCAGGGCCTTCCACCTGCTGGCTTGGGGACAGAAAGAATCTAGTCCTGAGGGCAGGGAAGGCAGGAAGGAAGAGGATAGCACACAATTCCCAGACCGAAGATCTCATCCAAGGGGTCTTGGGTATCCCATTTCACTCTCTGTGGGTGCGTACAAGTTAAGCAGTAGCAACAGCAGAATTAGGGAAAATGAAAAGGTAAGAGGAGCTACTAAACAAAATACAGTACCTTTCAATATTCATGTTGTTCCTTACAGGACACTATTCCTCAGAGGAGGATTTGGGGCATCTTATTTATTCTCAGTACCCCGTTAGTCATCAGGTTAGAGCTGTCTCCTCCAATGTGAGGAAGCCATCCCTGTCCTGTTGCAGCGGACTAAGGCAGAGAAACAGGCCACCAGGACCCAGGGCCTTAAGTTGTGGTATTGCCGCTGGGCTGGCAATGCAGATGGGTGGCTAAGAAGGAAGAAAAGAGGGAGGGAGCTTCCCAGGGAGAGAAGGACAGCACAGAGCCAGATGCAAATCTAATTCCTCCGTCTCTTGTTCCTGCACCCCTAGATTCAGGACATCGTTGTCCAAACAATGGAAGGTCGTGAGACACGCTCGGCCAAGGATGCATTGCTATTATGGTGTCAGATGAAGACAGCAGGGTATGCCCTGGGAACCAGTTCACTACTGCATTCCCCACCATGCCCCTGCTTCCCCCAAGTACTGCCATACCCAAGGAACACCCACGTCATCACCCAGAACTATAGCAGCTTTGGCGTAACTGGTGCAAAATGTATCCTGACCTGATTCTCAGAGGCCTGGGATTCAGGATTCCTCTCCAGTATGGCCTGGGTCGGACTCTGGGGTCTGTTGGGTGTGTGAGTCTCTTGGGCCCACCTTATGGAGGAGCCTCTTCTTGTGGCTTAACTCCTGTCGGTTTTTGAAGGGGCTCAAGAAAGGATCAATACATTTCTCTCTTGTGTATTGGTCCCTCGGTTTAGACACCATTTGGGGCACCCCCCCCCCGCAAAGAATCTATTTCTTAGGTCTTAATGTTTCTCTTGGATGCAGCTACCCCCAAGTCAATGTCACCAACTTCACCTCCAGCTGGAAGGATGGCCTGGCCTTTAACGCCCTGATACACAAGCACCGGTAAGAGAGAGGAGAGGGCTGTGGGAATGAGGCAGAATGCCTGGGCTGTTTGGATACATTCTACTCAACGTGTAGGTTCCTGTTCAAGCTTCCCAGGAATGTTCTCTCCACTGGACCTTCTCTCACCCTCAGCATCCCTGCCTCCCTGACATTCCAGTCATGCCCACTGCCCCCTACCCTCATGCTAGTGTTCACAGCTGGCCCACTCCTGCTCCTGCCTCCTTTCACTTCTGCCCAGCATCCTTGCTTTGTGCTGGGGCTGCCCTGTTGGCGGGAGATACCATGGCCACCCCCTTTTAACAGCCTGGCCTTTGTCCCCAGGCCTGACCTGATCGACTTTGATAAACTGAAGGACTCCAATGCACGACACAACCTCGAGCATGCATTTGATGTGGCTGAGCGTCAGCTGGGCATCATCCCGCTCCTCGACCCCGAAGGTGAGCTACACCTGCTGCAGCCCTTCACTGCAGTGATGGAAGCCAGTGCTCATGCCGGAGGGAGCCCCAGACTGGCAGGGCACCTGGAGGAGTCTAGGCCCGGTGCTGGGCCAGGCGTGGGGACAGTAGCTGGGCCAGGGCTCTGCTCTGGGCCTGCTCTTCAGATCCAAGGTGTTTCCCCACATTCGCCTGGCCCAACTGGAGGCCCACTTGTAGTCTTCAGATCCTTTTACTTCTTTCCTCGTTTGTGGTCCTAATACAGATTTGATCCTCTCGCTAAAATGACAAACATTTATTCTCACCTCTCTGGTTGTCACTTGGGGGCTGTAGTTGAATTTCATGTTTGAGGAAAAAGGAGATAAGCCCTCTGAGCCTGACATTTCTAGCTTCCAGTTGGGTTCTGAGAGCACACCCTTTCCCCTTGCAGATGTCTTCACGGAAAACCCTGATGAGAAATCCATTATTACCTATGTGGTGGCATTTTACCACTACTTCTCCAAGATGAAGGTGCTGGCAGTGGAGGGCAAGCGTGTTGGCAAGGTACAAAGCTGTTTCATGATCAGAGTGTCCCCCATTTCCCTGTTTTTCACACTGAGATGCTCCTTTTCCACACTGAGAGCTTGTGTCATGTCCTAGCCTGCAGCTCTGAGCCCATCTTCCATCGGCACCCCCACATCTCATGAACATTTCCACAGGAACATGATGGGCTTTTATTTATTGGTTTGTTGTGGTTCTGGGCCTCTTAGCTCCTGTGGTGTATCAAGATCCCATCACACTGTGCAGATCCTTACGCCAGATTCATTTCCCCTGCTGGCCCACAGCTCCCAGGGGCAGAGACCATTTCTCATTCTTCCCTATGTGTCTAGCATAAGACAGTGCCTCTAGAAACCCTGGATTCCTAGTAATGCATTTTAAAATAAACAAGACCTTGGCCCTTCTAGTGGCTGCTGTTCTGGCACAGCAAGTTTTACTAGTCTTTTATAGGGTTAGGGGAGGGGTGGAGCTGCTCCTGAGCCCTAGCAGAGCTGGCTTCCTACTAATGTTGCCAGTCCACTTCCAGTCCATTCCTCCTGCCTTAGCAATGCTATTGGGCTCAGGGAACAAACCCAACATGGAACACTCCAGTGCTGGAGAGCTGGAGAGGAGGACTGCCTTCATTGTGGTCCCCATTGGTGGCCTCGTTGGTGTCATTGCTCTTCTGATAAGGATAAGTAATAAAGTGATTCCCTAGGTAATTGACCATGCCATTGAGACCGAGAAGATGATTGAAAAGTACAGTGGGCTGGCCTCTGACCTGCTCACCTGGATTGAGCAGACCATCACTGTCCTGAACAGCCGCAAGTTTGCCAACTCCCTGACAGGTGTCCAGCAACAACTCCAGGCCTTCAGCACCTACCGCACCGTGGAGAAGCCACCCAAGTAAGGGCCTTGGCACTTGGAGGATGGGCATCAGTGGCTAAGAAACTGACTGCCAACGGTAGAGCCAGTCTCTGGGCCTTGAGAAGTATATCCAGGAGGGATATATTAGAAGCTAGAGAGTTTCACATCTGTCATCTACTTCATCCCACCCTGCCTCCCTGCTCCCAAGCCATCAGCCTGTAGGAAGTGGACACTGATGAGTAACCCTCGACTCATAGCCAAAGAAAGTACTTTCCCAGATCCCTGAAGGGGGGGCGGGGGAGCAGGAGTGAAATCTCAGGCTTCTAAGTCTCTTCAAAGAACCTGTGCTGGAAAGTTCCTCTGTCCTCTGTGCACTGAGTTGTGCATCTGCTATCTGGTAATGACCTCTATAGTCTCAGCCCCAGAGCTCTCTGTGTGGGGTCTTGTTGATCATCAGGTACATCCTATTTCTCTCCCGTCTGTCACTCCTCATCAAAAGAGCATTTAGTCTGCCTCTTGGGACCTCTACTTCACCCCTGTGTGTGCAGGGCCTGAGCATATGTGTGCATACATATGCACAAGCACAACCATATGTGCACATGCACATACAGACACACCCATTAAAACATGCATGCAGGTACACACAGACACAGGGGACATTCCAGCTCACCTGCCGTTAGCTTTTCCAGCTCTTCTGAAACAGATTTCTAGCTCACTGGTGGTATCTTCTGCCTTGTTCCTCCCCCTCGACTCCCACACTCTTCATTCATGACTCTCAAACAGAGAAAGGTGAGACATGGAAGCTAGAATGTACTAGAAGCATCTGGTTTCTGGCCTGACACTAACCTACTTTTAAAGTCCTAAATCCAGTACAGATAACACTGCCTGTGCATCTATCAGGCAGTGCACCACAGGGGTGCTGTCTCTTGGCTGAGCAGATGGTGCTCTGGGCTACAGCCCTCTTGAAGTGCCTGAGTAGTCAGCTCTGTCAGGCTGGCCTCAGGGTGGGGACCTTGTTTATAGCCAGTCTTCGACTGCTACGTGAAGGATGCAGAAGTAGGTAGATACTTGGGTACGTGCGGAAATGTAGAAGTACCCAGTTACCTTGAGCTTAGACCCTGGGTTCCAGACATTTGCCCTGCTGCCAGTTCTAATCTCCTATACCTATTATCATCCTGGAGTCCAGTCTTTCCTCCCCACTCAGATGCATCTGGCCTTTAGGACTTGTCCAGAGAGCTGTTTCACTAGTACTCAAGTGAAAGTAGCTCTCAGTGCAATATGTTCTTACATGGATAATGGGGCTTCTAAGGTTTATTTGGCTCACTCCATAAAAAGCTGACTAAAGAGCTAGTCAGAAGCCTTCATCATTTGCAGAACAGGGAAGAGTTTTTTGTGTCAATTGGGAAAACTTGGTATCTGCAGGAATTACTAGAATACTCCAGTTAGCCATTCCCCTGTAGAAGCAAATGATAAGCAAATGCTGTGGTGGCTGTTATGTTTTTTCTGTTTGTATTATAAAGACTCAACCCCGAGCAGATCACAGTTGGTGAGTATGATAGATTTTTTTTTAACAGGTAAGTAAACCTACAGATACTCTACTTTTTGTTTTTAAGGAAAATATGCTTTGCTATCTGAGCTCCAAGATGCCATTGTTCCATTTTGACTTCAGCAAAAAATATGGGGACCTCGACACTAATCTTCCTACCTGTTTTCTCAACAGGTTTCAGGAGAAGGGTAATCTGGAAGTCCTACTTTTTACCATCCAGTCCCGGATGAGAGCCAACAATCAGAAAGTGTATACACCTCATGATGGGAAACTAGTATCTGACATCAACCGGGTATAGCAGTGTTTTCCATTATTCATTGCCAGTGGGTTGACTGAGTTTCTGATAAGGGCACAGGGAATGTTTACTGGACAGGATTAAACCAAGCCACTTTCTGTAGTGTTATTAACTACCCATGCTGGCTGTTTGGGAATGCTCTCTGAACCTAGTTCTAAGAGGTCCAACTCCACTCACTGTCCATTAATTCAGCCCCCTGTTCAGATGCCCGGAGTCCATTCTTGGAGTCAGTTTTATAGCTTCATCTTTGTAGAACCTTGAGTTTCTCTGACTGTGGAATGAATATTAACTAATTAGAAGGGAAATGCTTTCTGATATTTCAGAGGTTGGGAGGCTTAGCACCACTTGGATATCCTAACAGAATGAAAGTAGCCATTTAGTCAATGAGAATTTACTGAGCACCCACAGAGACAAGTAACATTATATTAGGCCGAGAGTCTAAAGCAGGTTCAGGGGAGGAGGGAACTGGGAGGTCAGGACCAGTGCTCCCCAAATCTTTGGTAGCCAAAAGATTGACTGAACTTTAATCTAGGCTTTGCCTAGATTCCTGAAATCACTCAGTGTTGAGTGAAAGAGATGGAACCCCCAAACCTAGGTGTTCCCCTATGCCCCAAGAATTCTCCTGTGTCCCTCACATAGGCCTGGGAAAGCCTGGAGGAAGCTGAGTACCGGCGGGAACTGGCCCTGAGGGAGGAGCTCATTCGGCAGGAGAAGCTGGAGCAGTTGGCCCGGCGCTTTGACCGAAAGGCCGCCATGAGAGAGACGTGGCTCAATGAAAACCAGCGCCTTGTGGCTCAGGTAGTGGGGGACACACTGGGGGTGACAGGAGGCAGAGCTTTCCAGAGCTTCCCAGCAGTGAGCTGGGCTGGAACCCCAGCTGGCCTCTCAGTGGCAGCAGGATAAATCTCTCCACAGACCTTGCAGCCCTGCTCCCCATGACTGGATAAATCAGGATTTGCATTTGAGGAAGAACTCTCCATGGACTCTGGCCTTTAGGATCATGTCCTATTTCACTAGCTGAAAATTGACCCCAGGGCTGATTCTCCATAAGAGCATCTGTTCCTTCCCATTTAGAGCCTGGACTCAAATGTCCAGGAAGGGGAAAGCCAGTGTTCTGAGAGTACTGGAGAGTGTGCGTGCACCCTAGATGACATGGGGGTGAGCCATCTGTTTGCCCCTGCGTGGCTTCCAAGTGAGAAGCAGCCCCTTCCCGCCCAGAATCGGGCAAGTCCATTCAAGGCAGGGCAGTGAGTACCAGCAGGCCACAAAAGGGCTCAGTCAGTCACTTACACATGGCATACCCACGTGTATGGCACAGTGAATAGAATTACGAGCTTCTTTTAAAGGTTCTTATAAGACATTTAGCCTTTGGAACTTGGCTCTGATAAGATAGGCTGAGAAAGACAGCAGAACGCATGCCCTGGAATGGGCTTTCCCATCCAGCAGTTGTTCTGAAGGGACCTGCCATTTCTCTGTGCTTGGGGACTGGCCAAGGGGAGCCTGACTGAGCCACCTGCTTTCCTCCACATGGGACAGGACAACTTTGGGTATGACCTGGCTGCCGTGGAGGCCGCCAAGAAGAAGCATGAGGCCATCGAGACCGACACAGCTGCTTACGAGGAGCGGGTGAGGGCCCTAGAGGACCTGGCCCAGGAGCTGGAGAAGGAGAATTACCACGACCAGAAGCGCATCACTGCCCGCAAGGACAACATCCTGCGCCTGTGGAACTATCTGCAGGAGCTGCTGCTGTCCCGGCGCCAGAGACTCGAGACAACCCTGGCCCTGCAGAAGCTCTTCCAGGACATGCTGCACAGCATCGACTGGATGGATGAGATCAAGGTGGGCCCCAGAGGCTGCCCATCCCCACCCCACCCCCAGTCCTACCTCAGTGCTACCCCTGCAGTTAGCTGTGCTTCCTTAGATGCCTCCCAGCCAAGCATGTCCCTAGGCCAGAATGGAGAAACTGAGGCAGTACAGTGTCTGGCTGTGTCCACCTATCAACTGCTTGGCTCCTTCTGCTCCAGACAGGTCACCAACCTAGGTCCACTGTATTTCGGGTGATCAAAACATCTTGGGTTTACGGTAGCACAGGTGCCAACCTATAGGACCTGGAACTGATAGACATGAATCAGGAGCTTGGAGACTCTGGCTCCAAGTATTCAGTTTGAGTCTGGTGAGAATCCAGACTTCCCAGCATAAGAGCCACCAAGAAGTCTGAGTCTCCTCTCCCTCCACTACAGTGGGTCTTGCTGAGGATATACATCAGACCAACCATGGAGCTTTCTAAAAATACACATGCCCAGGCCCCAAACCCTGAGACAGATGCAGGAGATCGAGTGTGGGGCTTGAGCTTCTGAAAAACGTTCCATGCATGATTCTGAAAGGCACTCCCACTGGGAAGTCCTGCTCTATAGCTTCCATGCTGAGCAGCAAGCCTTTTCCAGCTGCATCTGACTCCCTGGCCCACATACCATGGACGCTTCCTTTGGAGGGGTCTCTTCTCCTAGCAGGTATATGTCTTCACCTCTCCTTGTCCCCTCTACCCGGTCTGTCCTTTTTGCCAGGCTCACCTCTTGTCTGCCGAGTTTGGGAAGCACTTGTTGGAGGTCGAGGACTTGCTACAGAAGCACAAGTTGATGGAGGCTGACATCGCCATCCAAGGGGACAAAGTGAAGGCCATCACTGCGGCCACCCTGCAGTTCACTGAGGGGAAAGGTGAGGCCACAGATGTCTCCCTGTTGAGATCTCTGAAGCCAGACTCCATGCTCTGGCCCAGTGTTCTAGCACCTCAGCTTGGATAAATCCTCCAGCTTTAGAATTCTGCTTCTTTCATCAACTAATATACAAAAGAGAAGCTTGAAGGAGAGCAAAATTCTCCACAGAGCAGGCAACTCTGTGGAGTATATTGTATTCTTCAGTAATCTAGAATCAGAAGGTGTTCCTAAGCACCAATAAGGCATCATCTGCCTTCCATTTACTCTGATAGTTAAAGATATGGCAGAGACAATTTAGAATTCTAGCTTTGAGTTATAAAGACCCTGTTGCCTCTTTGAAGAATCATCTTGAAATCTGTGTCTGGGCATTTTAAAAAAGAATTTCATGTTATGCATTTCTACCAAGAGCTGACCCACCTTATTCCTGAAGTGTTAATGGGAACTAATTATAAAGAACTTAGCCTGTCCTCTGAGCAGCTGGGACCCCCCTGTGTCCAATTCCAAAGCCCCAGTGAGATGGCAGGTTCTAGATCGTGTGGTTCTAGCCTGGCAGCTGATCTGAGGCTTGCCCACAAACAAAGCCCTTACCTCTTTTGTCTTCCCTTCTTTCATTCCTCCCAGGATACCAGCCTTGCGACCCCCAGGTTATCCAGGACCGTATCAGCCACCTGGAGCAGTGCTTTGGGGAGCTGAGCAACATGGCAGCTGGGCGGAAGGCCCAGCTGGAGCAGTCTAAGCGGCTCTGGAAGTTCTTCTGGGAGATGGATGAAGCCGAGAGCTGGATCAAGGAGAAGGAGCAGATCTACTCTTCCCTGGACTATGGCAAGGACCTGACGAGTGTGCTCATCCTGCAGCGCAAGCACAAGGCCTTCGAGGATGAGCTCCGAGGGCTGGACACCCACCTGGAGCAGATCTTCCGGGAGGCAGAGGGCATGGTCGCACGTAAGCAGTTTGGGCACCCGCAGATTGAGGCCCGAATCAAGGAGGTGTCTGCCCAGTGGGACCAGCTGAAGGAGCTGGCTGCCTTTCGTAAGAAGAACCTCCAGGATGCTGAGAACTTCTTCCAGTTCCAGGGTGATGCTGATGACCTAAAGGCCTGGCTGCAAGATGCCCATCGGCTACTCTCAGGCGAAGACGTGGGGCAGGATGAGGGGGCCACACGGGCCCTGGGGAAGAAGCATAAGGACTTCCTGGAGGAGCTAGAGGAGAGCCGCGGGGTGATGGAACATCTGGAACAGCAGGCCCAGGGCTTCCCCCAGGAGTTTCGGGATTCCCCTGATGTGACCAACCGGCTGCAGGCCCTCCGGGAGCTCTACCAGCAGGTGGTGGCCCAGGCAGACCTGCGTCGGCAGAGGCTGCAGGACGCCTTGGACCTATACACGGTGTTTGGGGAGACAGATGCCTGTGAGCTGTGGATGGGTGAGAAGGAGAAGTGGCTGGCCCAGATGGAAATCCCAGACACACTGGAGGACCTGGAGGTCGCACAGCACAGGTCAGAGCCCAGCTTTCTCTTCCTCACCTCCCTGCACTATGGCCTGCACCCCACCTCTGCCTAGTGTGGGCACAACCTCTAGATCAGGAGGGCTCTCTCTGAGAGGGGACAGGATGCCCTTTATTGCTGAGGCCATGCACCAGAGTCTCGGGTTTTAATCAGGCTCTGTGGCTTTGGGTACTTTGCCCCCTGGGGCCTTCCTTAAAATAAAACAAAGGGGATCTTTCTAGTCCAGTTATTCAATTACTTTTCAGCCACAGCAGTCTTTGTTCAAATGAACTGCATACAGAACCTCTGACATATAACACAGAGAAAGTGGAACTGTTTGTTTAAGGGCGAGGTGAGAAGTCGGAGCCCCACCACCTCTAGCTCTCTATGACAGTCACTAAGCCACAGAGTCCCAAAGGGCCACAGGGCCCAGTCTGTAAACCACCGGTCTGCAAGACCACTCTCCTGTCCAGTATTCCGATTCCATCCGTACTCAGGCATGGGGGAGTGTGCCCCCAGTCTGGATGTCACTCCAGTCTCTTAAGTACAGAACTAGAGAGTTGAGGAGGAGAGGTCACTCCCTAGAGCATGCTGAGGTGGGCCCAGGGTGATGGTGGGACCTGGTCTCTTATCCCAGAAGGGTCAGCTTGCATAACTACACCCTGCCCCCAGATCCTCTCCCTTCTCCTGCCTGGGGAAAGAGCACCTGACTGGGGAGGGTATCCTTCAGGTCAAGGTATCAAGGCCAGTGGAATTAGGGCCAAAGAGTAGCACCTATGGCAGTGGAGACATGGCAGATGTTGTCTGAGGTGATCAACACACCTCTTCTTTCCCCTGTGCCTCTCCATGGAGCCAGTGGCCTATGTGGTAAGCAACCAGCTGTTTACTAGCCTGGTCCAAGAAATGCCAAACCATGAAATTGGACCCATGAATCAAAAAATAGAGTATGTCAGCATAGCTTTTTCCTTTCTGTCCCCTTACCCGGTCAAATGTATTTGGGAGATGGAAGGAGAAAGCAAGAGTTCCACGTTCCAGAGACAGGGTAGTAGGCCAAGTGCCCAGGCTGCCTCCCCAGTCCTCATCTTCTCTGTCCCTATCAGGTTTGACATCCTGGACCAGGAGATGAAGACTTTGATGATGCAGATTGACGGTGTGAACCTCGCTGCCAACAGCCTGGTAGACAGCGGCCACCCTCGCAGTGGGGAAGTGAAGAAGTACCAGGACCACCTGAACAGCAGGTGGGGTGTGGGTAGGGCTGGGGGCTGAGGGCATCTTTTCTCAGCCACTGACACACCCTTTGGGGTACGTCCCAAAAGTCAGGATTCCTGCTAGGCACTGTGGGGTTTGTACCCTCAGAGCTCCTATCTTTCTCAGTCACAGTCTCCTTCTGACCGTGGACTGTAGCAGCAAGGGGTGTCCAGAGCTGTGCTTAACCCCCGGGGGGGGGGGTGTATCCTGTGTGATGGAGGAGACGTTCTGAGCGCACTCTTAGTTAGAATCAGGCCATAAGGTACTCATGCCACATGTCCCCAGACATTCGTAGGCAGGAAAAATTGCTTTCTGAGAGCTCTTAAGTACTGTCCATAAAAGAAAGCTCCTGCCTCTGCTAAAATGCAGCATTGATAATGAGGCAGGCTTGAATGAACAGGAGAATTAGCAGGAAGCCTTGAGCATGCTTTGTGGCTGGAACAAAAAACAGGCCCTGAGGCACCTTTGGAGAGGGGGTGCTTTCTGTCCAAGGCATAATTGCCATGAGTTCCTCAAGAATCTCTGAGGACAGCACACGCCTGTGTTCCTATTTGTTACCCTGGGCCCTGCACACACAATACACACATGTTCACCACCTCCCCGTTGCCCCAGTTCTTTTCCCCACACTTGTGTTGTGCTCTGCCTGAAGCAATCTGGGAGGTGGAGTTAGGTAAGACGCATTTGTATTTTAAAAAGGAAGAAAGGAAGAAAGAAACAGCCTAGCACTCTCTGTGGGGGCCCAGTGAGAGGCAGGAAGGTGACAGGGATACTTCAGAGCCACTAGAACAGGGCTGATTATCTCAGCATCCAAAGACAGGGACTGAAGTCAGGAGATTCCTCTGTAATGTGATGTTTATGCAGAGGAGCTCTTCTGCTCTTCTTTAGGCTTGGACATAATGAGGGTGCGTGTGTGTTTGTGTGTGTGTGAGTGTGTTTGTGCATGTGTGAGTATGTGTGCCAGTGTGTGCATGTACAAGACAGACAGGAAGAACTTGTCAGCTATGTATCTGTTGTCTTAATGAGAATGATCTTCATAAATCCCAAATCCATGTACTATCCTAAGTGAAATATGTCAAGGCACTTGCCATCCTTAGGTGAGAGAAAACCTGAGGCATGAAATGGTAAGATGGTTTTCTCGTTAAATATGAGAGTTGAAATGTACCTGCAAAGTCATCTAGTCTAGCTGACTACTCCAGACCACTGTTCTTGTACAAACTTTTATAGGGGTGGGTAGCTCACCCCTTCACCATGCAGCCCACCCCATTTGGAGGCAACTCCTTTGGTTAGAAGGTCTGACCTAGTGAATGGAAATCTCCTTTCAGAAATTTATAGACTTTGGTTCTGGCCCTGCCCTTTAGAGAGATAAAAGTTTATTCTGAGTCTTCTTTCATGTGATAGCTCTTCAAATATTTTTTTTAAACAACTGTGATTCTTCACCTCTGCCCACAGCCTACCTCCATGCTTCTGCCATTCTCCCTACCAGAGTGCATTCTCGTCCAACTCTATATTCCAAATCGGGTCCAACCTTTAGACCAGTTCAGGTTCCCCTTTTTCCCAGTGTCCAAGATGAAAAACGTTCTTCCCCTCCTTTGTACTGGTTCAGAGCTTTATAGTACCTTTTATTATAATTACTTTTATCCTGAAGAACTTTCCTACTGCCCTAGAAGCAAATGAAGAGCAGAATCCTTACTGCCCATAGTGCTTTGGGCACCAAGCACGTAACTGAGCTTTCCTCTATGTGGAATATTCTCTTTCCAAATATCTACTTGGTCACTACTAGGAATTTATCCAAAGGATACAGGAGTGCTGATGCATAGGGACACATGTACCCCAATGTTTACAGCAGCAGTATCAATAATAGCCAAGTTATGGGAAAAGTCCAAATATCCATCAACTGATGAATGGGTAAAGAAGATGTGGTTTACATATACAATGGAATACTACTTGGCAATGAGAAAGAATGAAATCGTGCCATTTGCAACAATGTGGATGGAACTGGAGTGTATTATGCTAAGTGAAATAAGTCAGAGAAAGATACCATGTTTTCACTCATATGTGGAATTCGAGAAACTTAACAGAAGACCATGGGGGAAGGGAAAGGGAGAGAATAGTTTCAAACAGAGAGGGAGGCAAACCATAAGAGACTCATAAATACAGAGGATAAATTGAGAGTTGAAGGGGGTGGGGGGAGGAGGAAACAGTTGATGGGCATTGAGGAGGGCACTTGTTGGGATGAACACTGGGTGTTATATGCAAGTGATGAATCATAGAAATCTACTCCCGAAACCAAGAGCACATTGTATACTCTGTATGTTAGCTAACTTGACAATAAATTATATTTAGAAAAAAAGAAGTAGTGGGACGTCTGGGTGGCTCAGTTGGTTAAGTGTCAGACATCGGCTCAGGTCATGATCTCACGGTTCATGCGTTTGAGCTCTGCTTCGGGATCTGTGCTGACAGCTCAGAGCTTGGAGCCTGCTTCAGATTCTGTGTCTCCCTCTCTCTGCCCCTCCCCCACTTGCACTCTGTCTCTCTCTGTCTCTCAAAAATAAATAATAAAAACATTAACAACAAAAAATTATTTTAAAAAAATGAATAAGTGTTAAACAATTTTTAAAAAGAAAAAAGTAAATAAAGAATAAAATAACAAGAAATATGTAAAGTGAATGTAAAGGAACAGCACAAAACTTGAAAGAGAGGTATGCCATATTCTTTGATAGGACTTACCATGATAATAATGTCAAAATAAAGCCTTATGTGTTTAAGGCCAAAAAATACACACACACACATATATATCCATATCCACATGGCTTACTCCCTTACGTTATTCAGATTTTAGCTCACATGTCAGCTTATTGGAGCAGCCTTCACGGACCACCCGGTTGAAAACATCACTCCCTCCTTCCTACGCAGCCCCTCTGCCTCTATCTCATTATGTTGCTTTATTTTTTCATTGTACCTATCACCACTTGATGAATTATAGACTTATTTATTTGTCTCTGCTCATTCAAATGAGAGCAGACACTTTGCTTTGTTCATTGCTACATCCCTAGAGCCTAGAAGAGTGCCTGGCACAAGGTGCATGACAGTTGCATGATAAATGTTTAGTGAATGACTGAACAGGGACACAACCGAATTCTCTTCTGCCAGGCTTGGCACATATGAGTCATTCAAGCACTTACTGAATAAGTGATTACCTTCATACACTGTACGCATTCCATTTTTTTTAATGTTTATTTTTAAGAGAGAGAGAGAGAGCTGGGGAGGGGCAGAGAGAGAGAGGGAGACATAGAATCTGAAGCAGATTCCAGGCTCTGAGCTGTCAGCACAGAGCACAATGTAGGGTTCAAACCCATGAACCTTAAGATCATGACCTGAGCCAAAGTTGGAGGCTTAATGGACTGAGCCACCCACGTGCCCCAATTCCATTTTTTTTTTTTTTAATGATCTTGGCCCAGGACCAAACCTGAACTGCAGACTGGCTTGGCCAGGGCTGACTGGAGTGGTTCTGTCAACTTCTTCCCTCTTGGAGACAGTGAAGCAGGAGCAACTAGACTTAATTCCCAGCCTATCCTCTGTGTGGCCTCTGCTGATGGCTGTGGTGAGGCCACACCAGGAAAGGCCTAGAAAATTACCACAGGGCTTCTTGCATGGAGGCACAGAATTTCCCAGGAATCAGGGACTTCTCTGTTTAGAAGGGAAACTGCAAAATCTTTGGGCTCTTGCTCTTCTCTGTCCTGGTATTCCCAGTTCTCCCCAGCCTATCTCCCACTTCTCTTTGCAGACCTCTCAGCCCTGTCTAGTAGCTGTTATCACACCTTGGGAGTACCCACAATGCACTCTCCCTAGGCCATTTTCCTAGTTGTTCAGCCTCCTTACCCCAGGTGCCGGGGGTGCAAAGAGGAGTGAGATATTCAGGGCCCCATCCCTAAATCAGTGCAGTGGCAGTGCTAGAGAGGTGCTCACTGAGATTCAACTCTGATGGCCACCACGAAACCTGCCCCACTCACCCCCGTCACCCTCACAGTGCCCTTAGTCCTCTCTGCCTGGTGTACATAGTACTTTATATCACAGTTATTTTGTGAGCTTGTCTTAATTTCTCTCTAAATCATACACTCCATAAAGCAAATTCTGACTATGACTACAGCTAACATAATACTTACACCTTGTGGGTATTCAAGAAAGATGAGCTCAGCAAATGAGCATTCAGCACACTCTTACGCGTTTACATATTACTTATTACATATTACTCAGAATGAGTGAATTTGGGTCTTGGCCCATTGCTGATGCACAGCTCTTTAGAAGAAGCTTACTGGGGGCTGCAGACCAACCCCAGGCCCCAGGACATCTGCCAGACCTTTGCATATTTCCCATTTTTCATTCTGGCACTGCATCTTAAGGTCAAGATTATGTTATCCATTTCTCAATTATAATCCCAGTTTCTCCCTTCTTCTTCCTCCTCCTCCTCCTCCCTCACAAGGCCACTTTTCTTTTTAGAGAGAGAGAGTGTGCGTGTGTGAGTAGGAGAAGGGCAGAGGGAGAGGGGAAGAGCGAATCTTAAGCATGCTCCATGCCCAGCATGGAGCCTGACTCAGCATGGACCCTGGGATTATGACTTGAGCTGAAATCAAGAGTCAGATGTTCAACGGACTGAGCCACCCAGGCACCCTGCCAGCCTCTTTTCTTTTAGAAACAAGGTGACTTTTTTAGGCCTTGGGCACTTTGAACATAGTCTTAGGCATTTGTATGGTTCCTTTAGGGCCACTGGGGCCCTATGTCCTGAAATTGCCTTCAAGTTGATAAATGTAAGATTTTTAATTATTTTCAGCATTTCAAAAAATCTGGGGAGGTTATATGTTTCCCCAAAATTCAACTACATACAGAACCAAACTAAGCATCATGGTTGTTCCTTAACTTGTGGTAGGAATCACATCACTGCTCACCTCCTCCTGATGGAAGGATCTGACTGACAGTCTATATTGTCTTGGGTAAAATTGGATAAATGAATTTTACTCATCACTGTTGCATAGATGATCTTCTTTGCTGTGCACGATCTATGGGGAGATACTCTGGTGGGAATCTGGTTAGGGATGCCCTGTGGGAAGGATTAAGGAAGAGGGTGTCTCTGTGTCCCCCTTGGCAGGTGGTTGGCGTTCCAGGCTGTAGTGTCAGACCGGCGGGAGGCAGTAAACTCAGCCCTCCGGGTGCGTAACTATTGTGTGGACTGTGAAGAGACTAGCAAGTGGATTGAGGACAAGATGCATGTGGTGCGGTCCACAAAGGACCTGGGGCAGGACCTGGCGGGTGTCATTGCTATCCAGAGGAAGCTGTCGGGGCTGGAGCGCGACGTGGCTGCCATCCAGGCCCGTGTGGGTGCCCTGGAGCGTGAGTCGCAGCAGCTGATGGAGTCACACCCTGAGCAGAGAGAGGACATTGGCCAGCGGCAGGCAAGTGTGGAGCAGCTGTGGAAGGACCTGCAGGAAGCCCTCCAGGAGCAGGAAGCCTCGCTGGGTGAAGCCAGCCAGCTGCAAGCCTTCCTGCAGAATCTAGATGACTTCCAGGCCTGGCTGTCCATGGCCCAGAAGGCCGTGGCCTCTGAGGACATGCCCGAGTCCCTCCCCGAGGCTGAGCAGCTCCTTCAGCAGCATGCGGCCATGAAACATGAGATTGACGGGCACCAACAGAGCTACCAGCATGTCAAGGTGTCAGGGGAGAATGTGATCCGTGATCAGACAGATCCGGAGTACCTGCTCCTGGGCCAGAGGCTGGAGGGCCTGGATGCTGGCTGGGATGCCCTGTGCCGGATGTGGGAGAGCCGCAACCACTCACTTGCCCAGTGCCTTGGCTTCCAGGAGTTCCAGAGAGATGCCAAACAAGCTGAAGCCATCCTCAGTAATCAGGTAGGGAAGTGGTGTTATCTCTCAGGGTAACAGCACTGGTGAGTCTGTGAATGTTCTCAAAGACCAAATTTTACTTTTTGGGGATTCTCTCTAGCCAATTGGGAGAAAACCCTCTTTGTTCCTTATCATGTACCTTTACTGGCCCTGTGTCCTAAACTTTGCCTTGAATTTTGCCTTGAAACATTTGCCTTGAATGTGGCTTTAGGCACACTGTTCATTGGGTGCCCCTGGGGTAGGTGTAGGGGGCCAAGGCTGGGGTTGCCTCTTCCTTGCACAACTCCAGGGGGCACCATTCATGCTATAGCTATCTGGCTACACAGAGTGCTCCTGCTTAGCAAGCACCCTCACCGCCTTCTCAGCTTGTCTTCATCCCTTATCTGGAAACTTGCTTCAACAGGAATATACTCTGGCTCACTTGGAGCCCCCAGACTCCCTAGAGGCTGCAGAGGCTGGGATCCGGAAGTTTGAGGATTTCTTGATGTCTATGGAGAACAACCAGGATAAGGTCTTGAGTCCTGTGGACTCTGGAAACAAGCTGATAGCTGACAAAAACCTCTACTCAGACAAGATCCTGGAGAAGGTGCAGCTGATTGAGGACAGGTACTCTCCACCCTCAGGGTCATGGGGTCAGAGCCAGGTAAGGCTGGTGGTGGTGTGCATGGTTCCAAGTCTCAGCAGTGTTGTGAACCGCAGCTTCTGGCTTCCCTTCCAGGCACAGAAAAAGCAAGGAGAAGGCTCAGGAGGCCTCAGCAATTCTGAGAGACAACTTGGAGCTCCAGAACTTCCTCCAGAACTGCCAGGAGGTGAGGCTGCAGCAAGGCAGGTCACTTTGCAGGAGATTCCATTCTAGGATCAAAGTGCCCTAGGGGTAGGAAGTCCACAGAGGGTACACCAGGCTGGCTCAGTCAGAGGAGCATGTTGTTCTTGATCTCAGGGTCATGGGTTCAAGCCCCACATTGGGTATAGAGATAATGAATGAATGAATGAATGAATGAGAGAAAGAGAGAAAGAGAAAGTCCATAGGATTCTAAGTTGGGAGTCTGGAATTTCAAGAAAGAAACTCTGGATATTTGATAGCGTAGGTCACCCTCTAGAATCTTTGGTTCTACAATTCTTTTTTTTTTTTTTTAACCCTGAATCTACAGAGTCATCTTTGAATTTGCCCAGTCTAGGGCAGGGTTTCTCAAAGAGTGGCCCGAGAGCTATCTATATTAAAGACATCTAGGTCCCTGGTCAAGGCCAGCTTCAAGTGCATGCAACCTGTGCATTCATACAGGACCTGTGCTTAGAAAGGCCCCATGCCTGATTTAATCATCTGTAGTTGCCATCTTGAAATTCTTAATAATTTTGAACATTTCCATTTCGCAATGGGCCCTGCAAATAATGGAGCCAGTCCTGGCCCTCGTTAAATGCAAAGTCCTGGGCTCCTCTGAGGCCCAGATGAATCAGAATCTTAAGGGGTGAGAGAGAGAGAACAGCATTTTCAACAAGTCTCCCAGTTGGGAGAACTGACTCAGAAGGTCCTTGCTCAGCCTGGGGCAAGCCGCACTCCTGAGTCCCTCTGTGAGCCGTACTTCTGTGTGAAATCGTGCTTTTTCTGACTTCTTTCTTGCTCCCATCCTCATACCCCTTTCCACCCTGCCCAAACAATTTTGTTTTCATCTACCTCTGCCCTTGGCACCAACCAGGCTTGGTATGCTGCCAGGACATCTTGGAAACATTGGATGCTTATCACAGTTCTTTCCTCATTGTTAATTATAGGATATGCCCTTGGCTTCTTCCTCAGATAACATTTTCTCTGTGTTTATTAATGATTTCTCACCCTACTGCCAAAGGGTGGATTTATCTATCTGTCCATCCAGTAAACACGGAGTTCCTACAATAGGCCAGGCCCTGTCCTAGGTCCCAGAAATATGGAGAGAAGCATAGATATCCCTGGACTCCTACTGCATACAGTCTACTAGAGAAGACACTCAGGTGCTTATGTTTTAACCCTAAGAGAACACAGGTTAAGTTGCTTGTGGTGGGAGTTAAGGACCCAGAGCTTTGGAGAGGAGTACTCTGCTGTATTCCTACTTCCTTTCCTTGGCCGCCTTCTGCAGCCAGAGGTGGACAGCAGGTCCTACCCTGAGCCCCTGGCCAAAGAAGTACACTCAGAGATTATTGGACTCCCTCTTTCTGTCCACAGCTCACTCTCTGGATCAATGACAAGCTGCTAACGTCTCAGGATGTCTCCTATGATGAAGTAAGAAACCTTCAAAACAAGTGGCTGAAGCACCAGGCCTTTGTGGCAGACCTGGCTTCCCACCAAGGGTGGCTAGATAACATTGATGCAGTAAGTAAAGCGAATGGTGAGTGGTGGGGAGCTCTCTGCTCAGATGTGCTTACCTGAATGAGGCTTCACTCAGGGCATAGACATTGTCCGAAGCTTACTGGATGGTATAGAACCTGGAAGTGAAAAATTTCTCTAAATAGTAGTCAAACCTTCAGAGCTCTTGGTATATCCACCCTTGTTAGGCCTGGCCAGAATTGGTGCCTCCTCTTGGTCCCCTGAGTCTAGAGACCGTCCAGGACAGTGAGAATACCTGAGTTGATGCCTCAGCGTCTAGTGCCAGGACACCAGTTATCTCTGTTTGCCTTCCATTATTCTCACCAGGACACCAGCACTGTCCCTCTCAAGGGCAGAGGAGTATGTGAGATGAATAGAATGGCTCAGGGGACCACTGACCCTCATTGTTTGGATGGGCAGTACCACCCCTCATAGGTGGGGAACCAGGGTTCCCCCCCATAACAAGCTTGCCCAAGGACCCAAGTCAAAATGTAGCTGGTGTTAGATCTGAGAACCAGTTGCATTTGCTCCTCCCTACTGCAGCTGTCCAGAAAGAAGTAGGAATAGGGTCCACTGTGGTTGAGGGTGCAGGCTCTGAGCCAGACTGTCTGACTCCTCAACCTCCCTGGGCCTCAGTTTCTTCATCTGAAAAATAAGGATATTAACAATACCTACCCAAGGGATTGTGAGCATTAAAGCACTTAGAATAGCCCTTAGTACTTACTGGGCACGCAGTAAATATTGGCTATTATTAGCAACATATATTTCTAGGCCTAAGTCATATTACACTGTACTCACCAAAAAGGGTACAGGTGAAACCCAGGTAAGACAAACTCAGTAACTAAAACATATCACAAATGTTAGTAGTGCCTACCCTCTGGGAAAACAATCAAGAGAGGGCAGAGTCCTTTCCATGCTGCTTGTACCTGGATGGATCTTGAATTTTTTTTTAATTAAAAAATAATTTAGCATCAGCTGATCCTGGTCTGCAGCTCCCCATACTACAATCCCCCTGGGTCTTTTGTCCCAAATACACCCCTCCCTGTCACACCTTCTCCTGCAAACAACTCAGGGGGTGCAGAGTCTTTCAGATGAGCCTCACCTGAGTTCCAGGCAGATTCTTTGCCTTCCTGACCTCAGTTAACCTCCGGCAACCACACGGAGCAGGGCTGCTCCAAGGCTGCTCCAAGGCTGCCTGGCCTCAGAGGGTGAGCCCTCCTGCTTCCCCACACAGGAAGGAAAGGCACTGATGGAGGAGAAGCCCCATTATTCGGCCCTGGTGTCCCAGAAGCTGGAAGAGTTGCATCGGCTCTGGAATGAACTTCAGACCACCACGCAGGAGAGGACCCAACACCTCTCAGCTGCCAGGAACTCCTACCTGCGCTCACAGACCCACGCCGACCTCAACAAGTGGATCAGCGCTATGGAGGACCAGCTGCGGTCCGATGACCCGGGCAAGGACCTGACCAGCGTCAACCGGATGCTGGCTAAGCTGAAGGCACGTGAGTGGGTTGTAGACTGGGAGTGTTGGAATAGGAGATCTTAGGGAGCAAATGTGCAACCTGAAAGTAAGTACTTCTGTTTCTCTTAGCTGGGTTTGCCTTTATCAAGCAAAAATGTCTTCTGGTTCATAACCCATCTCCTGCCCCTTTGCAGAGGGGAAGACAGGGATCTGGGGTTAATAAAAGCATGCACCACAAGTATAGGACAGGTGCTTGTGAGGCAGGAAGGATGAGTGGTGGAATACAGGGAGACTTCCTGGGGGAGGTGGGGCCTTTAAAGATGGATGGGATACGGATGAGGATGAGGATGGGGGGCTACCCAGGTGCCAAGGCTGGTACCGACACTGTCCCCTTGCATCCCAGCGTGTGGAGGACCAAGTGAAGGTGCGGAAGGAGGAGCTGGGGGAGCTGCTTGGCCAGGTGCCCTCACTGGGAGAGGAAGCAGAAGACACAGATGTGAGCATCGAGAAGCGGTTCCTGGACCTCTTGGAGCCCCTGGAGAGGAGGAAGAAGCAGCTGGAGTCATCCCGAGCCAAGCTACAGATCAGCCGGGACTTAGAGGATGAGACGGTGAGTGGTACAGACCCTGCCAGAGGCAGGACTGCTGGCTGCAGCCCTGGGCAGGTTTTAAAGATGTCTGGTCCCCTCATCTCCTTATCTCAGAGAGCCATTGTGATGATCGCATTAAATATGAAAGTAAAGCCAGTGCTTTTTTTTTTTTTAAAGTTTTTTTTTTTTAATGTTTATTTTTGAGAGAGAGTGTGGGGAAGGGGCAGAGAGAGAGGGACAGAGAGAATCCCAAGCAGGCTCCATTCTGTCAGCACAGAGCCCTATGCAGGACTCGATCCCACGAACCGTGAGATCATGACCTGAGCCAAATTCAAGAGTTGGACACTTAACTGACTGAGCCACCAGGCGCCCAACCAATGCTATTTGAATGGAAACTCAGTTATGGACTTTGGGGCAGACAGACTTGGGTTCCAATCCAAAGCTATGTTACCTTCCCCCTGTGTGACCAGGAGCAAGTCATTTGGAACCTCAATTCATGATATCAAAATGTCCCCATCTATAAAATGGGGGCAAAACCCTGATGGGGCCTTGGGAAGAACCAGAGAGACACAGCAGGAAAGAGCTCTGTCTGACCCAGGTGAGTGCATGGGGAAAGGGCGGCCGTGACCATCATCAGCTGTCCCTGCCTTCTGGTCTCTACAGCTCTGGGTGGAAGAGAGGCTGCCTCTGGCCCAGTCAGCCGACTATGGCACAAATCTACAAACTGTGCAACTGTTCATGAAGAAGAATCAGGTGAGTCCTGCTTCACCTGGTTAGTCCCCCACCACCTGCCTCCTCCCTGCCCCTGCCCGTCCTAGGGAGGAACTCCCAGCCTTGACATGCAGAAAGCCAGCAACAGCAGATTATTATTCTTGTTGGTAGCTATAGGGCTCCCAGAACCCATAAAAAGAGAACTTTGACGATGGCAGAGAGAATTCTGGGAAGTCCATGGCAGGGCCAGGGCTGGTCAGGGGATGTCCAGATGTTTCAGGATTTGGGGCCATTTAGACCCATCAGAGCATAGGTGAGTGCAGGACCCAGAAGCCCTGGCCTGGGGTTTAATGTGCTTTACAGCTTCTGTATCCCATGGCCTCCCTGAAAGGAAGCCCGTAGCTCCTGGCTTCTTTCCCAGTACTGATTTGCCCCTCCTTCAGGGCTGAGCCTGGCCCTCAGGGTAAGTAGGACCCATTTCTCTCAACACATGAGGCTACCTGTGGGGCTCAGACCCCATTAGGAAGTCACTAAACAACATGCACTTGCTGTTTTGCTCTTTCTTAAGCCTGATGGCCCTGGTGAGACTCCTGGAAGTGAGAAGATGCCATACTTCCTTCTGTGTCAGGAATATGCATGGGCTCAGGGTGTCTCTGTGTCCAGACGGGCTGTCCACAGACCCTGCTCTTGGGCGGAGAGTTGCCCCTGCTGCCTGGTCTCCTCTCTGGGTCAGAGAGTGGGGGCAGCCACAGCCAAGAACAACGAGAGCCTAGGAACTTATCCCAGAGAAGAGCAGTGTGTCCCAGAATGCCAGTCAGTGTTGCACTCCTTGGGGCAGAAAGGTCATGACAGACAGTACTTCCTCAAAACAGCAGCAGCTGACATCTGCTCACAGAGCCCAGGGGTCTGCTTTACATTCAGTGACGTGTCTGAAAACCCTCGGACCCTTTGCTTCCAGTTGACACAACCTAGTCATAAAGCCTCCAGTGGGCACAGGCAGGGACCTGGGCCAGAAGGTAGTAGGTGGGGCTTCAATTAATGTCACAACCTCCATTTAAAGGAAGGACACTGACAGAAGACCGTATCCTTGGGGCCTCAGTTTCCTCAGCTGTAAAATGAGACAAAATCACTCCCTGCAACACTAAAGACTTTGACTCTGCCTAGCCTCGGTGTTATTGCCAAAAGACTCTCAACTCTCCTGGATGAAGGTTGCTATTTCAGGAAAAGGGCAAGACAAATATGGAGGGGTCCCCTTAACCAAGAAGGGAAAGGTAGCCTCCTGGGAGAGCATGGCTGCCCTAGTAAAGACGACTTTAGGCCAGACTAGCTAAGGCTTAAATATCATTTCATCATTCCCTCTATTGCACTGGTTCTCAAACTTCAGTGTGCATCAGACTCCCCTAGAGGGCTTGTTAAAACACGCCCTAGGATCCACCTCAGGACTACTGATCCAGACTCCGGGAGAAGAGCCTGATCATTTGCATATCTATCAAGATCCTGGGTGACACTGATGCTATGGGTCTGGGATCCCGCTTTGAGAAACACGGCTCTAACGGCTGTCCATTGCAGCTAGAACCAATCCTGCAAGATATGAAGGGTTCTCAGCTTTGGCTGCACATGAGAATCACCTGGGGGAACTTTGACGCCTAAGAATGCCCAGTTTCTATGTCAGATGAATAAATTAAGGTCTCTGGGGATAGGGCCCTGACTGTGTATGTTTTCCCAGATTATTCAATGTGCAACCAGGGTTAAGAACCACTGTCCCGCCTGATCTGGCCCCTGGCTTCCTCTGAAGTCACCTCTCACCACTTTGGCCCTCCTTACCATGGTATTCTAGCTTTCCTGACCCTCTCTCTGGCCTATAGATAGCGCAGGCTTGTTTCCACCACCCGGGACTTCACACTCGCTCTTCCCTCTTGCCGCAAACACTCATCCCCCAAATCTTTGTGTGGTTGCCTTCTTCTCGTCACTCATGCCATCTCCTCAGGAAGGCCCTTCCCGACTCCCCCAGCTCAAGTAGCCACCAGCAAACCTCGGCAGACGTTCCTGATCCCGTTGCGGTATTTTCCTCATGGTACCCGTTACCCACATTTATTCACTTATTTGCATGCTTACCATCTACTCCTTCTACAACAGTGTAAGCTTTATGAGGGCAGGGGTTTTATTTATCTTGTTTCCAGGCTGCGCCTAGAACCTAGAACAAGGCCTTGTACCCAGGACATAATAAATACGTGTTGGTCACATGAAGTACCAAGAAGACATCATAAGTGAACACGCTGCATGAGGCCAATAAAGGAATTGCTTAAAAAGAGAGAGCGAAATGCCTTGTAGGCTCCCTTGCAGAAGTCGTAATATCTCAGGAATAGTAAAGAGGCACACGGAGCTGACGCCACAGGTTGTTTGAATTCAATTACACGGACCACAAAAAATTGTCAGAATTGAGATTTGGAGTAGAAAGGGTAAAAAGGCGTTTCAGCAAGTTGGGTGACTTGTGGCTAGTGCTGGTTCTGTAGATTTTAAATGCTGACAGTCACTATACTGCTTGTGTGTACAGCTCTTGCCCCCGCCCTCCGGGTGGTTTTAAAGGCCACGGGCATATTGTACAAAGGGAGGAGAGGAGGTGTAAGGACCCGGAGCCCACATGCAAGAAACAAGTAGGCGTGGGCCTCTAGGACCCAGAAAGTGAGTTACACATGGGTCACGGCCCCCTGAGGAAGAAGGTGACCTAGACACCAGAGTGAGAGGAGAACACCATTTTGGTGAGCAAATGCTTAAACAGGAAATAATACAGAGTTCACAAAAGACTTGAAGCATAGCAATGGGGAGGAGGGGGGAGCCCAAATCCTAAAATCTGAACAAAGACCAACTGTCAACTGTTGTATGTGGAGTCAGAGATGCTAAAATAAGATATCAAAAGCCATTTAAAAATTGTTTTCCTTTCTTCCAACAAGAACAGCTAAGAAGCAAGCTCTCCTGAGACACAGGGAGCAGGGAGGGCCAAGTTCAAATGCTGTGCTGCCACTCACTGCCTGCACGTTACCTAGCAGCTCCTCGCTGCCCTCGGTGCTCCTTTCCGAAGGTGGCGGGCGGAGGGTGCTGGGCGGTGCCTAGTGCCATGCCTGGCACGTGATCAGGGGCCGTTTTTACAGCCACCACCTGCTCTGCACTAGCTTCTCCGTGCAGGAGCCTGCTGAAGGTGCCAGAGTGCAGGCCTGGCCCCCTATGTGGTGGGAAGGCCCCGCCTCTGAGCCCTTCCCCTGTGCCCACAGACACTGCAGAATGAGATCCTGGGCCATGCGCCACGGGTGGAGGACGTGCTGCAGAGAGGACAGCGGCTGGTGGAGGCAGCGGAGGTCGACTGCCAGGACATCGAGGAGCGCCTGGGGCGCCTGCAGGACTTGTGGGACACGCTGCAGGAGGCTGCGGCCGGGAGGCTGCAGCGCCTGCGGGACGCCAGCGAGGCCCAGCAGTACTACCTGGATGCAGGCGAGGCCGAGGCCTGGATCAGCGAGCAAGAGCTCTACATCATCTCCGATGAGATCCCCAAGGTCGGCTCGGGCTGGGGTGGGGCCAGGCTGGGCAGTCACAGCTGGTACATCTAGGTGTGTGAGGATCCCGCTACGGTGTACACACTGCAGCCAGGTGCCCTGTTTGCCAACTTAGATTTGACCTAACCCAGGATTTCCTCACCTGTCTCGCGCCATGGGTTCTGTACTGATGGATTGCCACGGGAGGATGGGAGATGAGGTGTGAGGGGTCTCTAGGGAAGTTCTCCTGAGGTCAGAAGCGTGGAGCTGGGCCTGGTTGGGTAGGAGTCAGAAAAGAATCAAGAGGAAGGTTGGATGTTGCTGGGAAAGGAGTCGCAGGAAGGAATCAGGCACAGTTTTCTTGGGCGGGGGGGGGGGGGCGGTGCATGAGCCTGGCTCCATCCCCTGCCCTCCAGTCTCTAGCACCTTCCTAAGCAGGTGTCCTGACAGCCACTGCCTCCTAGGATGAAGAGGGCGCCATCGTGATGCTGAAGCGGCATCTGAGGCAGCAGCAAACAGTGGAGGAGTACGGGAGGAACATCAAGCAGCTGGCCTCCAGGGCCCAGAGCCTGCTGTCCGCAGGCCACCCTGAGGGGTACGTGTGCCACCAGGAGTGACTTGGCCAGGGCCCCACCAACTGGGATCCTGCGGGTCCAAATGGGAACACAGCAACAGTTTGGGGGAAAATAGCAACAGTTTTCGTGAAAACTGTGGGTTTGAGAAAACTGCTGATTGCCCCAATTCCATTTCATGTTTTGGTTTTGTGTGAGTAACTCCAAACAGGGCCAACTAAAGCCTGGTTTGCAAAAAGATCAGAAAATGGAATAGCAAAAATCCCCTCTAGATGAACCAAGAGCTCCAATGTTTCGTGGAGTTAGATTATGCTAAGAGACACTGAAGAGTAACTTTGCTTTCTTCTTTATGGTCCAGAGGGTACTTCAGGATCTCAGTGTCTCAGCAAAATCATTTTGTAGGTGTGAAGGTAGAAAACCAACACCCATCTAGTTGGTTCTGCACAGATGGGGGCCCACTGAGCCGCACACCTCAGGCTGCACCCCCCACCCCAGGCACCCACTGCTGTGGGGTTTCAGCATCCACCCCAGCATCTCCCAGGGAGCCTCAGGGATTGAGCCCCTGGGACCACAGGCCCCTCCCTGCTGGTGCTGGAGCCTGCTCATGGTGCTGCTCCTTCAGCCTCCTTAGCGGAATAACGGAAGAGCTCCCTGTTGCCTCTCTGAGCTTCGCAGAGTGAGGGATAATGGTGGGAGGCACCCTGAGGCATTCTGGTCTCAGGGATGGTTCCTTTGCTCCCCAGCACTTCCCCAGGGAAAGCTGCCGTGTTTCTCCTGACTTGCCTCCCCATGTATCCCTGCCACAGGCCGGGGAGGAGCAGGTCGGCTCCCCTGTGCCAGCTGCTCTGGGCTCCCTGCCTCCACCTCTAAGTGCTTTCTTATTTTGAATTCCAGGGAACAGATCATCCGGCTTCAGGGGCAAGTGGACAAGCAGTACGCAGGGCTGAAGGACATGGCAGAAGAGCGCAGGCGGACGCTGGAGAACATGTACCACCTGTTCCAGCTGAAGAGGGAGGCGGACGACTTGGAGCAGTGGATTACGGAAAAGGAGCGGATGGCCTCTTCCCTTGAAATGGGGCAAGACTTTGACCATGTCACTGTGAGTACTCACAGCAACTCCTTTCTCGGTCTTCCTCAAATGCTGTAGATGCAGGAGCACTCTGGGAGCGCGTGTGCACATGCACGCACGCGCACACACACATGCACACACACACACACTGCTACCCGGAGATGCAGACACCAATATGGGCTCAGGCTGCCCTGGGCAGGTGTGGGAGCATGGCTCCAGGTGCTTTGGCTGCCACTCAAGACAGTCTGCAGCTGGGGTGATGACACCACCCCGCCCCTGGGCCCCATAACCGCATTTCTGTTTACCCCATGTCCAGCTGCTCCGGGACAAGTTCCGGGACTTCGCCCGGGAGACTGGGGCGATTGGGCAGGAACGGGTGGACAACGTGAACATCATCATCGAGCGGCTCATCGACGCAGGCCACAGCGAAGCGGCCACCATCGCCGAGTGGAAGGATGGGCTGAACGAGATGTGGGCGGACCTGCTGGAGCTCATAGACACGCGCATGCAGCTGCTGGCCGCCTCCTATGACCTGCACCGCTACTTCTACACGGGCGCTGAGATCCTGGGCCTCATCGATGAGAAGCACCGTGAGCTGCCGGAGGACGTGGGGCTGGACGCCAGCACTGCCGAGTCTTTCCACCGGGTGCACACAGCCTTTGAGCGGGAGCTGCAGCTGCTGGGCCTGCAGGTGCCTTCTGTCCCTTGCTGCCCCCCTGCAGCCACCAGGGACCTGCCTTTCACATCTTCCCCGTGACTAATGTCCCAGGGCCCCTGGCTTCTAGAGGTGAAACCTCTAGAATGGACACCAGGAGATTTCACCTCTTTAGAAAGGCAGCAGCTCGGGGCAAAAAGGCAGGGAGCTGTGGCTTTCAGACACTCCTTAGCTTCAGGAGTAGTTTATCAAACTGAATCTTCAGAAAAGCCCAATGCAAAAAATAACCTGAAAATGTTATTTCTCTGGTCGTATAGCAGTGTTACAAGTGAACATATATGTATGTTCCTTTTCTAGCACCAGGAGCTGGTGTAAACTATCTATTTAGGCGCTGAATCCTCATAGCCACCCCCTGAAATAGGTTCTAATGTTACCTGCATTTTATAGATGAGGAAAGCAAGGCATAGAAAGAGTGAACAAGTTGGCTGGGAACACACAGATAAACAGTGGAGCCAGGATACAGATCCTGGCAGTCTGGCTGTAGACTCCATGCCCTCAGCCACCAGGCTCTTCGGTCTTTCTATATGGGATCTGGAGGGACCCCCAGGGGACACCCCCCTCCCATCACTGGGATGGCCCCGGGGGCACCTCTGCAGGTCCATAGGGCTCCACAGAACTTGGTGTGATGGAAAGGGTGAGGGCTGCCAGGGCCTCGGCACCCTTCCAGAGAGGGTGGTAGAGACCGGCTGGCTGTGGAATCCTGCACCCACCTAGCGGGGCTCAGGGATGGGACGCCAAGGCAGGTCGGGCCCTCGTTCACCCAGAAGAGGACCTCCTAAGAATTTGTCCAGCTGGAGGTGGGGTCTGCCATGAGGCTTTTGTGCCTTGAAGGTGCCAGAGCCCCTGGGGTGGGTACGGCCCACTGAAGTCTCAGGAATGAGGCTTCATTGTGCTGGGACTGGCCCCAAACAGGGGGTGTGGTACAGCCCCTTCCTCAGAGAGGCAGCATGCATAGCGGTAAAGAACAGGAACTCAGGAGCATACCTCCAGGCTGTGTGTGCACCTCTTCTGGTGTGAATGACCTCAGGCCAGTCACTGAGCCTCCCTCTGTCTCAGTTTCCTCATCTCAAAACCAGGGATCCCAATAGTACCTCTTTCATGGGATGGTTGTAAAGATTAAGAAAGTAATAAATAAAAAACCTTTAGAACAGTGCCTGGCACATAGTTACTCTCATTACAGTACTTCTAGGGAGATCAAAGGGCATAGGGTCCCATCCACTCCCATATCCTTATCAAAGCCCCAGTGGTGGCTTGGGTCCATAGAGGGCAAAACAAGGTGCCTTCTCCCCCAGCGTTGGTGGGAGGCTAAAGATTTTGCCTTCCAGAAGAGCCCTGGGGAGGGAGACCAGGAGGAGACAGACCCCTTGCCCATCAGAGGCCCAAGACATCCTTCTGGGCAGCAACATCCAGTCTTGCCCGACCGCAGGTACAGCAGTTCCAGGATGTGGCCACCCGCCTGCAGACAGCGTATGCTGGGGAAAAAGCAGATGCCATCCAGAACAAGGAGCAGGAGGTGTCTGCTGCGTGGCAAGCGCTGCTCGACGCCTGTGCCGGACGCCGCACCCAGCTGGTAGACACGGCAGACAAGTTCCGCTTCTTCAGCATGGTCCGTGACCTCCTCTCCTGGATGGAGGGCATCATCCGGCAAATCGAGACCCAGGAGAGGCCCAGGTGAGGGGGATGGCCTCAAGGCAGCCCCTCTCCTCAGCCACTTAGTCCCGGAGGCTGGTGGGCTAGTGCCCTGCCCTCGGGGCACTACTCCTGCTTGGAGAGGCAGTCCTGGACTGTGAGGGCACCTGAGGCTGGGCCCGGGCACAGACTAAGAGGCTCAGCTTCTAGTGGGGCAGGGGGGACCAACCACTTCAGAGTGAGGGGAGCCCCGAGAGTGGCGAGAAAGACCTCTGCCATTCAGATCTGACCGCAGGGTGAGAACCACAGCTGTCCGTGAAAATAAGCGGTTCACACACCCAAAGCTGGGCAGGTCCGAGACTGTGCCCTCTTCCCCCAGTGCTGGGCTGGGAAGCTCAGGAAGGAGCTCATTATCCATGAGAGGCGATGGTCGCTGGCCCACCTCTGTTTCTCTGTCCTAGGGTGCCCGTCCCGATGGCCAAGCCTTTATATTTAACATCGTTATCCCGAGGTGACTCACATACCACACAATTTTGACTATTTAAAGCGCCCCAGTCAGGGTTTTTTGTGTTTTGTTTTTTTTTTTTCAACCATCACCGCAATCCAAGTTTAGAAGATTTTCATCACCCCTAAAAGAGACCCTGTACCCCTTGGCAGTCATCACCCTGTGATTCCCTCCTCCCCCAGCCCCTGGAGACCACGAATCTGCATTCTGTCTCTCTAGATTTGCCTATTCTAGACTGCTCATAGAAGTGGAATCCTACATTATGTGGTCTTTTGGATTGGCTTCTTTCACCTGGCACAATCTTTTTAAGGTTCATCCATGTTGTAGGATGTGTCCGTACTTTATTCCCTTTTGTTGTCAAATAATATTCCCAGGCTTCTTTTGGGGTCCTCGAATCCCCGGCCTATCCCCTGCCAACTGACCAACGGCAGACCCCAGGGCATCAGCGTTCCCACTGGGGCTGGGCTGCCCAGATAGAGGAGGAAGTGTGCTCAAGACTCCCAGGCAGGCAGGGGGCAACCCTCTCCAGTTGGGACTTGGCATCAGGCAGACCAGAGTCACCCAGAGTTTCCTTCTGACCCCCAAACTCCCTCCTCGGTTCCTGACACCACCACCACTCCCCACCCCACCCAGGGATGTCTCCTCGGTGGAACTGCTCATGAAGTATCACCAGGGCATCAAGGCAGAGATCGAAACCCGGAGCAAGAACTTTAGCGCATGCCTGGAGCTGGGCGAGTCCCTGCTGCAGAGGCAACACCAGGCCTCGGAGGAGGTGAGAGGGACAGTGGGGTGACACGAGCCCCTCTGTGTCCTTGCACACACTCTTGCCTTCCTGGGGAAGGAGCTGGGGGTCATGGCTTCCCTGAGGAGACTCCTTCTTCCACTCATGGAGCATGAGGGCTGTGTGCAGGCCCAGGGATTAGAGCCTCACCAAACCCATCCAAGGCTGGCAGCTTAGGGGAGAGCAGTCTCCTGGCCCGCCTAACCAGCCACAGCATTCACACACGCGGGATTGGCAGCACCCATTTCCTAGGAGAGTCACAGGTGCCTCAGAGAGGTTAAGTAACTCACCCAGGGTTGCACAGCTGGCAAGTGGCAGGGCCAGACTTCAAGCCAGATCCATGTGACCAAACCCAGCATGCTTTGCAGGATCCATCTATATACCACCCCAGACAGGGGAAAGGTGTCCCAAAGCCTGAGTGATTCCCCCTTCCTTCCCCCAGATCAGTGAGAAACTGAAGCAGGTGCTCTACAGGAGGAAGGAGATGAATGAGAGGTGGGAGGCCCGCTGGGAGCGGCTACGCATGTGTGAGTATACCTGGGACCCAGAACCTGGGGAGGGGGCCAGACCCTGCTGAGGTGGGGGCACGCAGCAGTGACTTTCACTGCCTGGAGATGACCCCTCCCCCAGTACCACTCATCAGCAAGATCCTGGGGTCCACACAGAAGACCTGCGTGGACAGGCTGCTGGAAGCCCACCTCTCACCCGCCAGCATGCCCTCTCCCTGCTCGCCCCCGGCACCCCCCCAACCCCCTGCCCGGGTTCAGGCAGAACCTGAGCTGGGAGTCCACTGCCGCCTTGTGCCAGGCTGGTGTCCTGTAGAGCTGTAGTCCAGGGAGGGGACACAGGGTAAGGCTCTGGAGCTTCCTGCCTGTGTGATCTGAGATGTGTCAGGCACAGAAAGAGCTCTGTCCTCCACAGCTGGACACTAAGGAGAGGTGGAAAACCCTGCCACTCAGGGAGGAGCCACGCATAAGCCGGGAAGGCCGGCAGGTCCCCTGGCTGCTTGTGCACGATTCCATGAGACAGCCATGGGCTGGGAAGAGAGAGTGTCCAGGGCAAAAGGCTGCTCCTCATAAGGAGACTCTAAATTACATTTTGTTTTCAAACTAGAATTCTAATTAATGTGTTTTTCAAATATAACTCTGGATGGAGACGAGGAAGGGGCCCAGTATGGTATAGGGATGGAACGGTGTCTGGCAGCAAGTCACTACTGGCCAGCGTATCCACCTGGTTCCCGGGCACCCGTGGGGACCTCCTGCCTGACCACCAGCTCCTTGTCTGCTGAGCGGCCCCCCATTGAGTGCTAACAGGTCCCTGGGCCCTGTGGGGGTGTCTGTGGCTTGTTTCCTGTGGCAGTACTGGAAGTGTGCCAGTTCTCGAGGGACGCCTCTATGGCCGAAGCGTGGTTGATCGCCCAGGAGCCCTACCTGGCCAGCCGGGACTTTGGACACACGGTGGACAGTGTGGAGAAGCTTATCAAGAGACATGAAGCTTTTGAGAAATCCACAGCCAGCTGGGCAGAGCGCTTTGCAGCCCTGGAGAAGCCCACTACGGTGAGCTGGGAGCAGGCGCTGGGAGGCTCTCGGCAGCTCTGAGCCTGTTATTAGGCACCCACGGACAGTGTAAGAGGCTTGGCAAGGGGGAGAGTGGGAAGGAAATGGGAGAGGTAGAAAGTACTTTTGAATTCGAAAGACAAAAGGGGTAAGTAATTTCAAAAGGAACAAACACCAGGTGTGTTGGGAGCCATCCATCTGTAGAGAAAGCTGGTCTAGCGGCAAGCTCTTCTCTGTGGCTGTTCTGACACCCTGGGCCTTTCTTCCCATAGCTTGAGCTAAAAGAACGCCAGACCCCAGAGAGACCTGAGGAGGAGCCTGGGTAAGTATGGGGAGGGCCAGGCGGTGGACCCAGCAGGAGCATTCTGAGGAGGATGGGTGGGAAGGGGGAGGGAGGGTGCTTCTAATCAGAAACCAGTGCACATGTGACCTCTCACACCTGGGCCCCTAGCGGGAGGAATCTGGAGCTTAAAGACAGAGAGGAGCTTTTGTTTCCCCCAAGTCTGTGGGCTCGGGCAGAAATGGGTAGAGAGCAGTGGCAGCTGAAGAATCACCTCCCCTGCTCTGGGCACCTTCTGCTCACGTGCCCAAGAGGCCATTCTGTGTCCAACCCTGTCCATGTCTGAAGTATCTGCCAGAACTTTCCAGATTAAGCAGCTCCTTGCTAAGTGCCCACTGCCAGGAGGCCTGGACCAGGAGATAGTAGATGCGTGTGCCTGGGGGGAGAGTGGGAAGCCAGGCCTTGGAAGTAGGCACCGGCCTCGGGGAGGTGGTTTCTAAAGAGGGGCTGTGTCCTCTATAGGCCTCAAGAGGAGGAAGGCGAGACAGCAGGGGAGGATCCCCGAGGTCCACATCGCGCAGCCACCGACAGAACATCCCCGGTCAGTGAGAGGACCTATTTGTCTGGT
The DNA here is from genome assembly GCA_028646485.1 of Cryptoprocta ferox. Classification (NCBI taxonomy): domain Eukaryota; kingdom Metazoa; phylum Chordata; class Mammalia; order Carnivora; family Eupleridae; genus Cryptoprocta; species Cryptoprocta ferox. The sequence continues at coordinate 34,381,276 of CM053560.1, forward strand.
TCCTGGGAGTCATTGCTGCCAGAACCTGCTCACCCCTATTAGATTCAGCCGGGGCAGGAGGACAGGAGGACAGGACAGGCGCACGCCACCCCGCCTTCCAGACTCCTCCTTCAGATCAGTCTTCCTTTTTAGCTTAGGTTTCCTTCATCTCTAGAATAATTCCCCTCCTTCCTTCAACCTGGAAGAAACTGACATGCCAGCCCACTGACATGACTCTTAGTTTGGTTCTCTCTAGTCTAATAAATTTTATTGTACAAATACATCACCATTTACATGAGGAGAAACAGTTTATCCAGGGAAGATTTATTTTTACACATCATTCTTTTCCCCGTTTTCCCTCTCACTCCATCCTTCACACAGTACGCCCTACACATACACGCGCGCGCACACGCGCGCACGCACACACACACAGACCCCCTGACCTCGCCTGCCCCAGCCACAGGCATTTAGGGCAGTGAAGCAGGGACAGCCACCCTCTAGCAGACCCCTCCCACCGAGCCGCCTCCCCCCTTTGCTCCTCCCAGGCCTGATGCCTGTGGGTCGATGAGTTTGGATAAGGAGCTGGCTCTGAAGCAGGAACAGACTTCAAAGAGCCCCACAGGAGTGAAGGAGAGCCCCAGGGCTTCTGGGTCGCAGGGCCGGTCCCCCCAGCTTGTAGAACAGTAGGGTGCATCAGAGCCCTGGCTGACGGAAGTGTTGGGAGGGTCTGAGACAAACCAGCTGCCCGAGGCTTGGGGCACATGGCTTCAGGAAGGAATAGGTCCATCAGCTGAAAAGACCGAGGGTGTCTGTACAGGGAGCCGCATCAGGCTGTAACCTAGGTTCTGGAGAAATGCCCCGGGGGAGCGGCCGAGACGAAGACAGGACTTCAGCACGTGCCTTGCATGGCTCACCAATGCATGTACCCCACCTGTGTAGTCACCCGGTTGAGCTTGCCTGAACCTTTAGGGAAATTGGCCTTCTAGGTGGACATTTCTGATACACCAACCACCCCAGAAAAATGCACATACTGTATTTCCTGTGCAGAGCCCTTCTCACATTCCTGAGAGCCACTCACATTCACACTCACACTCACACTCCCACACTCCCACACTCTGAGCTCCCTGTGCCGCCTCCAGCCTGGCTGGCGTCCTCCCTTTCCGAGCTGCACCGGCCCTTCGTGTCCAGCAGAGGGCATTCCTGGGCTCCCGATGGAGGGTCCTTCCCAGAAGTGCCCTCTGAAGCTCCCATCGTCGCATGTGGGGTCTCTGGCGGACCTGGTCCCAGCCCCTTTTGCCCAGAGACAGCCCCTGCTGGAAGGAGAGAGAACTCGGGGGCTGCACGAACTGTGGACACTGGGGCTGGGACTGTCCGGCACCGCCTGTGCTTCGGCTGTGCATCCCTGTGTGTCTACGTGCAGTGGTATCCTGGGTCTGTGGGCTCCTTTGTGACCACCTGAGCAACTCCATTGTCTGTGTCATGTACGTCTGTGCAAATGTAATTACGTGTGCGTCAGAGCTGCCTCCATCCAACACCTGAATGTCACTGGGTTTGGGGGAATAAAACCTGCTCGGACCTGAGTATCTCTGGAAGAAGGGAATGAACCTACATCTGAGACCCTTCCCAGAGAGCCAGCCACTCCACCAGATGGGAGAATGCCTGTGTTTGGTACAGGAAGAAGCCAGATGGCAAAATCAAGTGAATACCAGGCCTGAGGCCTCATGAAAACAAATTTCCTGCTGCTGCTTCTTTCCGAGCCCTTTGTTGGGTTTTATGAGGATCGACAAAACTCCAAGGGTGGGTGTGATACCCAGTTGATCTTTGATATGAGAAGAGAGGAAAATGGGTTCCACGAAGGCTGGGACACCTTTTCAGAAACCACAGGCCTCTCCCAGGAAAGGCTGGCAGTGTGCTGAGCCTTCTCCCCGGCCTGGCCTGGGCTACACAGCCTGGGTGGCTCTTGTGCTGTCCCCATGTGTGTGATCTGGTGTGGGTGCCCCGTAGGATAGATCCATGTGGTGTTGCTTTATGTGAAACCCATCACTAGTGCATGCTGGCTTCCTGCTTGGGGCAACAGATGGGAGCAGACCAGACACCTGCTACACACCACGGGGTGGCCACCCTGCAGGCCCCAGCTCAGTTCCCCCCTTTCCGGGTGTGTGCGTGTGCACGCAGACACACGCAGGGACTGGAGTGCATTCCACGCCCGTCTTTCCTCAAGCACATCATTGTACAATTAATTGCCTCACCACCTTTCCACATCAGAGCACGTTCTGGTAAAAAACTGATCCTTTCATACAGGTAAGTATGTAAGTGTGTGCGTGAGGCCAAGCAGAAAAAAATAAGGTGTCACAAAAGCAAAACCTTCTGGAGTGGAAGTCAGGACATTGGGTTCTAGTCCTTAATTCTGCTGGAACCTTCCAGTATGATTTTATACAAACCACCTAATCATCCTCACGCTGATAAAGGGTCTCCTCACCCTTATAAAGCCCTCTCTTTAGGATTACAGAAAGTCCAGAACATTCCTCTATATCAACAACGTGCCTAAATAAAGGGAGGGGCTGGGAAAGGTGGGTTTCCCCACTTTCCTCTGGTCCCATTCTTAGTTCTAAGGAGCCTGTTAGCTTGTCAGGTGCTGGCTGGTTGAGGCTGGAGATGGGAAAGAAGAGGCAAAGGGCTGGGGAATTTGCCTTTGTCCTTGCTTGGGAACGAGAGGCAGGGTTGGACCTCAGCTCCTGCCAAAGTTTGTGCCCCAAAGATGGCCCCAGGGCACTGATGGGGGCCCAGCAGCCAGCTGAGCGATCCCCTTCCTCTTGGTGCGTGGGGCACTGTCACCCCAGTACCCCCCGCCTGTGTGTGTCCCTTCATCCTGGGGGTGGCTGTGGGAAGGGCCTGGGATTCTTGCTAAGCATCCTCCTCTTCCAGGCCCTGGGTGCCTCACAATCCCCAGGGTGACATCTGTGTTGAGATGGTGATTGTTGAAATGTTGCGGTTGATTTCACAGGGAAGATGGTACTGCAGAGGATTCAGGTCCCTCGAGGCTTAAATGTCCCAGCCAACAGTGCTGGGATGTCTTCTGTGCATGCCATCCATTTCCTGGCTCTGGGGTGGGGTTTGGGGCCTGCTTGAGGAACTCTCCCCACGGGGCAGCTGTGACAATGTGAATGACATCACTGAAAGGGACTGGTGCTCCGAGGGGCTGTGACAACAAGAAAGAGGCAGTCTTCAGTGTTGCCATGTAGTCATGCCCCGTCAGCCTCTGGGACTTGAGGCTACTCCGGAAAGCAACTGCTGGGTGCTCGTCGTTATCAGGTCCCTTTATCAGGTTGTCAGGGAAGACTCTTACCCAAGTGCAGCTCACAGACGTCACTCTTACTGTGACCTTCCAAGGCTGCCTGCAGCTGGCTGCCTGGGAGAGGACGGGCATCTCGTTAGGGACAAATGTGGGGAGTCTAGGTCCCTTGCCTCTCCCTTCCAGAGTCTCAGAGGTCGGTGTAGCTTGAGGGCAGTAACCAGCGCTAGGAAAAGTGAGGGACGTGCCCCAGGAGCTGAGCGGGCATACCTTCCAGAAGGTGCCTGGCTGGCTCCGGCTGCTGTCGCCCCCCCCACCCCCAGCTCTCCTCAGAACAGCCTCTCTGGCAGGCAGCCTGAAGCTTTAATCAGCAAGCAGAGGCTGGGCTCCATGTCCTCGGATGGAAGGGATGTGGGTGTGTGTGTGTGGAGCAGCTGTGTTTCTTCTTGCCCGAGCGAGCTTTCCCAGTCCTTTCTCCCGGCTGCATGAGGCCCAAAGGAACTGCTGCTTCAGGCATTTTTCAGCCTATTCGAATCCTATTTGTTCCTAAAGAGCAGAAGGGACCTGGAAAGGTCTGTTTTCCCCCCTAAACCTGGGTGTGGCCCTGTCTCCCCAGGATGCCTGAATCAGCAGGTGTTGGGTGGGGACGGTGTGGGGGGGGTGCTGCCTACAGTCTGGCACCGCACCCTGATACTCCAGGCTCTTTCTGGACCTGTGTCCGCCACTGGGTGTGCCCAGCTTTCTGTGCTGCGGCCACAGGTGATCTTCCTGGCCTGGCTGCTCCGAAGGCTGCCTTGTGCATTCTTTCTTCCAAGCTGTGTTTCAGAGCATCCCAGATACTGATGGACTCAGGACGGAACTCCGTTAACATTGGAGGCATCTCAGAAAAGGGGTTTGAAGCTGCCAGCTTGACCACTGGGCGTAAGATCTGGGTGGGGGAGTGGGCATCTTCTAACTCGTTTTAGTCTTTCCGAGTCACCGCAGGACGGAGCGGCCACCAGCTTCTGCAGGGCAGGGCCCGGAAGAGCCGGCGGTGGGAATGGTGAAGACAGCTCCCAAGGAAGCCTCCCATCCACAAGGGAGGTCCTCCCCTCTCCGTCTGAGGGGGCCCTGCACACTCCACTCTCCTTTCCCCTCACTTCACCTGGTGGCTCCTCCCATCATCTTCCCTGGTTTCCCAGTTGTCATCTCAGAGGGACTGACGGCTCATCCCATCTCTCGTGAGAGCCCTCCCCGCCCTGCCCCAGCAGCTCCTGCCTTCTCCCGGGAGGCATTTGTCTCTGCTCGCCCTGAGTTGCCATCTCGTCATTTCTTTGGCTACACTCAACTCAGCAAACTATCTTTTTCTTCTCTTGTAAACAGCTGTCTTCTGAACAGTCTTCCCAACCTGCCTCCCACAGTCCTTCCCACCCCTTACGCAGCGGTCAGGCGTCCAGACACTGGGGCGGGGGGGGTGGGGGGGAGTGCAATTCTCGGCTGCAGACATGATCACCTTCCCCCATGCCAGTTTAAGCATGACTTGGTTGCCTAAGACATCCAGCAATAGGTCTCATCTGGCCCCAAGCCCCTCTTGTGGCCCCTTCAGGTGTTCTCTGATTCGTCTTACCTATTTAGACCGGGAGCCACATGGGTAGGTGCTCTCCTCTGGAGCGGCAGTACCCCGCCCCTTCTGCAGCAGGATTGCGTGGGAGGAGGGAGCAGACAGCTCTGCTTCCTCAACTTCTCACTCACTAGATGTGTGGCTGAGCAAGTTCCTCCTCCCTGACAACACTTTTCTGAATCTGTAAAATAGGGATAGTGATGATACCTGCCTCACGGAGTGGGAGGATCAGAAGAGAGAATGTAGGTAGAACTTCTGGCACCTAGTAGATTGTCTTCATTTCTTGTCTATCCCTCACTGCAGCCCTTCATCTCTTAAATGAAGCATCCTCCGCGTGAATGCTAACACCCATTGCCAGAGCCCTCCCAAACCAGCCTTCCTGGAGCGTCTCTCCCGAGATCCCCCTGCGTATACACTCTGGGCTGAGTCCCTGCTATATCAGCAGGCAAGACCATCCCATCCCAAGGTGCAATGGCCTCTTCCTGGTGTGCACCCTCACACCCTGGTTCTTGCTTATCAGCATCTCCTTTAGGGACAAGCCCCCTCACTTGCGTTTCCTTGCTTGTTAATACATCTGGGCTCACTGAGCATCTTCTAGAACCTCCAAAACACCTTGTGGTCACAGGCCAGGTTATTTTTCTCCCAGGAACTGGAGAGTTAGTCATTTGTCTTATACACCCCCAGCCGGGTGCGCCCAGAAGCATGTCTTTATCTCCTTTAGTCCAGAGCAGAAATGCACCCACCTTGTCCCCCTTCTTCTCTCCTTCTTGAACCTCCTTTGTGGAGAAGACCCTCAAGACTCTGCCTACTTCCCCTGCCCAAGCCAGCTTCCTAGCAAAGCAGCACCCTAAAAAGTCAAGTTTAAAAGGCCCTGAAAATGTGGCCGTTCCCTACCCCACCAGGAACCGAGGCCTCTCCCTGTTTGACTGCAAACTTGTGAGATCCTAAAAGCCTCTCCTGCCTGTGTCTTTTCCTCCCTTGAGGTCCCCTACAAGCAGCCAATGCTGCCTGTCCCGTCCCCCTCTGACATCATGATCCCAGCAGCCAGCTCACACGCCCTCCTCTCAGATGCCCCCACTTCACCCACCTGTTCCCCAAACCTCTATGCTACAGGCAGCACTCCCCTTATTCCAGCCCCGACCCCAGCCCATTCTCCTGCAGGCTGTCACCCCCACTTATAGTCTAGACTCCCCAGCTGCTCCAGCCTGACACCTAGCATTTCTTCCAGTGCCCCTTTCAGAGTGTCCCCAGCTCCTGTGGGTGGTGTCTCCGGGAGAGGCACCCTCAGCTCTGTAGGTATAATCCATGCATCCTCCTTGTGACCTAGGGGCTGAAGCAGCATGCCTTCCGCCTTACGACAGAGGACTGAGGGAATCTTAGACCATCTTTCCTCCCTGCCAGGGCCCTTCGGCAGAACCTGCCTGTCCCTACAGCCACACAAGTAGCCAGCTCTGGGCCCAGCTCCTCACCGAGCGTCCCCTCCTGAGGCTCTGTTGTCCACAGACCTCTCCCCGTAAAGCAAGGCAGAATCTCCATATGAGAGTATGGCATGGCTTCGAGGGGCAGCAGGACCACGGTCACCTGCTCCCCTCCCTCCCACAGCTTTCTTTTAGAAGACAGCACAAAGCAGATTTACCCCTGGAGCCTGGGAAAGGAAGGTCCCTCTGGCTAAACCATGCCCCATCTTTCTCATCTGTGGCTCCCTCCTTAGCCCAGAAGAGCAGCTCTGCCAGCTCTGGGCCTGGGAGGCAGGCAGCCGCCTCTGAACACTTCTACCCCTCAGCCTCAGCTCCTCCTCAGCCTTGGCCTTCAGGGCAGAGGGGACAGAGTGGCTTTTAAATTGTTTCCACGTGATCAGTCAAGAGCACAGAAGAAATGTTTGCATACATTGGAAAACCCCATTTTCTAAAACCTATGACCTGGCCATTTAACTTTTGATCACAGAGGCCAGGGCCCCTGCTAGGGGATGTGGGTCAGGCACTCTTTAGGAGGAAGCAGAAGGAAGGTTGAGATTAAGGTGGGAGGCAGTCCTGGGAAAATCTGCCCTTATTTTCAGAGGACAGTTCCAGAAATGAAGGAGAACGGAAGTATAGGAGGAATATGAGGGCAGTGCCTAGTAAAACGAGTCCCAGGAGGGTAGAGGCTGAGTGAGAGGCAAACGTGGCTGAGGGTCTTCTCTGACACCCCATGGCAGGTGGCAGGGAACACTCTGGCCCAGGATGAAGGGGAGCAGTGCAGCCAGACGGAGAGGTAGGGGATAAACAGAGGCTTCACTTTCTGCATTAATAATCCACCTCCTCAACCTTTATACCCAAGTCAGAAGGTTGGCCTGACTGAGTCCAAAGAAAAAGCCCAAACCCAGGCCCCCAGGCTCATCCCTGCCAATCCTGCCCTTCCTCCCCTGCTAGAGGATGACTCAGACAGCACTTTGAGGCCTCCAGATCCTTGTGGCCAGTGCTAGCTCACTGCAGACACTTGAAGATACAGGTACTGTAAGATGTGTAAAAAGGAGTGTGAACCAGCCATAGCTCTCAAGGGGCTCGAAGACAGGAAAAGATGAAAGGCCTAACAATGTGATAAAAATTCAGGCTTTCTAATTCTGGAATGCATGCTCTTTTGATACCTGTTAGCTGTGTGACCTTGAGTAAGTCACTTAACCTCTCTGAGCATAGATTTTCTTGTAGATTAAAGGCGTTAGACTAGGTTAGTGGTTTTCAGACTTTTCAGTCATGTTATCCTTTCTTTAAATGAGATCTTACTGGAACACCAACTTAAAACTGTTTATTGGACCATCCTAATTTGGTGGGATACAAACATGACCAGCTTTACCTTTCTTCCAATCACTGCCTCAGACCTCTCCATTGAGCCTCTCCTTCCATTCCTTCATACCATCTCAGGCAGTCCTTGGTCACTTCCAGCTGCTGAAAAGTCTACCAGTCTGTTTCAGCTTAAAGCTTCAATCTGATATCCAGTGTAGTGTCCACATTCTCTCATCCTCCATTTCTCTATTTCAGGTTTGACCCATGGTCTAAAGGACCCACAATGGGGAGCACAGGGTCTCTGCTCTTCTCTGGCTCCTCCAGGCCTCCACCTTCAGTTGTTGGGCAAGAAGTAGGGAGTAGAAAAGGGGGCAGTCTCTACCGCATGGGGAGGCTCTGATCCTCCTGGGCTGATGTCCTTGGTCCTTCAGGCATCCAGACATGGCCCGCTCGAGGACCTATCGGACCCTTCCCACCTGGTGCCGTAAGGTCTCCAATAGGCCTTTGAGACAGAGTCCTGGCCAGATGGCTCAAGCGAGGCTGCTGCCATTGGTGCCCATTTGGCACACGCTCATCTGTGCCCTACCTGGCAGGGAGAGGCTGGCTGCCCCCTGCTACCCTAACCCTCGTCTGCAGTAGGGCACAAAGGCAGATCACCAGTGCCTCTGTGTGGGAGGTACCCAGCTAGGTTACAGGTCTGCTCCCTTTCTCCTGGGCATGGAGGCCCCTCACTTGGCTGGGGCAGGAGCACCCCGCCCTCCAAAAGGGAAGTGCAGAGAGGTAAAAGCCACAGCATTTCCCTGGGGCAATGACTCCTTACCTGGCAATTCTCGGCTTCAGCTGCTCATTAGAGAGCGTGAAAAGCTTATTCAGAAATACCAATGTGCTGACCCCACTCCAGGGTGTATTTTGTTAAAGCTCCCAAGGGGACTGACTGTAGAAGGCAACTGGGGTTAGGAAGCACTGCCCTAGTCCCAACAAATCCCTGTCCAGGGCTGGGAGCAGGACCACTTAGGCCTGTGCCTTGACTAGGGAGGATCTAGGTTCTCCCTTTGTTAAGGTGGAAGGGGGACTTAGGGCCTGGTCCCCTTAGCTCTGGGGTCTGAGACATAGCAGGTACCAGCGGAGTTCCCATTCAACACTTTAGAACACATTTTTCACACCTGTGTTAGCAGCAGAAACTTTCTTATGAAATCTTGCTGGAGCCCATGCAGAACCCAGTTGGAGTTAGAGCACCTGCTGAAACGGGTGGGGGGCCCGGAACTGGGCAGTGATCCAGGGCTTTGCCAGCAGCATTGGAAACATCCAGCGTTGAAATCACCCAGGCCCCTCGGCTCACTCTAAGAACCTCCTGTCACTATGTTAGAAGGGGAGGAAGTGGAATGGAACCAGAGGCACGGGCGGGGTCTAGGGAAGCAGACCAGGTGGCCCAGCAAGTCAAGGGAAAACCAGAGGCACACAGCAGAAAGGAACCAAGGTCAGGAGTGGGGCTCAGACTCCCCAGTCCTGCTGAGTAACCACCCCTGGGTCTGAACCCCCAGCAAGGTGTGCTCCTCCCATATGACCCTGAGCAGGGGGAAGAAGAGAGGCAGTGGCCTCAGGACCTGCAGCCGCCACCCCCTCCAGGGCCACAGGAGGAGAAATCCAGTGGGGATGAGAGGGCCACCACCGAGCCTCTCTATAAGGTCCTGGACACACCTCTGAGCGAGGGTGACGAGCCTACAACGCTGCCAGCCCAGCGGGACCACGGGTACAGCGTGCAGATGGAGGGCTACCTGGGCCGCAAGCATGACCTGGAGGGGCCCAATAAGAAGGCGTCCAACAGGTGTGTGAGGGAGGGGCTACCTAGTGGGACGGGGGCGGCTCCCAGGGACTTCACCACCAACAGAGCCTCAGCAGCATGGGTATGTGTTGGGAGAGAGGGTGCCCTTTGGTCTCTGGTCTGAGAACTCCTGAGCACACCTTTGGGCCAGCCCAGGGACTACTTGGCATGATGGGAAAAGAAAAGCCTGTCTTCAGTTCCAGTCCTGAGTTCAAATCCTATGCCCTTGTACAAGTTACTCAGCTTTCATTTCCCGTTTGTGAAGCAGGGATGATGATGATGAGAGCACGCCTCTTCCGTACAGCTACCGAACCTGGCAGAGTAGGTTCTCAATACTACTAGTTGTTTTTCTTAACCCAGGGTTGGCTAACAGGTAGGTAGGTCTTGGCCGTGACAACCTACCCTTGACCCAGTCCCACTTTTTAACAAATCTGGGCCTCAGTTTCCCCTGCTGTAAAATAGGAGAGGAGGAAGAATGGGGTTGGCATACATGCCTTCTGGAGGTCCCTCCCAGTGCTGTCATACAGCAACGCTGTGACCCTGAGGAACTCAGTCGAAGGCTATGTCCTTTCCTGGCACTGAGGCAGTTATATCCTTGAATTCGGTCTG
>CM053560.1:34391436-34445635 GCA_028646485.1 Cryptoprocta ferox
TTTAAGGCAGGATTTTCCTCCAGGACCCAGCTCCTTCTTAGCAACTGCTTTACTTGGGCTACAAGCTCAAGGAAGGTAGTGCGGGCTAGAGGAAAGATTCCTGATCTTTCTCAGAGGGTCTCCCTCTGGGTGTCCGAAAGCTGGGCGCTCTCTGTAAAATGGCTCTGCGGCCAGTTCGTATGGCACAGGTCAAATTCTCTCCCTGAACTTGCTGTCCTTCCTATGTGCCCCCAAATTCTTCACCTTCCTGCCCTCCAAAGGGAGGGAGGGGGAAAGGAAGAGGAGGAGGAAGAAAAGCTTCATGTTTCCCAGCATTCATTACTGTTGAGAGGTAAAAAGGCAACCTGCTTCCCATTGGGCAGTCAAGGGGCTCAGGTTCGCCCACACAGTAGCTTATGAGCTCATATCCCCCAAACATCAGCTGAGTCTTGATATGCACAAATGTTTCCTTAAAAAGTGTTGGTGCGGTATGCCGTGTGTATCTCCATCAACAAAACGAAAAATAACCCAAACAAAACCCTGCTCTGTTCACGTCACAGCTGTGTGGGGAGGACCAAACACGCTGACGGATGCACAAGGGTTCTGCCAGGTTAAGTTTACACTGTTGGTCTTAGACTCAGTAATTCTACTTTTAGAAATTTATCTCGAGGTAAGATCAGTTATAGCAAACTTTTACCCATGAATGTTTATCCCATTGCTGTTTAAATTGCACTATTTGTATTTCCAGTAATGATAAGGCCCACCAATAAAGGGATTATTTATATATATATGGTGGGATACCGTATGGCAATTCAAAATTATTTTGGGGAGGAGCGCCTGGGTGGCTCAGTTGGTTATTTTTAAAAAAAGATAATTTTTCAAAATTATTTTGGGGAAGATCTGAAGGATATGGGAAAACATTCATGATATAGTGTTAATCTTAAAAGCAGGATATGAAGTTAAATATGCAGTATAACCCAATTTTCACTATATATGTGAATAGAAGAAAATGTGAATGTGTGAACAGAAAAAAGACTAGAATATGTAAAATGTTAATTATTTCCTTTTTTAACTGTAAAATGTGTTACTTTTTTTTTTTTAAGTTTATTTTGGGGGCGCCTGGGTGGCTCAGTCGGTTAAGTGTCCGACTTCGGCTCAGGTCATGATCTCGCGGTTCGTGAGTTTGAGCCCCGCGTCGGGCTCTGTGCTGACAGCTCAGAGCCTGGAGGCTGCCTTCAGATTCTGTGTCTCCCTCTCTCTCTGACCCTCCCCCGCTCATGCTCTCTCTCTCTCAAAAATAAAACATATAAGAAAAAATTTTTTTAAATAAAGTTTATTTTGAGAGAGATTGAGACAGCATGAGTGGGGGAGGGGTGGAAAGAGAATCCCAAGGCTCCGTGCAGCCAGCCCAGAGCCCAATGCGAGGGGCTTGAACCCACATAACCGCGAAAGCATGACCTGAGCTGAAACCAAGAGTCGGATGCCCAACCGAATGAGCCACCCAGGAGTCCCTCAAATGTGTTACTGTTTATCAGGGCAAAAGTAGTATAATAATTTTTTACAAACTGGTAAAGCTAGAAGAACCGATTATGGAGCTGTTGTACCCGGACTGTGGGGGACCTGCCTGCCTGTGTTTTGCAGGTCCTGGAACAATCTGTACTGTGTTCTCCGGAACAGTGAGCTGACCTTCTACAAGGATGCCAGGAACCTGGCCCTGGGGGTGCCCTACCACGGGGAGGAACCCCTGGCCCTGAGACACGCTATCTGTGAGGTTGCTGCCAACTATAAGAAAAAGAAGCATGTCTTCAAGCTGAGGTGAGGCCCCTCCGGGCCGGCGCCTGTTCCCTGGAGGCTCAGTTTGGCATCAGTGGCTGGACAGGGGCCCCGGGAGGAGACCAGCTCCAGGCCTAGCATTGTTCAAAGCAAAGAGGCCGATGGTCCAGACCTTTACCTCTCTCAGGAGGTGCTGCGCTGCCTCTGAGGGTTCTGGTCAGGGGGAGGCTCGAGGGTCCTTGGGATGAGCCAGCCCTCTGCCCAGGCAGAGGTGGCCACATGGCAGGAAACCCTTTTTTGTCCTAGGCTGAGCAATGGCAGCGAGTGGCTCTTCCATGGCAAGGATGAGGTAAGTGCAGAGTGGCCCAGCCCAGACCCCTGCCGCCAAAGCAGCAGCGGCTCCCTCAGACGACACCGCAGCATCCCCATCCTGTGGCCCATGACCCTTCCGCCCTGCAGGAGGAGATGCTGTCCTGGCTGCAGGGCGTGAGCACCGCCATCAACGAATCCCAGAGCATCCGCGTCAAGGCCCAGAGCTTGCCCCTGCCCTCCATCACCGGTCCCGACGCCAGCCTCGGCAAGAAAGACAAGGAGAAGAGATTCAGCTTCTTCCCCAAAAAGAAGTAGCCTCTCTGGCGCCCCGCCGGCAGGACCGAGCTGTGCAGGGACTGGCGGGGCGCCTGCGGCCTCGGCCCGGGCCGGGCCAGCCCTCCCCGCAGCCCACCGCCGGGGCCACCCGCTGCCTGCGCCTGCCTGCACGACTGCGGCCTGGGCCTGCTGTGCCGCGCGACCCCTGCCTCCGCCCTCCGGCTGACGCCTGCCTGCCTCGGCCTTCGTGCAGTCCCAGTCCCCGCGGAGGGCCAGGGACCCCTGCGGCAGGAAACGGTTTCCCAGGCACAGGCCTTCCTCTCCCCACCCCTCTTCCGGGCTGAGGGCCCTCCAACCCCCAAGCCCCCTAAAAGCTGGAGAAGAGAGACGAGCTTCCTCCGACGCTGCCCACTCCCAAAGCAGGTTTGCTTGGGGCCACCTCCCGTTTGGTCACAGCCAGGGAACGGGAAGAGGACACTGGAAATGCCTGACCTGCCCCTTAGGGGCATGAGGAAGGAGCTTCGGGTAGACGCACAAGGCTTTAGCTCTAGGCAAGGGGCCGCTGGGGACCCAGGGGACACAACAGGCCTCCTTCCACTGGGCTTCCTCAGAACTGGGACTTTCACCTCAGGGGCCACCTGATCCCTTCCCCTTCTTCCTCTCACCAAAACAAAAACAAAACAAAACAAACGATGAGGGGGCATCATCCAAAGTTGGTAGGTCTTAAATGCAAGGGCCTCAGGCTGCCTCCAGCGCCCTCTGCTACCACCACAGGTGGTAAAAGGGAGGAAAAGGCTCTCAAGCTGGTCCTCTTAAAACAACAGAGCAGCATGAGGCTCAGAGGTGAGGGAGACAGACCTGGGCACTGCCCAGGGCTCTGCCTCTCCACTCTGGGACCCTCCCCCACTCCCCGCCAACCAGCAAGGTCCGATTCAGACCCGGGGCCCCTTAGGGAGACAGCACAGATCCCTAGATACAGGACGGATGCCCTGGCACCTGCAGTAAAGCAGCCCCAAGCCACGTGCCCAGGCGGTCCTGGCTGCAGCTGGTATCATCTGAGGAAACCAGCTGGACAGCAAAGTTCATGACCTATCACTCTGGGGTGGCACAAGGAACCACACCTGGGTATTACCACCCCTGTAACACCGCCCCTGGACAGCTGGGACAAATGCTGGGGTCCGGGCCGTGAAGCTACAGCACCCCTTGTGCTCAGCTTCTCCTGAAGGTCCTGGCCTGGGGTCTTGGGGAAGTCACAGAGATGTTTGGTGACCTCTGGACCCAACAACCCCCTGCAAGGCACAGCCAAAAGGGGCCCTGCAACAACCTATTTCCCCAGGGATAGCCTTCCCCATGCTGTTAAGGTCAGACTTCTGGAGGGAAGAGGGCACTTGTTCCAACAAGGACCCCCTCCAGCACCCTGAAAGCAATACAGCGCCGGCCTGGCATCTTAAATGGGGTTAGGTCCAAAAGAGGGGTCACGCTGGGGGGCAGCAGGTGTTACCCCTGAAGAGACCATAAAAGTCCCAGAGGCCGCTGCTCCATTACCTGCCCCATGAGGAGCCTTAGCCACAGCCAGATGATGCCTCTGGACGGGGGTGAGGCCCATGTAGCAACTACAAGGGTAGGCATGCAGAGTTACTAGGCCTTCCCAGGAGCCCCTAGTGCAGGCCCAGCTTAGAGATCGATACCACCCTGCCACAGGGAAGCTAACTTCAGCCAAGAACAGGAGCGAAGTTCTCCAACGGAGCCCAGCATCCCCCGATCAGGTGGTCCCAACTTTGTAGCCTGGGTCTTCACTTGGCCTCTCTGCATCTAATCCTACATCCGTCTTTGCACCTACAGGGAAGCTAGTATGTACCACTCACCAGCTTCTTTCTCCAGCTGGGGAAACCAAGGCAGGCGGCAGTGAGGTGACTACACTCACCTGGCAATGAAGGCAGCCTCTAGTGCATCTAAGGGCACGTCCTGCTCCCAGGCAGAGAGCATGTTCCTTACCGAAGAGCAGGTGGTGTCAAGAATCTTCCTCAACTCGTTCCCTGGGCCAATCTTGAGGGAGACCAAGGACCATCCCGTCCCCTCCATGCGTGCCAAAGTTGCAACTAAAGTGCGAAATTTCCAGCAAGTAACTCCATAATCCAAAGAATGAAAGGACCCCAAAGGAAGAGGTAGGTCCGGGTCCCCCAGACCGGCAGCCAGCTGCATGTGGCCCACCCTCTATTGCCAGCTCCCCAAGCATCCCTCTCACATCACACAGGCCCCGAGACTCTCAACCAACAGGACTGAACCTACAGGAGCCCAGCTTTGGGAGACTGTGCCACATGGGGCTAAGCTCCTGGTGCCCTGGCAAGGTTTCTTTTTTTCCCCTCCTTACGTTTTCTACTTTGCAGTCTTTTAACAGTATTCCCAAACTAGGTTGACACAGCTCCCGTCCACACCAGCACAACAGGCTTCCTCCCCGGGGCAGCTTAGAGGAAGCTCCTTCTGGGAATGGTCAGGCAGTCCTCCTTCCTTCTCCCTTTCCCCTTCACCCCCTGGCCTCAACTGATTAGCTGAAGGGGGCATGGAGGGTCCTCAGGCCCTCCCCCCCGGCCCCCACAACGAGCACCAGTAACAGGAAGCTTGTGGAAGGCCTAGCATCTCCACCACACCATTTCTCTTTCCTGCCTATTGGAGGGCAACCAGGGTCCCCAAGGTTGGTCCTATAGCTCTCTCCCCTCCCTTTTGTGGGAGGGGACAGGGATCCAGGACCGTATGACTTGGTCCTTTGGACAAGCAAGCTCAGGGAGGACACAAGGGAGGAGGCAGCTACACGCGACTGCAACCCTGTTGGGCACAGACCACACGATCTGGGGGTGGCCCTGGGGCCAGCGGGGCCTTGTCCTCCACCTGCTCAAATGTGCTTCCACCAACCAGAGAAAACCCATTTACTAGTTTTTCTAATAAATCAATAATGCTCCATATTTCTCACTTATTTGACTAGTTTTCTTTCTCTTTGAACTAGACCATGGAGGGGGTAGTTGAAGAAGGGGGCATCACCATGAAGACAAAGGGACAGCCAGATTCTCTGGATTGTCCCTGGGGAGTCCTATGGCAGCACCCAGGAGCTGCCTTGCCTGAGACTTACCGAGAGAAGCTCGCACGTTCATGCACTCAGCAATCCTTTCCCCCACAGAGCTCTGGACAGAGCTCTTGGCCCTCACTTGGCCTGAGGGTCATCTCCAGAGGGATGATTTCATTTGGTCATTTGGTCTGGGTGGCTGAAACAGGCATCGCCATTTTTCCAAAGGCTCCACTGACCATTCTCGTTGGTAGTAAGAACCAGTGAGCGGGTTCAAAGCTCCCTGTCATACCTAGATGGCTAAGGACCACCCGGGGAAGGTGTCCACTACCACTGCCCAGGCCATGCCCCCGGAAAAGTCTGAGGGAGTCTGACAAGTAGTAGGTCATCTTGTTTCCTTCACTTTGTAGATAAGGAAAAAGCAAGAGTTCAGGTGACCCGGCTAGTTAATGGCAGAGGCTGGGACCAGAACCTGGGTGTCCTCTCATTCCAGTACATTTACGGCTACTGAGCATCATACCCCAACACATGCCTGGGAGGAGCCAACTCTATCCTCAGCAACCGTGGAAACCACAGAACATTCAGGACAATGGGTAGGACACAGGCTAGCCCTGTCTGCTTCGGCCCAGGAGGGGCCTCCCCTGGCCTCCACTCCTCTCCTGGCCTCTGTAGATTCTGCACACCTGCCTCCAGGCTGAGTCTGTCCTCCGAGGTCAGAAGCTCACAAAGCCCTCACCCAGCAGACCTCGGGAGCACCTGCCTGCAGGAACAGGGCCGAACAAGGCTGGTTCCCCAGAGAGGGCAGGAAGCCCAGTTAGAAACAGGCAGGCATTCCTCGCCCTCTCGAGAACAGACCCTTTGCGAATGGGATGAAAACTGAGGTTCCATCCCAGAAAAAAATGCGCTTGCTTTCTTTACACAGCACCGCAAGCCACCTCAAGACATGTCTAGGCTCCATGTTTAGAATCCTTGGATTCTAGGATGTCTCCTGGGAACTAGAGAGGGAACAAAGAGGAAACTTCTGCCTGTTGGAAAAACGTTCATTTCCCCCACCTTTTTTAGTCCAACTTCGGTCCTTGAGGAAGCTAAAAGCTGGCATGGTCCCTCCACCCCCACCCCCGACAGGATGCCAGGCCAGGGTAGACAGAAAACGAGTTCCCTCCTGCACATCCTGCTGTCCCAGCCTTCCTGGCGAGCACCCTAGTGCCTTATGCTTTGTGAGCACGGATGACGAATGAGTGACGGTGAGAGCAACAGCCCCACAGGCCTCCTCCCTAAGATGTCCCTGGCCTCGATCAATTTTCCCCACTCCAGTGAGGCCCAGTAAGGAGCCACACACAGGCCGGTTGGTCAGCAGTGGTTATTGCACCATCGGCAAATAATGAAATGTATATACATTAGTGACAACCACAGTATCAGCGAGACAACCTGCAAAAGTACCTGAAGTGAGCGCGTTACATTCTTCACGGGAGAGGACTCAACAACGAAAGAACACAAACACGCATGTGTGCACACAAATACACCACGGAATGGAAAGCAATAAATTATGGGCCTTGCTCCTGCCTGGATCCTAAGAAAAGACGCAATTAAAGAGCAAAGCCTCCCCAGGCCACCTTCCCACGTCTCCTCTGGGTGGGCTCCTCAGCCTGGCAGTGGTCAGCCCAACCCTGGAGGCCTGAGCACGGCTTGCTCTCCCTGGGAAGAGAGGAGAGCTTAAATATTCAGCTTCTCACCAGAGAAGAACTATATATAAGGGAAGCGGTCACACTGGTCTCGGTGGGAAGAGGGGCTCACCTGGGCCTGGGGAAAGTCACCCTGAGCCCAGGGGAGCACCAGCGCATTCCCAGCAGGTGAAGACATTTGTCAAGTAGACCAGAGCATTCTCCCAGGGGCCCTCCTGAGTAGCGTGAGCCCAGGCCTGAGGGCAAGCCTGCTGAGGTCCCTCCCCGTTCCCCCTGCCGCATGGCTCCTCCCTCCCCTTGGACTCAGTGTCACCCTATGGAGTTCAAGGCCTGGAATTTCTCCCTCAGGTTTCTCACTCTGCCCTGCTGGCCTGGGTCCACTGGGTCCCTAGGACCCTCTTCCTTGGGCCAATACTCTGGACTCCTGGAAATCCCAGACTCCTGGAAATCCAGGTCCTGTCCCACCGTGGCTGCTGGTGAGCTTGGTCCCTGCCCGCTGCCCTCCTCCAGCCCCGCAGTGGGGCAGGGCAGGGCCCCCTTCTCCATGACGATCACCCGCCGGTTGTTCTCCAGGGTGAGGTCTGCGGTGACATACAGGGCCTCCTCTCCAACTGGCCTGCTTTGGCGCGACTCCCCAGGGGGCTGGGACTGGGTGGCCTCTGGGTCTGCCCGGCCCTTCTTGGCACCCACGCTGCAGCAGCGGCCCACCCTTCCCACCAGAGGGGGCTCCACCATGTTCTCCGGCACCGAGCGGCTCCGGTTGACAGGCTGGCTGCGGGGCCGGCTGCCCTCGGCCTGGAACGCCTCGTCGTGGGAGGTGTACTTGGAGCAGAGCTCTCGGACATCCGGCCAATTGAAGGTCTCCGTGTCGAAGGGGCTGAGGGGGCTTCGAGAGGAAGGCCGGACCCCAGACGATGTGGTCCTCGGGCTGGCAGCAGTGGGGCTGAAGGAGAAATGTCGAGGAGAGCAGGGCTTGGGCGGGCTGTGCTCCGGGGCCACTGTCTGGTCATTGTTGAGGAGGGA
This sequence comes from Cryptoprocta ferox, assembly GCA_028646485.1. Classification (NCBI taxonomy): domain Eukaryota; kingdom Metazoa; phylum Chordata; class Mammalia; order Carnivora; family Eupleridae; genus Cryptoprocta; species Cryptoprocta ferox. The sequence continues at coordinate 34,399,540 of CM053560.1, forward strand.
CAGTACCGGCTTTCTCTTACCTGGGGGGAGAGAGCAAGCTAACTGAATCACCGGGTAGGAGGGCAGAGGGTGAGTAAAGGCTCAGAACTGCCTTCTGCTCCCGCTCCAGCCAAGGCTGCTTCCTAGGGTTTGGGTTGTGATAGGAGAGAAGTCACATTCACCAGCCACAGCCCCTTTATCAGAGAGCAAGGGGAAGAATGAAGAAAAGGCGGCAGATGTGGCATCAGGAGTCACAGGAAAAGATGAGAACTTCTACCCTCCAGAAGAGCGGACCCATGGCCATGTTTCCTCTAAGGTCTCTGCTCCACAGGAAGGGCCAGGGGAGGACAGTAGGGTGTTCAAGCAGGGCCACACGCCACCCTGGGTGAGGAGTCCAGCCCTCTCTTTGGTCATGGTTCTACAGTCACCTTCCGCCATAAGCCCACCTGCTCCTACAAAGGCTCTTCCACCCCAGACTTAGGAGAAGGGCCCCCTCCCCACCCCTTCATCGTACCTCTGCCACCCGAGGGCGCTCCAGCCTCCTCCTGCAGGCAGGGAATGGTGGGAGCCACCTTTCCCCATGGTAGCGGTGGCCTGGCCGGCACAGATTTGCTCTTGATCCGCAGGCTGTACTGGCGGGCCAGCTGGTACACCTTGTTCTTGACTCGCTCGCTCACGTGGCCGTCCATCACATGGGAAAGCTGGACGATGCGGGGGTGCAGGGGAGCCACCAGCTCCCCCTGGACGTCGCCGCTCAGCTCCTTCACGAGTTCCTTCAGCTCCCGGGCCAGGTGGGCCGGGCTGGGCCGCTCCGTGGGGGAGGCGCTCTCGGGGGAGGCAGTGGCCGACTCCTCGGTGATGGCCCCCAGCTCGTGCTCCTCCAGGATAAAGAGTGGTTCATGCAGGTCAAAACCATTGGCCTGGCCTTGGCCGGGCCCCTTCTGAGAGCCCTCCCCAGGAGACTCCATTCCCTCCCAGATCTTCACAATCTCTGAGGACGGCCGGAACTCAGCGTCTGTGATAGGAGCTGGCTCCCCAGCACTGGCCAGGCTGGGGCCTGGGAGGTCAAACATGGCCCACGAGGCCGGCCGGGACCCCCCTTGCCTCTTGTGCCCCATCGGAGCCAGCGGCTCCGGGTCCGGCCTGGGAAGGCTGTTGAATCTGGAAACGGAGTTTCTCACCAGCCCCTTGGGGATGTAGGAGAGGCTCTCTCGGCGCCGGATGCTGAAGCCTGCGTCGTGGTGCTCTGCGTTCTCGTAGTAGCTCTTGATCTTGTCCAGCAACAGCCGGTCTCGGGTGGAGAGTGCCGACTCCTTCTTCTTACAGGAAGACCTGTCTGGCTCTGCTGGGCAGCCTGGGCTTAGGGGCTCCGTCCCGTTGACCGAAGGGCCGCTCTCCATGGCCGCCCCCACACTGCTGTCCACGTCTGGGGGCAGCTGCGAGCTGAGTGAGTCGGTGGTGCTGCCACGCCGGGCTGAGCCCTTCTCACTGCCGTCGAGGCTGAGCACACTGCTGCTCCGGCTTGTCAGTCTCGGGCTCCCGAAGCCGCTGGCCTTGCCGTCCTCCAGTGCCAGGCTGCTCCGCCGAGAGAAGGTGCTGACGAACCGCTCGGCAATGACACTGGCCTGGTCCAGCACAGACGGCGGCAGGAGGCTCTCGGGCTCCTGTGTGACACCCATGTCCTCCTCCTCCTCCTCACTGCTCAGAGCCTTCAGGTCCTCAGTGCTCTCAGCCACCACAAAGTCCACCATGTCCCCTGGGGGGTCCAGCCCCAGCAGCTCCCGGTGGGCATCAAGCTGTGTTTCCAGGACCTCTGGAGACTCCGAGTCTGAAGGCACCTCCTCGGTGCTGGGACCTTCCACAGCAGCAAATACTTCCTGCTCTGTCTCAGGCTCAGGGTCTGGCTCAACCTGGGATAACAGAGCTCGATAAGGGGACAGCATGACTTGCTCTCAGCTCAGTGAGAGGGCATGCAGTTTAGGACCAAAGGCAATGAGAATGAGCACAACTCAAGAGTGGGGAAACGGGTACTTCGGGAGAGGAAGGTGGTGATGTCCCCCAGTCATCATGCAGCGAGGGGGCTTGGGTCGTAAAACCCAAGGAAAAGTCTAAGAACACATATTGAGTAGTGTTGGCGCCTCTCAGTGGCAGCCTGTCTGGGAGCTAGAGAGACAAGATGGGGGCATACAACACAGGGTATGCCTGACGGAAAGGCAGCTCCCTAAGGCCCTAGAGGCCACGTGGGGCTTGTTCTGGGTTCAAACCCACCTTGGTTCCCTGAGGGACCAGGACCTCATACGTAGATGAGGGTCCACAGGGCAATAGGACCACATGCTAGCATCCTGTCAGAGGGTGTAGGCAAGCATTTGGCTCCTACCAGCCAGCCTCTGGCCCTATGCACAACTCTACAGATGCCCAGAAGGAAGCAAATTCAAGAACTTCCTCCTGACCACCTTGAAGGTCATCTGAACCATGAAACCAGCAAGTACAGGTAGCCTTCCAGAAGGACCTTTAGGAAGAAGAGCAAACATGCTACATTCTAAGGAATCACCCCCGATTCCAATGGTTCTAGACTCTTTGTGGGAGTCTGCAAAGCAGGGCCCATGGTTTAGAGCTGCGGTGCCCAACACAGCAGCTGCCGGCCGCAGGTGGCTTCCAAGCACCTGAAATGTGGCGAGTCCAAACTGAGAACAGCTGTAAGGGCAAAATACACACCAGCTGCAAAAACTTCGTACCAAGTATAAAATGTTATTAGTGGCATTTTCTATTGATAACACGTTGAAATAATAGTTGGCATTAAATAATTAAATAATCTGTTAACGTGGCGGCTAGAAAACGTAAAGCCACCCCTGCAACTTGCTTCGTCAGATGGCACCACCCCAGACTCGCATCCAGCATCAACTAGGGTCCTGAGAAGGAACCTAGTTCCAGGTTGGGAGGCCTGCCCTGGGGTCCAGGCCTCAAACTTTTTCTCGTAACGTCGGGAAAACAAAGGTATCGGTTCCACAAAACCGACAGCACAGGGAGGCAGGAAGTAGAAGGTGGGCTTCTGAGTCACAGACTCTGATCTCAGCTCTGCCCCTCAGAAGCTGCCCAATGTCAGGCAGTTCACTCAACTTCTCTGAGCCTGTTTCTACCTGAGCTGTTGCAAGGAACAAAAGGAAGAAAAAAGACATCAGACATGTAGAAAATGTCCAGTGGATGTCAATACCCAGGTGGGCACAGGTGTGACCTAAATGTCTGGCATGCTGGCGGGGGCAGGGCCTTACGCCCTATACAAGGAGGCCTGGCTGTAGGGACCCAACATCTGGTCACTTCCACTAATACGGTCCTTGACAAGTGTCTGCATCTGCCCAAAGAAAGGGGCTGCGTGCTCACACCGCCACACGATCACCGGACAGATAGGCTTCCTGAAGGGCTGAAGCGTCCTGGGCGGGGGTGGGGTGGGGGGGGTGAGGGACTGTGTCCCCATGGGCCCAGCAGGAGAGCCCGTGCCTGGAAGCCCCACGTGCAGACCTGGTACCCCGGGCACTCCCACACTGTCCCCCTTCTGCTGGCCACTCACCTCTGGCAGCGAAGAGGTGGACTCAAAGCTCATGCGCTTCTCAGCACTAGTCGGAGACTGGCTGCTGGGCCTTCTTTGGCTCTTGGGGCCTTCGGACTCCCTACGCCCCTTCTCCTACAGTAAGCAGAAGGCCACCATCAGCTCCTGGGACAACTGGGAGCTCGTCCCTTCTGCAGCCCAACATGAGCGGGACCTTCTGAGCCCCAAGGGGGCTGGGCTGTATTGAGGGCCAGCCTGGGACCTGAGCCGTTCTGCAGTCAACCTGAACTGCCAGGTCTGGGGACACAGAGCCCTGCCAGGTGTGCGGCCTCAGGCAAGTCCAATCCACTCACCCCTTCCAGCCCCGCTGTGCCGGCTTCTCCCCCTCCCCACCGCCCCCATCCCATTAGTCATGCTCACTGGGTAGTATGCTAGTTCACACCCAGTACTGGAACAGCACATGCCAGGGGCTCACCAGGGCGTGACAGCGGGCAAGGGGTTAGTGCTGACGGCAGGAGTGAGGGAACAGGACAGAGGGGCGGGAGGGCAGGGGAGCAAACTCCCGGAAGGGCATGCGCACGCCAGGGAACATGCAAGGAGGAGGGGAGATCAAAGAGACACCTCACCATAGCGCCCCGGGAGAAAAGTAAAGCGTTGGCCCGATAGTGCCAGCAGTGGAGGGCGGCCAGCAGGGAGCTGGCAAAGTCGGCTACCTGCTCCGCCACTGCCAGGCTCTCCTCCTCCTCCTCCTCCTCCTCCTCCGAGCCTTGGGGCTCCAGCCTGGCCCCCTTCTCGCTGCCTTCATGCCCTGCCAAGTCTTCCAGAGACACCTGAAAGGCCTGCTCCTCCTCCTCCTCCTCCTCCTCCTCCACCACCACCACCTCCTCCTCCTCCTCCTCCTCCTCTTCCTCCTCCTCCTCCTGTTCCTCCTGGGAAGCCCCTTCAGCCTCTGGCTGTACGCCCTGAGCACGAGGAGGCCGCCCAAAGTCCAGGAGAGCGCCGGCACTGCCTGCATGCTGTTCAGAGCACAAGACCCCCTCGTGACCAGACTCTGGGCAAGCCCCCTCCTCCTGCCAGTGGCTGGGGGTGGGGAGGCCTTACCCAGAGAAAGCCACACCTTAACACCCAACCCCTGCTCTCCACCAGGGCCCAGTGAGGATGGGGTTGGGAGTCTTCAGGGTTGGAAGCCGGGACCTGGGAAAGCTGGGGCTGGAGCCTGGTCAGGAACTCAAGACCCAGAGAGGTCTGCCTGCCCCAGGGAGAGAAAATGGAGAAGGTCCAGGCCGGACCACCACCAGGGTACCATTCCAGGAAAAGGGTACAGAAGGGTCCCTGGGGCCGGGGCCACGGCTTATTCATCTCTGTGACTCTTAAGACAGAGGCCAGCACACAGTAGGTGCCTGCTAGGGATTTGTGGACTGCACGAAGACAGTGAGAGCTGAAGGGGCAGGGGCGCTGACCTGGCAGCCCCACCCCCTGTCAGGCCAGTCCTCTCTGCACAATGGCCTTACCTTCATTCCCGCTGTTCTGCCTGCTGCCACCACAGGGTCCCAGCACGCAGGCAAGGGAGAGGGGAAAAGAGATGGGTAAGCAGAAGAGCCTCTTTACAGAAGCCAGGAGCCCCCCCCCCTCCACCTCCCCAGGGAAGGGCTGCCACTCCCAGAACCCTCATCCGGTCTCTCCTGGGCTTTCAAAGAAATGATTGACAGCAGAGGCCCTGGGAGAGGCAGAGCGGCACAGGTCTGTGTGTGTTGCTCACTCCTTCTGTTCCCGGAGGACAGGGTGCAAGGAGCGTGTGGGGAGGGAGAACTCAAGCCCCCTCCCCAGACAGTAAGGGATGAGGCCCACCTCCAGGGAGGAAGAGAAGCAGTGTCCCCTCCAAACTGTCCTCAACACTCCCACCCAGGCTACCTGTGTCACCTCCCTGCCCCTCCGCTAGAGCTTGCCAGGAATGCCATGCCGCACTCACCTTTCTCGCTGAGTTGCCGGAGCGGGTGTCTGGTGGGCTCTGAGAAGGCAAGCGAACGGACAGTCAGTGCAGGCCTGGGAAGAGCTGTGCCTGGCCCCGTCCCATGCTCACAGCGCCGCCGCCACCACCAGCTCAGAGTCACCCTCAGCCCTAGGGCCCTGTACCTACCACACAGGGAATCAGGGCCCGGGCCACCCCCAGCCAGCACCCCGGGGACCTCTGCTCTAACTGCCAGCCCCCAGGAGCAGCTCTGCCCACAGTGGCCCCGTTAGTGCACCTGGCCCTGGGCCCTCAGTGCTGAGCCATGGCCCCACACTGCCTCCTTCAGACCAACCAGCCGAGTCTCTGGAGATCCTTGGCTCAACCTCAAGCCCCACCCTCCCTGCGAGAAGCACCTCAGCGCATTAGCTACACCCGAGGCCAAGCCCCCTCGCAGCACCCCTGGCTGGAAAGCAGAGGTCGCACCCGACTTCCTACGGCCCTTAAGGCCTGGCTCCATGAAGCCTCGCTGCCTGCTGGGGAGTGTTGCCCGGCTGAACAGGGGCTGCTCAGGCTCTGGGAACAAGATACAAAACACACCCCGTTAGGCCGATGGCATCAACACCGTGGACCCCAGCCTTTTTGGGAACAGACCTGAGACGGGCAGGCAGGGATAAGAGGACATATGTCAAGGAACCTCTCCACAGAGTCTTGACCTTAGCCCATTCTGTTCTTGTCCCACTGGTGTTAACTGGGAAGCCCGCTATAAACTTGGGAGGCAGAAGGAAAGTCTACCGAGTTCTCCCGGCTGTTCCTGAGCACAGGGGAGCATGCTGAAGGAGTTTTCTCCCCGGGGCGGGGCGGGGCAGGGGTGTGTGTGTGTGTGCGCACAACATAATTGTTAACCATATTGTCTTTTAAGTGAAAAATGTAGAATGCCTTAGTCTTTCATCTTAAAGCTTGTTATTGAGAATATTTCAGAAGTGACAAGTAGTGACAGCAGCACCTTCCTTACGCAGAGTGGACTTCCCTGCCCAGCTCAGCAACCTGGGAGGAGGCCTGGAGGCAGATAGAGCAGGTGATTCCAAGCGTCACTGCAGCACTCTTTTGCACGGGGCCTGTGTCTCCCTCTCAGCAACTTCCTTTTTTTTTTTTCTTTAAAAAAAGCCCTTTTTTTTCTTTAAACACTTTTTTAAAAGTAATCTCTACACCCAAGGCGCCTGGACGGCTCAGTTGAGCAACCGGCCCTTGATTTCGGCTCAGGCCACGATCTCACGGTTTAGGAGTTCGAACCCTGCATCGGGCTCCGTGCTGACAGTGTGGAGCCTGCTTGGGATATATTCTCATTCTCCCTCCCTCTCTCTCTCTCTCTCTCTCTCTCTCTCTCTCTCTCTCTCTCTCTCTCTGCCTCTTTCACACATGCTTCTCTCTCCCCCTCAAAATAAATAAATTCAAAAAATTTTTGTTTTAATAAAACATAAAAAAATAAAGTACTCTCTACACTCAGCACGGGGCTCAAACTCACAACCCCAAGATCGAGGGTCACATGCTCCACCGACTGAGACGGCCAGGCCCCCTTGCCAGCCTGTCTTTACCCACACTACTTATAAGTTCAGTTAACCAATTTCAAACAACCCAAGTGGGGAGAAGAGCCGCTATAGGCGAGCACACTGTGACAGGCTAGAACCAACGCTCCGGGGTAAGGACGGACACACGGGGAATGCCACTGCCCTAGCGGTTCACACGCTGCAGCAGTGCTGTCCCTCCGACTCCAGAAAAGGAAAAGTTCAACTGTGGTCAGCATCCTCTACCCTAAAAGGCTCAAGAGCAGGAAGCATGTTTTAGAAAGATGTTTGTTTCGGGGCGCCTGGGTGGCTCAATCAGTTAAGTGTAGGACTTCGGCTCCGGTCATGATCCTGCTGTTTGAGCCCCACGTCGGGCTCTGGGCTGATGGCTCAGATCCCGGAGCCTGCTTCAGATTCTATGTCTCTCTCTCTGACCCTCCCCTGCTTGCTCGCTGGCTGGCTCGCTCTCTCAAACATAAATAAATATTTTAAAAAATTAAAGAAAAAAAGAAAGACGTTTCCTAATGGTTAAAACGAAAGTATGAAAACAAGTAAACAGAACGCAACTCTGTTAGTGTTCACGGGCTAAAGTCTCGGTCGTGTGGAAACTTAGCTCTAAACCAGCCCATTTCCCGAGTGCCTTGAGAGCTACAGTTTGGACGCTGATGTTATGACAGACAGTACTGCTGTTTGAACCACCACCACCATCACCACCTCCTTGTGCCAGAAGCTTCCAATTCAAAGCTATGGTAGGTTAAAGGGGAACGCTAGAAGGGCAGAAAGAACGCTATAGAAGAAAGGAAAACAAAAAGGGCCAGAAAGGTATGAAGTAACGCCCCCAATTTGGGGCTTTTAAGAATAGGAAGTCATAAAACCTTTGCAACCATAGCCAATTTGCCTAGGGTTTAAGATCCACTGGGAGTAATACCTAACAAAACAAAATCACAAAAGCTTCCCAGAGACCGCCTGGCTCCATCTTCCAGAAAACCAAAGCCCACGTGTCAACCCACATAGTGTTGTTCAGGGGACCCATGGGTCACAGCCAAAGCCCAGGCCACCACGGAGATCCAAGCCAGGACAGCGCTGCCAGTACTCCCGAATATTCTCTCCAGGGGTTTCTGAGACCTTTCTCATTCCAACTCTCGCCTCGTCTATGTCTGGTAGGTACCAGCTGAAACTAAATCTGTCCCTGGACCTCAGACTGAAGAGTGGAGTACAAACAGATGGAGAGACGTAGAAAACACACTCATTTATCACTCCCAGAGCTGAGAATAAAAGCAAGGCTTTCTCTTTTTCAACAGACGATTCATTCCAATAAATCCAAGTACATAGTAGCAAGCCCAGTCATGGAAGAAAACCGAGCAGAGGAAAACTGAACTTTTTCCTGAGACCCAAAGTAAATATTTCCTGTCTGGATTTGGTGCCACTTGATGTCTAACTCATTTTCCCCATGTCCTGCCTCTGCTCTGCTCCAGAACTGGGCTGGGGATCACCCATGACGTCTGAGCGTCACTCCTGGCCGAGCCCCAGGATTCTGAGCGGCAGAGGAGCAAGGGTTCAGTCGCAGGAAAGCTGAGGGGCACCGAGGCCTGAGTAAACATGCATTCCTGGGGCACTGGAAAAGGTGGGCCACCCAACCCTGGTGCCCAAGAAGGGCCCGAAGCAGGAGCACCGGGAGGGGGTGCTCCACATGTGCTCAGTGACCCTCCCTCCTGCCCTTTCCCAAGATGTCCGAATACATGACCGCCAGCCCCAAATGCTGCTGCCGACAGTCACCCTCCTGATCCAGAGTCCTCTGAGGAAGCCTCTCTGCCCACACAGCCCTTCCTTACCAGACTGCCGGCGCCCCTGACGCACGTGCGTGGACACTTCGTCCTGGGAGGACCAAGCCTTCTTCAGGCGCTCTGGGCTGCAGCGGTACCGGCTGGGGTCTGCACACGAGATTCACGATCAGCCTTGGCCTAGACTCTGACCAACACCCGACCACACCTGTGCTGCCCACCCCAGCTCCAGGGGCCAAAAGCCTCCAGAGCTCCCTCCTCTTCCGTCTTCCATCCAGGAATGTGAGGCACTGGGAGTAGCACCTGCCAACAGGACCGTGCCCCTGACCTTGCAGCAGACCCCTAGCCTTTGACAAAAGGAGCTTCCCCTTCCCGTCCTCCCTGCTCCCTGCAATATAAGCAGTAGGCAGAGCTTCCCCAGGACACAACGTGACCTAGAGATGTGCACAATTAGGGGCAAAGCAGGCAAAGAGGGCACACTTACAGTAGGAGTCCATTTCCAAGATGGCCTCCTTGGCCTGGAAGGAAAGGAAACACACCCCATTACCACCTCACCGTGTACCGTGCCTCCCTTGGTCCCCGGCTTGTCTCTTACTGCACTGGGACACCCACAGTGCGATGCTGAGGTCGATGGCATAGACTGATCTCCACTGTCGAGTGGAGCCAACGTCCAGAGGGGGAGGCACTAGCGGGCCGCTGGCACTGGCTGAGGACCGCCTCTCCCCGCACCCCATCAGAGGGGAGGTGGGGTACCCCCAGGAACTCGCCTTCTGGGGGATAGTGGTGTGGTGGTTCTCCAGGATGAGCCTCTTGATGTGGTGAGTCCAGCTCCGTTTCTCCTCCACTGTCTTGGCCTGGAAGGACCCGAGGGAGAGGGAGCCAGGGGTTATTCTCATCAGCCTGAAGCCATCCACCATAGGCCACGCCTGTCAAGGAGGCAGCGGCAGAAAGATGGCCTGTGCTGGGGCCTCCGTGAGGTTATCGTAACTCCTCAACACGAGCCTGAGAGATGCCCACAATGATCCCTGCCTTCCAGAGAGGGACACCGAGGCTCAGAGCTAAGTGAGCTGAAAAGGCAAGTCTGTCCCCAGCCTCCCAACCCTCACCTGGATGTTGTACTGCTGCTTGCTGTGCTTGTAGTGGGTGACGGTGAAGCACAAGGAGTCTCTGGTGCTTTCGATCAGCATCAGGGAGGAGCACTGGGACAGAAGGAGAGTGCAGTCAAGCACAAGAAGGGCCATTGGGGGGTGGGGGTGACCTGGGACCCCAGCCCCTCGAGACCATCTGGGGAGGCAGGGAGAGTAATCTCAGAAGGACAGAGCTGCATCCACACCAACCCGGAGCCCATGAAGAGGTCAAGAAATGCAGCCTGGGGGCGCCCGGCTGGCTCAGTCAGTAGAGCATGTGACTCTTGATCTTGGAATTGTAAGTTCGAGCCCCATAGTGGGTGGAGAGATTACTTCAAAATAAAAAAATTTTTTAATTAGTTTATTTTGAGAGAGAGAGAGCAGAGGGAGACTGAAAGAGAATCCCAAGCAGGCTCCATGCCCAGTGCAGAGCCTAACTCAGGGCTCAATCCCACGACCTTGGGATCATGACCTGAGCCAAAATCAAGAGTCTAACACTCAACTTGACTGAGCCACCCAGGCGCCCCAAAAATAAAATCTTAAAAAAAAAAAAAAAAAAAAAAAAAAAGTCTGGAGACTGGCCCATTAAAATGGGGAAAGTGGAGAAGGGCGGAAGAGGCAGAGAACATGACAGCAGCCTGGTTACCGGGATGTGACTCTTGTAGACAAAGTGATCGCCTCGCTTCTTGGTGATGAGCAGCGCTTTGTCAAACAGGAAGAAAGTCCTCTCGTTGCGCACACGGTGCACGCGGAACGTACCCTCCAGGACGAGCTCCCCATAGATAGTCAGGTCTGGTCCCTTCCAATTGATGAGCAGCGACTGAATCTCCTGCAGCAGAGAAGCCGGGAGCCCCAGAGTCAGGGAGCCCCAGAAAACTCCTGCGGACCCAGCCACCACCTGCATCCGCCAGACACATGCTGCCACCAGGGCTCCCCACAGGGAAACTAGCCCTCAGCTCAGTCCAGCGGGCGGCCGCCTGCCCTCTCCCAAGCATCACCGCACCCCGCTCCACCACCCCTGCATGCCCCTCCAGCGACCAGCCCTGCAGCACCTGGAGCCGGACTGCATGCTCGTGCCTCCTCTTCATGTCATTGATGTACCAGGCCACGCAGGTCATGGTGTCGATGGCATCCTCCACCACCTCGAAGCCATCTTCTTCTTCATCAAAATGTTTGGCAATTTCCTGTACAGGAGACAGGTGCTTAGGCTGTCCAGACTCAGGCCCCGCCCCTCCCCCAGGCCCCTGCATCCTCCGGAAGACCTTTGGGTTACCTGGAGCAGCAGGTGGTACTTGAGGATGCGCTGGACGGGCTTCAGCAGGTAGGAGCCCAGGGGCAGAGAGTGCTGTAGCAGCTCCTGCCGGTCCCGAAAGAACTTGGCCTGTTGCTTGTCCCGCATGCACTCGGTCAGGGCGGCCACTGAGCTGGGGGGGGCGGGGGGGGGAGGTGGCCATCACTGCCTGGGAAGGCCTAGATGGGGGCGTGTGGTGCTCCAGGCCCACCAAATAACTCTACCCCCCCCCACCCCAATTACTCACTTGGGGTAGTTGTTGCAATACTGGGTGTAGATATCAAACTCCTGGCTCTAAGAAGAGACCAAAGATGGTGATTTCTGGGAGACTGCAAACTTGTGTACCAAACACATGGCCCTGACCCCCAGAGTCTACTCTGCCCCCCTTTCCGCGAACACCTGCAGATCCATCCTTGTACCCACCTCTCTGGGATGCCCCCTCCTCCTAGCAGCCCCTGGCTCCACCCAGAATGCCCCTCCCAGCTGAGGCAGGGCACCTGGCACTCACCCCTGGCAGAAGCCTCTGAGTCCCCAGCAAGGTGGCACAAGAGGCAAGGACCCAGCCCTTCTTACCCTTTCCACAAAGCAACTGGCCACAGCCACGGGGTCACTATTGCAGCCGTCCAGGTCTCTGAGTAGCTGGCTGGGGGAGGGGGGAGTGGTCATCAGACCCCAGACAGCTCACAGCCTCCATGGCCACCAACAAGTCCCCTCCCCAACCTCCTGGTTCCCAGATACACAGCCAGCCCTGGTGTCACACTGAAGAGTCAGGGCTTCCTCCCCCCTGCCCCCCCCCGCCTTAGAGTGAGCCCCACACAGGCCAGCAACCACAGAGAGTATTCAGCACTGCCACAAAGATGGGGAGCAAAGGAGCCCCACATGCTTAGCAAGCAAGAGAAAGGGGACACCAGTACCCACCTCGGGAGGAGAGACAGCTCCTCTGCAAGCAGAAGGAGTCAAACACACAAAGGCAGAGATTAAAGGGGGAGGAAGAAGAGGGCTAGGATTCCCAAAGGAAGCAAAGCCCCCACCCCCTCCTTGCAGATGCAGGGAAGGGAGCACCTGAATGTGGATGGGGTGCTATGGGAAACCCTAACAACAATGCTCCCCTGTGGCCTCCTCCCATGCATCTCTCGTCCCAACCCCCACCAGCACCCGGCCCGCCCCCCTGCACCTGCCCTCCGGCCTTCTGAAGCTTGCACAGGAGGAAGTCTCTCAGCCCATCTCAGAGGGCCCGGGGTACAGTTCCTCCTGTCCTATCAATGCTGTCCCCTCATGTACTCTCCTCCCGACCAGTGCCCTTGCCCTGGAGGATCTGTGGGCCCAGGCAGCACACGCCGAGATCCTCAAGGAGCCCCTTTGCCCTGAAGCAGCCTCCCGCCAGGCCTCACTCAGCCTCTCCTTTTGCCTGGTCTGTTCGTTCACCTAATGGGTCAGATCACCTCCAGGGAGCCCTAATTTCCCATGCGATCAGCGGGAAGGTGAAGAAGAAGTTAAGAGATGTGCAAGAGGGGGAGAAAGATGGAAGAGACAAGAGGGCCACAGAGAGACAGAGAGAAGAGCATCACATGCCAGAGTCCAGCCATTCCCTGAGGGGGTGCTGGCCTGGGCTGGACCCAACATGCAAATGGCCTCAGATGGTCTCCCCTGTCTGGCAGGAAGCACATCAGCCCAGGGCACATGATCCCACACCCCCTCTCTCCTACAGGGAACTAATTATAGCGCTGTACAGGGAAGGAGCACCATTACCCACTCATAGTCAGTGATCAGGCCCCCGGCCCACATGTCACAGCCCAGGAGACCAGGCGCATCCAGGCTCCTCCCTAGGCCCTGAGACGGGCCTCACAGGCAGAACACAGTGCGTGTTAGGCCCACTCCATACCTGTTCAGTGCATAGATGTTTTCTATGTTCCCAAAGAGGGCGCTGACTTGTTCTGGCTGCAGCAGCCCAGGAGTGTCAATGATCTTCAAGAGGTAGTCCTGCAGAGAGGGAGGCATCAGAGCCCGCCCCCCCCCACCATCCCCCGGTGCAGTTCCATCCCCCACTTCCTCCAGCCACACCTCATTTCTGTACTGCATTCACAACTATAGTGTGACTTCAAAGACGTGGCCTACCGTACGGGGCTGCCCTGTTCCCCACCCCCCCATGAATCTCCATTCAGAACTTCAGAAATAGGGTCTATGCATATGTAACGAGTCAAGGATCTCAGGACGATATCCTACTGGATTTAGGGTGGACCCTAACTCCAATGACTGGTGTCCTTATAAGAGGAAAGGGCACAGAGAAGGTGGCGAGAGGAAGCTGGAGGCAGAGGTGGGGATAATATACCAAGAGGCCACGGAACACCAAGGACTGGCAGCAACCACCTGGCAGAGGCCGGGAGATGGCGCGGAAGGCACTCTGCCTCCTAAATCAGGCCAGACTACATGTCTGCGTTTTACCCACGCAGGTGTGGCAGCCGTAACACACCCCAAACACAACTCCCTCCACAGAGCAGAAGGCTTCCTCAGCAGCAGCCACTCGGCCACCTTCCCACGTGCCCACAGTGTGAAATGCTTCACCAACATGGCCCTGCGAGGTGGGTGGGTCTTCACGTCCCAGGTGAGGGACCTGAGGCTCAGGGGCTGTCGCAGGTGCCCGAGACCCCGTAGCCAGGCAAGGACAGAGCAGGGATCTGGGCACAGGTGGGCAACCTCCAGGCCAGTGTCCTCACTGTCCGTGAGCACAGCAGTCCCCGCCCCTCCCCACCAACCGCGCCTGCCCCCTAAGGGCCTGCAGGAGGTTCTGCACCCTGGCTACTGATGTGACCTGAAGTAAGGCAGTGGGAGCAGTCAGAGCTCCCCAGGGCACGACACCTGAGACCTCCCCACCACTCCCTGGGAAGCAGGTCTTCTGCAACAAACTACCAGGGAGAAGCCGGGCCACCAGGAGCCAGAGGCCGCCCCCCGCCCCCCAACCTCAGCCCGTCGAGCGGCGGGCCTCACCTCCACGATGCTGCGCAGGTCCTGCACGTACATCCGCTCCGTCTCCACGATTTCCCGCACCACTCGGCCCAGGTAGCTGAGCTTGTGCGCCGGGGCTGCCGGGGCCCGGCTGCTGAACGGGGACAGGGGCCCCCTCACGCTCAGCCAGCCGCTGGAGTTGGGGTTGCCGTTGGCGGGGTGCCGGCCGCGCGGGGAGCCCGCCCCGTTCTTGGCCGCGGCCTCGGAGCCGCTGGGCTCCTCCATGGCACCGCGGCTGTCCCGGGACGAACCCGATGAGGAGGTGGTGGAGGTGAGGCTCACCGGCCGCCCCTGGCTGCCGTCTTGGCGGAGGGCGGCAGACACAGGCATCCTGGCATCGCTGCCTGGCGAGGGCACTCCGGGGAGATTCTGGGCAGGACAAAGAATTCAATCTGAGGATCTTCCCAGAAACAGGAAGGGTGGCTGCTGGGGGAGGAGGGAATGGGGAGTTAGTATTTAAAGGGTACGGAGGTTCCTTGCTGCGAGGTAATAGAAGTCCTGGGGATGACACCGGTGACAGATGAGCAACACTGGGAATGCACTTAATGCCGAGGAAACACCATGCACTTAAAAATGGTTCAAATGGAAACGTTATGTCTTTGCATTTCACCAGTGCTCAAAACAACAGCTGTGAATGTGGAGGGGGTCCCTCCCTCCAAGCCCACCAGCAGGCACAAGGAGGCCCAAGTAGCATGCCTTCCTCCACCAGGCTTTCCCAAGGTGAGGGGGGCAGACCACATCCAAGGACAATAAAGGGCTCAGAAACCTGAGCTCCAGAAAAGCAGAGAGGAGATCACCACCACAGCAGCAGTCAGGGTGCCTTCTGACGGAGCCCCAAGTCCGCCCCCACTGCCCCAGCAAAGCTCTCAGCCTCTCGAACCTCGGCATCTCAGCACCTACCCGAGGGCAGAGTTGGCAAGGATGCCGCAACCTGCTGCGTGTACAGTCTGAGCGCGGTGCCTGGCACGGGTGAGGGCTCCATAGACCATCAGAACAGTGATGATAATAGCGACTGTCAAAAAGCACTTCCCAAGCGCCCACTTGTCGGGGCCTGTGCTGGGGTCACAAGGTGAAGATCTTGCTAACACTGGGATGCCTGGGTGGCTCAGTCGGTTAAGTGTCCAACTTCGGCTCAGGCCATGATCTCACAGTTTGTGAGTTTGAGCCCCGCGTCGGGCTCTGTGCTGACAGCTCAGAGCCTGGAGCCTGCTTCGGATTCTGTCTCCCTCTCTCTCTGCCCCTCCTCTGCTCATGCTCTGTCTCTCTCTCTCTCTCAAGAATGAATAAACATTAAAAAAAAGTGTTTTTAAATTAAAAAATTTAAAAAAAAAAAGAAAAAAAGAATCTTGCTCTTATAATCTAAGACAACACACATGCCAGAGGGTAAGATTCTCCTCAGGATTACATGTCTGGGGCACCAGCGACTTCACCAGGAACCTGAAACCTTCTGGATGCTGACAGGGAAGACAGAGGAGATAGTACAAAGGCTACCCAACCCCCAGCACCTGGTGTAAGGCCTGACTCAACCCAGCTCCCAGCGCCCCGGAAATGTCCCAGGGCTGAGCCATCCATGAGCCTCCCTAAATTCCCTCTAGCACAGCTCCATAAGGAAACCAGCAAACACGAAACTGCTCCCGGGCAAGGCAAACACTGCCCCGGGTGGACTTTACTCCCTGAGCAGGTGGTGCTGTTCACAGGCAGGCCAACCTGGAGCAGTAAGTCTGGGAGGGGCTGTGGCCTCTGGAAGAAGAGGAACATTCTGCCCCAACCCCAGAAGACTGCAGCTCACCAGCACCACTTTCCAGAATGGGTATTTCATTGCTGTTCCCAGAGGGACAAAGTTCTAGAACATCACTGTCACTACCACTGACCCAAAGTCTTCACCTCTAGTTCTAGGGCTCAGAAATTACTAGACCACAGCTACAGCTAGGAGAAGGACCCAGAAAGGGGCCTCACTCCGGCAGCCTTGAATTTCCCCCTGCTTTTCTGTGCCTCTGCCCCAACCAGGAACAAGTACCCCTGAGCTCTGGCTTTTGCAAAAGTTCTCTTTGCCTGGACATGATCTCCCCGTCTACCCCAAGTCATACCACCCCCCAATGTGTGTCACTGTACCTAATCCTCGAGTTTCAGATTAGAAGCCACCCCCCTTTCTAGAAACCTCCCCAGAATACAAACCTGGAGACCCCCTTCTACCTACTCCTACAGTGTCCCAGGATTACCCCTACACCCCCTGTATGACTGTGACTAGTGTGAGATCCCCTGCCCTAGACTGTAAGTTACCTAAGCTCAGTGGCCTTAAAGATGATCTGGCAAATGGTGAACAAACCATGCTTCTCCTGAGTTAAAAGTCAAGAGTCCAGCAAGGACCCTCTCCAGCACAGCACTTTGCCACTGTGGGTCTCAGCTTGGGCAGGGGGAGGGGTGTCACCTCCTTGCCCATCTACATACAGGAGCCTCTCATTGTGCAGATAAGGACACAGAGACAGCGCTGAGGCCATTCCAGCCTTCTCCTTCCCTTCCAGGCACAACAAAGGAGGATTCATTAACAAGCTCATCTTGGTGAAACTCTGAGCAACTCAGAGGAAAGCCCCTTGGGAAATGCAACATTGCTCCTTTTTCCTCCCTCCTCAAAAGAGCCTTTAAAATTAACCAACTAGGCCTTTCTACGGAACCAGCCCGCAGGGTAACACTGTCATTTCAGCACAAAGAAAGACACAGATCCAAACTCCGCCCCCAGCCCTTGACCCCCAGTCCGGTGGGACTCTGGTGTCCTTCATAGCCTGCTGCACTGTCAGGCACCCACCCCCCCATACCCCCCCCCACCCCAACTCCCTGCTGTCAGTAGCAGCTGGAACAATGGAGCAGAAACTTATGGCCTAAGACCTTTCCCAGATCTAACCTGGGGTCAGTCAGCCCCCAAGGGGATGCTAAATGGCAAAGGCCCAGGTCCCTGATGGATTTCACATCCGGCCAGGTCAGTTTTGAAGTAGAAGATTAGCCACAGCCCCCGTCCCCCGCCACACACTCTCACAGGGAGATTAATCTCTAAGGGGTGCCTTCTGAGGGTCACTCTTTGGGGACCCCACTGCCATATGAATACAGAAACAAAAGCATCTTTTCTCCTTGGAGAAATTTCCTCTGGTTGAACATAGTCTTCTGCCTGCAAACCAAGCTCCCATTCTCAAAGTCGTGCCCAGGAGTCCCCCTGGGGCTGAGACGAAGCATACCAACCAAGAGCTGAACCGTTCTAAGCGCTACGGACACAAGCCACCTGCATCTCCCAACGACTCTACAAGGTCAGCACCATTTTACAGACGCAGAAACTTGAGGCCACAGAGGTAGCATGTGGTAGCGCCTGGATTTGAACTCAGGCACACAGGCTCCAGTGTTCACACTCCTCTGCCCCAGCACGCTGCCTCCCTAATGGATTTCACACAAGCCAGGGCCACCACAGACTTGAATGGGTTGGCTTTGCCTCAGCATAAGCCGTGGGGGGCTTATAAAGACTTGTTTTAATGCCATACTAACAAAAGCAATGGAGGTAAAGGAATGAAAGTTAAGATTCCTTCCAGCTATTTCTAGACCAGCTACTATGTGACCTCTGGCCCTTTACCCTCCTGTTGGAACAATGTGGTAAAATACAGATTCCAAGTCAAAGGATAGCAGATCATGGAGAAGGGGAAAAGCTTGAGGTCACTGGGATCGCACTGTAATTCCTCACATGAGACAAGCTCTGCAGGGACCAGGAGCCCCAGGATCAGGAGGCTCTGTGGGACAGAAAGCTTGCTGGAATAGATCTTAAAGACCCAAAAAGGGCAGATGACAAGCATGCGGGGCAGTGAGAGCAAACCAGGCAGAGTCCGGGGGAGTGGAGGGGGAGGCGCTGTTAGTAGAGTCTGAGTGTAGTCTGGTCCTAAAAGCCTGATCCCAACCAGTACTGTGTGTGTGTGGTTGGTTCGGACTCCCAACAAGATGGCAGAAGGACTGCCCACATGCCCCTGGGCAAAGGCAACTTTCCTTCCTTCCTCTTCCCTGAGTAGCACCCCAAACTGTTAAGATTCACCTCAAAGCCAAAATTAGAACCCAGGTCTTCAAACTCATCTGGAAGACACAGTCTGCTGGGGAAGTGGAAGCCTAGAGAAGGAGGTGACAGAGAGCAGCCAAACCCCTAAGCCAGATGCCCACACCCACCCTCTCCCACCACACCCAGTCCCCAGTTCCTCTAAATATCCCCCAGCCGTGACCTCTTCCATCTCTCAACATGAGTCAGTCCAATCATCAATCAATGAATCAATCTTCTGGAAAACTCTGTATCTCCAGTCCGGTCCCCTAAGCCTTTCTTTTTGATGGACCCAAGAAGTGGCTCAGACATACATTTTGGGAGGGGGAGGCAGAGGCAGGAGAGGAATGGAGATTCGTATTTTTTTTTTTTTTAACTTTCTTTAAAGTTAAAACACAGTCCGCACCCTTCCTCCACCCACACCTCTCAAGGTTATCAACTCCACCCGCTGAGGACCTTCCCCAGGCAGGGAGGCAGGCTGCAGCAGGTCCCTAGGATTCCCAGCACGGCTGACGGGGTCAGGTCCCACATCCTCTCCTTCTCGCTAGGTGTCAGCACCATGCCCCCAGCTTAACCCACACCCCTGCTTCCAACAGAAAAAAGTGACAAAACCCACAATTAGCCCCCCTGTTCTGTCCTCAGGCTTCTGGTCACCGAGGCAAAAGGAACCTGCCAACCCCCACCCCCACCCCATGCCCACCCCTCCACCAATGTCAGAAATGATGGTCCTACAGAGAGGCACTCACCCGGAACCTTCTGGAGAACCTCTCCTTTTCTGGTCTTGGGGAACCCCCAGGACTCAGCAACATTCCCTTCTGGCCCACCCTCCTTGGCCGGTGGGCTGAGGAGAAGGCAGGAGAGGGAGAGAGGCCCTCGCTGGACAGCCCTCCGTGCGGGCCTGCTCTGGAGACGCCCCAGAAAACATTTTGCCTCAGACAGGCTGGGCCCCGCTGCGGAGGAGGCTGATGTCATCCTTTCACCTGCCGCCCTTCACCCCACACCCAAGAAGCGGAAGCCCGACACACCTGCCCTGGAGGCGGGCAGGAAAGGAGCAGGGGGCTCTCCCAAAGGCAACTGCTCCCAAATCCCCCCGGCCCTGAACTCCCACCTCCCCAGGGGCTTCCTTCATCTATCAATGGCACCTCCTATACTCTCCGAAGGCTCCAGAACCTGCCACGGGCCTTTGACCTTCCCCAGAACAATCCCCCAACTCCTGTCAGGAGCTCCTCAGAGAGGGTACCAGAAAGAAGCAACAGAACACAGCTAAGGCTTCTCCAGACACACACAGCAGGAGCAAGGTGAACCTCCTCAGAGATCTCAAACAGGTGCTAAGCTCGCTCAGCCGCGCTGTGGCCCACAGCTCCGCGCCCGGCTCCTGCCTGTCTCTTCTTGCCGCTCCTCCTCGGCCACACCAGCGAGAGGACACCTTTCACCACAGCCTTAGACAGGAGGATCCCTGAGAGGGTCTGGCTCTTTGCCCCTTTCCAGAGCAGCTTCCTTACCCGGGCCCCTCCCAGCCCTCCCCGGAGACTCAGGGGCCCAAAGCACCCTAAGAAAGGACAAGGGAAGGCTCCCTGGGGAGTGACTATGTTCCATGTGTTCAATGTGAGCAACGTGACTGTCACAGAGGCCATGCAAACAGAGTGAGCAGGGTTTCTGGGTCACAAACTCAGGCCAGCTGGCTCAAATTCATTTCCCCTCATGAATTTTATTTTCCCTGGTGAATTCCTTTTCCCACCACCCCAGAACAGCAGGGGCCACCAAGTGTGGCTGAGTCCCTTAAAGCAAGACCTCAGTTGCTGGGAAGAAAAGGGATTGTGGCTGCCAATGGAGCCCTCCCACCTGAATTCTGGGAGGAAATCTGGGCCTACAGACTGACATCCAGAAAACCTCCCAGCCTGGCCTTGGAAGGGAAAGAAAGCCCTTGGCATCTGTCTCAGAGGGAAGACCACACCTTACTGTCCCCATCAACCCCACACCCCCAACATTTGCTCGTGATGTTTTTCATACCTGATGTTATGTCCCAGATCCTCTCCCCCTACACAAATTCAGTCAAATCACCTCCTTCAGAAAGACCTCCTCAACCACTTCCAGCCCATTCAACACACACACAGACAACTGTAGGCTGTGCCCCTCTTCCAAGACTATCCACATCCTAATCGTTGGATATAAGGAACGTACAGATGTTGCTTTATACGGCAAAAGAGACTTTGCAGATGTGATGGAGTGTAAGCTCCTGAGATGGGGAGATCACCCCAGGTTACCGGGGTGGGCCTGATCGCAAGGGTCCTTACAAGAGGAATGCAGGAGGAATCATAAGTTGATGTGACAAGAAGAGCAGAGGGACAGACAGAAAGAGGCTGGACGATGCCAGGCCACCAGCTTTGCAGACAGAGGGATGGAGCCAAGAGCCAAAAGGATGGAGGCAGCCTTGGGAGGCTGGAAAGGCTAAGGAGATCAATCCTCCCCTAGAGCCTCCAGAAGGACACAGCTGTGGGTCCAGATTCAGTTCTGACCTCCAGCGCTGTAAGGTAATAAATACATGTTGTTTCAAGCAACTAAGTTTGTGGGGTTAGAAAAGCCACAGGACACTAATAGACACACACTTCTTTTAACTCTAATGACCCTGAGTTATCACTTAAAGTGCTGGTCCTTGGGGGTCCGTATGTGCATGCTTTTCCTCTGGACTAGACAGGAAAACCCAGTGGGGCGGGGCCTCCTTTCCTGTACCCTTCCTTCACCCCCAGAGAGCAAGGCACATACTAGATGCTCAGTAAACACCTGCGATAGCACCCCTCACCGTTCCCACAGTAGGTGAAGGATAAACAGTGGTCAGAACCGAGGCCTGAGCCAGTTCCTTCTAGACGAATGAGTTTCTATGTTAGGCACTGCCAGCAAGTTTCAATCTGCCAAGAGGTACGCAGGAGCGGTGACTGCAGTCCTGTCCCACTTGGCCCCAGACAATGGACTAGAGTAGGGGCGCAGCTGCCTTGCTGTCATGCCACATATCAAGTGACCAGCCAGAAAAAAAAAAACTGAGAGGAAGGGAAAAGTGGCCAAGGAACCACTCTGGAATTTGAAGAAGAGACTACAATAAGGTCCCCCTACTAATATTCCAGGAAAAGCTATCTACCAGGAAGTCTCATATACATATATATGAAAGGCAAATGAGAGCAATTACCGTTGATTAGAAATTGCTATTGTCGGGGCACCTGGGTGGCTCAGTTGGTTAAGCATCCCTGACCCTTGATTTTGGCTCCAGTCATGAAATTCTCACTCCCTCTCTGCCCCTCCCCCACTCACATTCATATTCATTCTCATTCTCTCTCTCTCTCAAAATAAATAAAACTTTTAAAAAAATTGCTATTGCTCACAGCCAGGGTAGGTCAACTTGGCTCCCACCACAGCCTGTCACTAAGGGAAATGACACAATGTCCCCAGAAGACGGAGCAGCTAAAGCTGGTGCTACAAATCATGGACAGATTCAATGTCCCAGAGGCCCCACCACTCTCATCACTAGGCCAAAAAGGCTCACAGGACCCCCACTCCTTACTGGCAAAATTCAGGAACCTAGCCCTGCAAAGTAGCCACCTTGTTGTCCCTAAACCCCCCACCCCCCACGGTGCAGGGACTGCTAGATTTGAGGCCTCCAGGCTGGGGTAGGGGGAGGGGAGCAAACAGGAGCCACACCTTCAACAGTCAGCATTTACTGTTGTATCACATTCAAAGGCATTGGAGAATCTCAGCAGAAACCAAGTGGGAACAGAGGGATCCCTCTGCGTCCCCAGCAGAGGAGAGAGAATATGCAAGAGCACGTGTGCATGGACGTCCATGGAGCAGACGTTACATGCACTAAATGGATTCACAGGCTTTGGAGTCAGGCAGACCTGGTCTGAAAGCGAGCCCTGCGTGGTCTTGGGCAAGCCACTTGACCGATTCAAGTTCCTCATCTGCAAAATGAGAACAATAACACTAACCTCACTGGTCGCCAAGATTGAGATGATACAAATAGACCAATTCGTACACAGTAAGCCCACTATAAATGGTAGGATGACAAGGAAAGACAAATTATTATTTGTTGCACAAGCACTGGGACAAGAGATATTTTTCCAATTTGTGCCTAAAATGTTCACCTCCATCCCAAATTAATAATAAAGATAAAAGTGTTAAACTTGGTGAGCTAGCATGACCTAATCCTCCCCCACCAACCATTCATCATTTATAATCCCAACATCAATTTGAACCATGATCTTAAATGAAAAAATATAGAGTGCTTCAGCAGGAAAGGAAAACAGTCTGATACCCATGCCCAACAGAAGGGCAAGCCAGAAGATGAGGTATAAGTGAGTCAGAGTCCTTTGCTGTAGCAGGCAGGGCACATTCCTCAGGGTTCTACAGGGAGAAACAGCATGTGCTACCAAGAGCTAACGATGAACAGGGCCATGGAGGGTAATAAGCCTGAGCAGAACAGAATTTAAGGAAATGTAAGGTAGCAAAAGCACAAATGAGTGATCAATAAAAATCATCCTTGACACTAGTCCCTGGGTTACTGTGGGTTTTTTTTTAAGTTTTTATTTTATTTTTTTTGAGAGAGAGAGAGAGAGCAGAAGAGCAGGGGATGGAGGGAGGGAGAGAGAGAGGGAGACAGTGAATCCCAAGCAGGCTCTGACTGTGAGAGCTGAGCCCAATGCGGGGCTCGAACCCACGAAATGGGAGATCATGACTTGAGCCAAAGTCAAGAATCGATGTTTAACTGACTGAGCCACCCAGGCGCCCCACTAGTTCTTGGGTTTTAAAGAAAAAATGAAATCCAGCTCCAAGGTGGACATGGGAAGGACTAGGACATAAAACAAAACCATAAGGTACTAGGAAAAGCCTTGCTATTCACCCATTTCCTAAATCACAGAGAATGTCAAAGAGGGGATAGCAGCAGAAAGCATATGGGCTCAGGGACCCCAGCCGGCACTGCTCAAAACCAGCCCTAGCTCTACCTCCAACTAGCTGGATGATACATAAGGAGCAAGGCAGTGAGCAATCTATGCCACAGTGTCTACCCTCTCATTTAGGGATAACAGTCCTTGCCCTTCCTAAGTCGTGAGCTTCAGAATTCACTGGGCAAGTATTTTCAAGCACTCACTTTGCACAAAGACATTGTGGCAGCCTTGTGGGAGACAGAGATGAATCACACAGAGACTGCTCTCAAGAGCGGATACTCTATCAAGAGAAACAAGACAAGCCCATCAATAACAAAAGGAGGTAGAGAATGGGGTCATGAGCAGCATGGGAGTTCAAGACTGTCTCCAGTTTGGAGAATTCATTCCACACTTCTGAGCATGATGCTAGGCCCTAGGGATACTGAAATGAATAAGACACTGTCCCTGGCTTTGAGGAACCAATTCTAAAAGGAAAGCCAGCCATATAAATAAGTTATCCACAAAGCAATGCCTTGAGGGCTGGTACAGAAGTACAAATACATAAACTGTGCTGTGCTAACAGAAGAGGGAATAACTAGTGCCACCTGGGTGACCTGGGCAGCTTTAAAGGAGGTGATACTTCAGTTGAGCCTTGAATGATGAACAAGGTTTTACTTGCCAAGTGAAGAAGGGACGTGAGGGCCCTTGATGCAAAGGCAGCAGCATGGAAGAGTTGAGTCCCAAGGAACTGGGGCGGCTCACAGCAAGAGGCCAGGCTGGCAGGAATGGGAGAGACTGTAGGCATCGGCAATAGCTCTGCGGGAAAGGACACACCCGAGCCATGCCTGGAAGAACAACTACTGAGACAGGTAGGGAAGGGCTCTAGGAGATGAGGTGTGAGAATGTGCTCCAGAAAGGGACAAACTGCACGTGGGGAGTAGGTGTCCATATAGCCAAAGAGTGTTCAGGAAGAATCCAGAGGCCCTAGAAGGTGCTGTTTGTAGAGAGCTTCAGGGAGGACAAAGAGGGAAGGACCCAGGGAAGCATCTGCTAGAAAGAACAAGACCTGTTCCAACCCTTGTGAAGGGGACAGAAATGAGGATCCCAGTAAAGGTGAAGACACAGCTTCGTGTAAATTAGAAGCTTCTGAAAGCAGGAAGAGAACACCTACTCTACAAAACTGAGAGACCCGGTGGGGGGGCGCTTAACTGGAAGAAAATGTCCCATTGGGATTCCAGGCCAAAGGCTCTCTCCTGGGCTGGGGACTGGTCAGAATACATCTCACCACCTGAGGATTTTTTCCCTTTCCCAAATTCTCACATTCCCTCCCTAAGCAAATTAGAATTAGGGGGCAAGGCTGCGCAACAGGGTGGCTACCCCAAATGCAACTTCCTCTCTACTTCTAAGCATGACCATCCAGACCTAGAAAAGTGTGTAAATGTGGGCAACATCCCACCACCCCCCTTAGCGAACTGCTTCCATCCATCAAACCACGCAGGCCTCCCCCGTCTCTCGGGCACTACAGCAAAAGCGCTCCTATGACCCCTCCTTCTTTGCCGGGGACGCTGATCTTGGGCCTGGTGCCTGACCCAGAGAAGTTAGGAAAGTGGATTTTCTTTTGTAAGGCAGACTGTATAGGCTCTCACAACAAGTGTCGACTCTCAAAGGCAGCCAAGCCCTTTAGGCAGCAAGGCCTTCACGGATCCCTCTCCCAGAGTCCAGGAGGGCCCCTCTCCACCCCACAGCACCCGTCTCCACCCCCGTGGCCACTTCCCTTCTAAAGGGCCTCAACCAGGGAGGCCCAAGAAACTCATCCAACCAGTTCCCAGGTGGAAGGAAAGGAGCTTTCTCCCTTAGCTGAGAGGTTAGGAGACCAGAATGCAGATAGGAGGGACAGCTGTCACCAAAGCCCCGATTCTGCGGTGAGGGGACGCACGTGGCATGGTGCAGCACAGGCCGAGCAGCACAATCCTGCTCCTGGAAAAGCCAGGCCTTGATTCAAGGTTAAAAAACATAGTCAAGTCAGGGTGGCAATCTGCCCCCTGACCTCCCTGCTCCTGCGGCCCGGAGCTCCAGAAGTGGTGGGCACAGCCCCTGCCTGGCAGCGTGCATCCGGGATGACACAGGGTGGGGGAGAACTTCCTTTCACTTGCTGACCTGCCACCACTTGATTTTATCCAAAATAACCACCCTCTGTGGATTCTGGGAAGAAGAAACTTCAGGAAGAAGTGGGAGATTAACTCTGCTTTTCCCGGCACGTATGCGCTTTTGTGCTGGGTCACTCCACTAGCCACCCAACTCTAACGTTCAGAAATCAGAAGGCCCTCTGACACTCCCAGGAGAACCATCTACAGTCACCTCTAAAATAGGAACAGAGGGCTGCCTTGCTCTTACCCAGCCACAGTTGACAAACCATTAGAAGCCAGGGTAGGATAAAAGAAAAGCAACAAAACAACAAAAACAAAAACAAAAGTAGCTCTCCTACACCTAATGGGGCGCCTCAGTTTCTGAACCCCCAAGGGAGAAACCTACCTTTTGCCCCCAAACCTGAAGCTGGCCAAGGTTTCACAGGGGAGTGTGTAAAGGCCTGGAGGCCCCCAGCTGAGAGTCTAGGGCCCCTGGTACCCCCTGGCCTGGCCTCAGCCAGGTACCTACCGCCTTCCTCAAAAGGGCTCCCATCGGGGAGCACCGAGAGGGCCGCCTGGGGCCGGAGCTGCGCCCTCCCAGCCCCGGCAGCCGAGCAGTTAACAGGCTTGGGGCGAGCAGCGGGCTGCCACCGACAGCCTCGGGAATTAAAGCGCCCGCTGCCTCCTGCGAAAGCTCTTCAATCAATGTCCTATTCAGAACCAGTTCTGCGTGTGGGTCATACTTTCTGCATTTCTTTCATTCCTGGTTCCTGGGGGCCCTCCCCCCACCCCCCACCCCCCCGACAGAGGAAATGAGGCTTCTCACCCTAATTCAGCCAGGTCCCTGCTGGGTGAGGACCCTGGCCACGGTCTCGCAGGTAAGCACTGCCCGGCTGAGGACATGCAAATATCTAAGCAATTAAACACAAGGGGACACTAACTGCAGGAAGTCAAATACTGAAGACACTTGAACAAAGCCAGATCATTCACCAGCACAACAATACTCCATTTATGAGGCTCCTCCCCCACCCCGGGCCCTCAAAGCCTGAGGCTATTAACCCTTGTCCTTACAACAGCCAGGAGCACAGGGAAGGAGCAGGTGGGAAGCAGGCATTAGTATCCATTTTACAGAAGAGGAAACTGAGGTACAAGTGGCTCCCCAAATGCCAGATTGGAATACCAACTAGCACGTTATTAGGGTGCACCAGGCATTGTGCTCAACACAACCTCTGTTTAGTCTCTTCACAACAACCTCAAAGTCCAGAGCCGTGGGCTCATTTACCCAAGGCCGAACAGGGAGAGAAGAGGGGAAAGCCAGGGTTTCCAGGAATCCTGCTTCCAGAGCTCTTTGCCATTCCTCCCGCCATTCCTCCCATGGGGCCTTAGGAGAGGCAGATGGCACTCCTTCAGCCCACCCTGTGGGAATGCCCTCAGGGACTTTAAGTTTTACAGATAACAACTTGTACAATTTAAAGCACACACAAGTTATATAAGGGGCAACCTCAGAAAGAGGGCAAAATGGAGTCACCTGGGAATTCATATCTCCCTCCTAGAAGCTTCCAGGGATGGTTTCTGTGCCTGCTGAGGGATGGCCCAAGGACCAGCACACAGGCTGCCCTTCTCCACCTGGTCACAGTGAGGGGTGCTCATCCGCACAGCAGCTCAATGAGTGGCAAGTACCCTAAGGTGTCTTCTGTGAATGCTCTGTCTTCTTAGTCTTCTTAACTCAATTACAGCCTCCTGCAGGTAAGGACCAGATCTTGAGGGGGGGGTACCCTTTTTCCCCCAGGTCTTCTGGCACTCAGGTGCCTACTACTGATTTTGGCAGATGTGCAAGCACATGCCAGGAAAAGGTCACAATGAAGCACACGGGTGGACGGTATTTTCTGCGCTCTCATGGGAGAAAAAGACCTTCCCTAGAGGAGGCCCAGAAAAAGGTTTGGGAATGGAGAGCCAAGCTGTTCACCTCTTCTCTGCTGCCTGCTCAGACCCAGCCCAGCTGAAAGCTGCAGAATCCAGGCTGAGAGGACTTTCTGTCTGAAAACAGGATTACTCAAACTCGCTCACATTTATTGGCAATATAAACTGCGTGCAGGTCCTGAGAACAGAGCAATACGTTAGACAAATCCTTGCTATCAAGGAGCTTACATTCCAGTGGGAAGGACACAAACGGTTAGGCGAATGATTAATATATTTCTGCATAGTGATAAATGTCATAAAGAAGATAAAGCAGGGAAGAGTGTGAGTGGAGGATGGGGACGTTGTTTGGTCAAAATGGGAAGGCTCTGAGGAGGGGACTCAAGAGGAGTCCTGTGTAAGAAGCAAGCAGACTGCAAAGTTCCAGGGAAAAAGCCTTCCAACAATCCTTTCCTCCACTCCACCTCAGCCACCAACCCACACATTTCATATGTTCCAGAGTTCATCGTCCCCAGTAAGTGCAGACTTCCCAAATATACTTTTAAGCATCCGACTCTTTGCAACCACTGAAGGGGAGCAGAGTATAAACATTACTAACAATACAACGAAAAGCCATCACAAGGGAATAGAAAGTTTGAACAAACTGGTACTCCAAGAGCTAAAATAAAAGAAAAATCTGAGCAAGACTTCAAAAAAGGAGTAAACAGAAATGAAATATACAATATTGAAATTTAAAACCCAATAGGTATGGGCTGGCTCAGTCAGTAGAGTATGCGACTCTTGATCTCAGGGTTGTTAAGTTCAAGCCCCACATTGGCTATAGAGATTACTTTAAAAAAAAAAATCTTGGGGCACCTGGGTGGCTAGGTGGGTTAAGCGGTGGACTCTTGGTTTTGACTCAGGTCATAATCTCATGGTTCATGGGATTGAGTCCCATGCTGACAACACAGAGCCTGCTTGGGATTCTCTCTCTCTCCTTCTTTCTCTTGGGATTCTCTCTCTAGCCCACACACACTCTATCTCTTTCTCAAAATAAATAAATATTTAAAATATAAAAAAAAATAAGGGGTGCCTGGGTCGCTCAGTCTGTTAAGCGTCCGACTTCGGCTCAGGTCACAATCTCGCGGTTCGTGAGTTCGAGCCCCACATTGGGCTCTGGGCTGACAGCTCGGAGCCTGGAGCCTGCTTTGGATTCTGTGTCTCCTTCTCTCTCTGCCCTCCCCTGCTCATGCTCTGTTTGCCTCTCAATAAATAAATGTTTAAAAAAAATAATAAATAAAATAAATAAAATAAAAATAAAAAATTTAGAAACAATTTTAAAAATCCTTTTAAAAATAATAAATAAATGAAACCCAATAGGTAGGTTAAACAGAAAATTAAACACATTAAACACAGCTAAAGAGAGAATTAGGGACATGTAAAAAAAAAAAGGTAAATCATCCTGATTTCAGTGCAAAAAGATAGAAAATATAAACATTAAGAGACACAGAGATCCAGAGAGTTCCAAAAGAAAAAGGAAAATGGGGGAGAGGCAATTTTCAACGATGGAACATAAATGAATTTTCTAGAACAGAAGGTAGACATCTGTCCTCTGATTTAAAGCACACACAAGTTATATTTAAAAGAAGTCCACATTTAGATATATCGTGCATAGTATAAATGAAGAACATCAAAGACTGAAAAGAATTATCTTCAAGGGTTATAAGGAAATATCACAAAAAAACTATATGCCAATAAATTAGATAAGTTAGACAAATTCCTAAATGACACAAACCAATGACTGACTCAGGAAGAAATAGAAAATCTGACAAGAACTGTTAACAAGAGACTGACTAGTAATTTTAAAATTCTCAATAAAGAAAAGCCTACGACTAGAGGGCCCCACTGGTGAATTCTACCAAACACTTAAAGAAAAATTAATACAAATTATTTACAAACTCTTCCAGCAGTAGAAGGAGGAAGACTTCCCAACTCATTCTATGAGACCATATTACCCCAATATCAAGACCAGGCATCACAAGAAAAGAAAGCTACAGTTTAAAATCCCTAATAAATAAAGATGCAAAATCCCCAACAAAATACTAACAAATTGAATCCAGTAACACATATAAGAGTATACACTATGACCGTATGGATTTATCCCAGAAATACAAGTTGGGTTAACATCCAAAAATCAAGATATTAATAAAGTACAAAACAACCTGATAATCTCAGTAGACCCAGAAAAAAACATTTGACAAAGTCTAACATAACATTTTTCCATAATAAATACACTTCCAAACTAGGAATAGAAGGGAACATTCCCATCCTTACAAAGAGCATCTACAAAAAACCTACAGGTACTTCATACTTAATGGAGAAAGACTGACTACTTTTCCCGTAACATCAGGAACAAGACAAGGATGTCCCTTCATGCCATTTCTATTCAACACTGTACTAGAGTTCTAATCAGGACAATGAAGCAAGAAAAAGAAATAGAAGACATTCAGACTGAAAAAAGGAAGAAGTAAAGCTATCTCTATTCACAGATGACACATCTTGTATATAGAAAACCCTAAGAAATCCACTATAAAACCATTAGTACTAATGACAGAGTTCAGCAACATGGCAGGATATAAAATCAACACACAAAAATCAATTCTAGTCCTAGACATTGGAAGTGAACAATCCAAAAAATGAAATTAAGAAATAAAATAACATTTACAATAACAGCAAAAAGCATGAAATACTTTGGAATATATTTAACAAGAAAAGTGTCAGACTTGTGTACTGGAAACCACAAAACATTGTTGAAAGAATCTAAATAAATGGAAAAACATCTCATGTTCTCATGCATCAGAATGTTTAACATTGCTAAGTTGGCAATACTCCCCCAAATCGATGTACAGGCTCAACACAATCTCTGTGAAAATCTCAGCTGGGTTTTTGCAGAAATTGACAAGCTGATCCTAAAATTTCTATGGAAAAGCAAGAGACCCAGAATAACCAAAACAATCTTGAAAAAGACCAAAGTTGGAAGTCTCACAGTTCCTAATTTCAAAACTAACTACAAAGCTACACTTACTAAGACTGGCTATACTGGCATAAAGGCGGACATATAGATAATAGAATTGAGAGTACAGAAATAAAACCTCACATTTACAGCCAACTGATTTTCATCAAGGGTGCCAAGACAATTCAATAGGGAAAGAAGAGACTTTTCAACAAGTAATACTAGGACAACTGGATATTCACATGCAAAAGAATGAATCTGGACATCTAGTTCACACCATACACAAAAACTAAGGTAAAACATATCACAGATCTAAATGTTAAGACCCGAAACTATAAAACTCTTAGAAGAAAACACAGGAAGAAATCTTGCTGAACTTGGGTGAGCAATGGTTTCTTAAGTATCAAAATCACAAGCACCAAAACAAACAAATTGATAAACTAGACTTTATCAAAATTAAACACTATAGTGTTCTAAAGGGCACTATCAAGAAAGTGAAAAAAAAGTGAAAAAACAAATTACAAAATGGGAAAAAATACAAAAGAGTTGTAAATCGTATATCAGACAATAGACTTATAAACTAGAATATCTAAGGAACCCTTACAACAACAATAATAAAACTCAATTTATAGATGGGCAAAGATTTGAATAGACATTTCTCTAAAGAAGATATACATATGGCCAATAAGCACATGAAAATATGTTCAACATCATCAAGCATTAGGGAAATGCAATCAAAACCACAGTTGACACCACTGCATACCCACTAGGATGGCTAAAACCAAAACAATGTTCAACAATAAGTATTAGTGAGCATGTGGAGAA
This sequence comes from Cryptoprocta ferox, assembly GCA_028646485.1. Lineage (NCBI taxonomy): Eukaryota > Metazoa > Chordata > Mammalia > Carnivora > Eupleridae > Cryptoprocta > Cryptoprocta ferox. The sequence continues at coordinate 34,430,611 of CM053560.1, forward strand.
AATAGTACCTTTGCACACTCCTGGTAAGAATGGAAAAGAGTGCAGCCTATTTGGAAAACAATTTAGCTGTTCCTCAAAAAGCTAAAGACTTATCATATGGACCAGCAATTCTACTCCTAGGTACAAAGAACTGAAAATGTATGTCCATACAAAAAGCTGAATATAACCGTTCATAGCAGCATTATTAATAAGAGCCAAAATTTGAAACAGCTCAAATGTCCATCAACTGATGAAAAGATAAACAAAAATGCAATAGATCCATACAATGGAATATTATTCAGCAATAAAAAAAATGAAGGTTTGATAACATTCCACAACATGGATGACTCTTGAAAACATCAAGCTAGTCATTAAAAAAATACATTTTTTGAACTCATTTATGTGAAACATCTAGAATAGGCATAGAGACAGAAAGTAGATTTGTGGTTGCCTAGGGATGAGGGATGGGGGAAAATGGGAAATGACTGCTAATGGGTATAGGGTTTCTTTTTGGGGGGCATAAACTGTTTTAGGGTTGGATAGTGGTAATGGTTGCACAACTCTGTGAATCTACTAAAAACTACTAACCACTTTACATAGATGAATTTTAAGATATGTGAAATATGTCTCAATAAAGTTATAAATTAGTCAATCAAGTCTTAAAAGTAACAAGTCAGTGGGAAAAGTATAGATTCTTACATAACTAGTACTGGAAAATTTGGCTCTTCCTCTGGAAAAATAAAATCAGTTTGATCTTACAAGGTTGAATGGTTCTCTACCTTGGCTGGACATAAACATCACCTGGAGCATTGCATAACCATGCCTGGGCCCCACCCCATTTTTATTTTTTAATATTTTTATTTATTTTTGAGAGAGAGAGACAGGGCGAGTGGCGGAGAGCAGAAAGGTAGACATAGAATCTGAAGCAGGCTCCAGGCTCCCAAGTGTCAGCACAGAGCCCGACACGGGGCTCAAACTCATGAGCCATGAGATCATGACCTGAACTGAAGTCAGACGCTCAATTAACTGAGCCACCCAGGTGTCCCCAAGATGTTTTTATTTTATTGGTCTCATCTGAGAGGATACTCAGACATCAGTACTTTCTTTTTAAAGCTCCTCATAAGGCTTTAGTGTGGAGCCAGAGTTGAGATCCAATTTCATATATAGAAAATACATTCCAGGTGAATTTAAAATGTAAGCATGGGAAGCAAAACTTAAATTTAAAATATATTAATATAGTTATAAAATCAGAGTAGGAAAGCATTTTTTGAACAAGAGAAAGAACAAAAGATTGGTAAATCTGACATTAAAATTAAAACTTCCTTATGAAAAATGACATTAATAAAGACAACCCACAGCTCTGTGTAATGAATATAATCTACCAAAGATTAGTTATTTAACATATATTTTTTAACTCCTACAAATCAACAAGAAAAAGACAATGGCTATTAAAACTCTGGAAAAGTACACAAGAACCAAGAGCATGTGGGGGCAGGGGAGCGTGGGGTTACATGTGGGAAACTTTTCACTGTGTTCTCTTTTGCAGTTTGAATCATGTGGATGTATTACCCAGTTAAATATTACAATTTTTTAATGTAAAGGTCAAAGACTCATAGAATAACATGACTGGCCAATCAACAGGAAAAGTGCTCATCCCTACCTATAATCAAAGTGTAAATTTTATTTCATTTTATTTCTGTTGAGAGAGAGTACAAGCGTGCACAAGAAGGGTAGAGAGAAAGGGAGAGAGAGAATCCCAAGCAGGCCCCGCGCTGTCAGGATAGAGCCCAACCAGGGTTCGATCCCATCAACTGACATACTTGGAAGAGAAGACTGACATGCAGATGTTCAACATGGTATTATTTACAGTGGTGAAAAAATGGAAGCAACCTAAATGTCCATCAGTAAGTGAACTGTGATATAATTCTACAACAGATACCACACAACAGCTGAATGAATAATAAACAAGATTTAAATATACCAACGTGGGAGCACCTGGGTGGCTCAATCGGTTAAAGTCCAACTCTTGGTTTCCATTCAGGTCATGATCTCATGGTTCGTGAGATCGAGCCCCACATGGGGCTCTGCACTGACAACGTGGAGGCTGCGTGGGATTTCTCTCTCCCTCTCTCTCTGCCCCGCCCCGCTTGCTCTCACTCTCAAAAAATAAATAAACATTAATAAATAAACAAACATGGATAAATCTAGCTAACAAGGTTGGATAAAAAATTCAAGTTCAAGGAGAACACATTGACCATGATGCTATATAGGTCAAAATTAAAACAACACAATACCATACGTTACTTGTAGACAACAGTAAAAAGTATAAAAACATGCAAAGGAATAAGAAACATCATATTCAGGAGAATGTTACTTCTGGGGAGGGAGGGAAGAAAAAGGTTTCCCCCAGGAAAGGGAAGCTTCGATGACGTCTGTAACATTCTATCTCTACCATAAATGAGAGAAGTAGGGACGATACAGTTACCACTTGCCAGGTCTGCATAGTGGGAACACAGGGGAGCTGGGTCAGGGTTCCTAGGCAGGGGCGGGCCCCGCCCCCTGAAGACTGACAGAACAACCTGCACCAAGACTGCACACCGAAGCATCTTTCACCAGCATCCAGAACCGAAACAAAGGAACAAAGCTCCCCATGGAAAGAGGCCTGGGATGTTTGAAACTGCAGCTCCTTCCTCCCTGTCATTTTCTGGCCTCTGAAAGTGCGGTGTGGCACCCAGGCAGATGCTTAAAATGTAAATGTACTGAAAGAGGGGCACCTGGGTGGCTCAGTCGGTTGAGTGTCCGGCTTCGGCTCAGGTCATGATCTCGCGGTTCATGGGTTCGAGCCCCGAGTCAGGCTCTATGCTAACAGCTCAGAGCCTGGAGCCTGTCTTCAGATTCTGTGTCTCCCTCTCTCTCTGACCCTCCCCTGCTCACGCTGTCTCTCTCTCAAAAATAAATAAAACACTAAAAAAAAATTTTTTTTTTAATGTACTGAAAGCATTCTTGTTTCTACTAAGGCAAGCGCCCTTTGGGATACCCAGCAGGCCACCTGGGCGCAGGTGAATTAGGGCTGGACCTGCTCTACTGTAACACGTTAAAACCTTGACGTTAAAACCTTGACGTTAAAACCTTGACGTTAAAACCTTGACGAGCCAGACAACCCCCTGCGGAGAGAGTTGTCCAAAAAGCCACATTTTCAACAGAGTTTTCAGTCTTGGATAAAGCTGAGCACCTGTGCCCCGGAGTCACTCAAAAGTTCAAATCTCATCCCTGCCAAGTCCTGGCTGAGTGCTCCTGGACACATTTCCCACATTTCCTTCTCTGGGGTGGGGGTAACACCATTTATTTTGCCTTGTCCAGAGGAGTAGTGATATTATTACTGAAGTATCAACACTTTTAAAAATTTTAGTCAATCTGGTTGGAAATATTTTAAAAGTACATCACGCGCTTCCTTGCATGCATGCCTTCCTAAACAGTCATGGGAACATAATTTAACCTTTTCTGGACGACTCAAGGTCACAATTACCAGCAGAGCGTCCATTAGCGAAATGATAAACCCCCTGCCCAAGGGCCATTCCTCCTAAAGAAGAGATCCAGGCTCTTACACCAGCACTTGCCCTTCCTGCTATTCTGACCTCTGTCCACTCTTACTGTCAATTCCCAGTTGCTCCATGGTCATTTTTCCTCTCCATGCTGGTCTCTTTACAGTCTTTCCTTTGCTGCTTCCTTTCAGCTGTTGGCTTGGAAACGGGATGATACAACATATACATTCATAGAAGTTCAACAGAGTCTGAGGGGGCTGGTGTGAAAAAAAAAATGTAGGAACTGGAGTCCTGGCTGAACTGAGGTTTTCTTGACTATATGCAGGTAAGCAAGGCCATGGGTAGGACAAGTCCTGAAGAGCACACAAGAGGTGACCCACTGCCTTCTGTGGGATAATATGGGACATATTGTGGGATGAACTACACTCAAAATCACCAGCACACCCTTCTGTCTACTTTGCATGGGGGCAAACCCTGCCACGGGCCTGGCAGGCCTGGTCCCAGGGACTCCAGTCAGTAGTAGCCTTCCACTTTTCCAGGCTGCGGGAATACAGAGCTGCCTGTCCCTCCGTCGCAGCAGCTGCCCACAGGTTAACTTTCCCAACTATCCTAGGCATTTTTAGACAGGAATAGAACATATGTGAAAATTCCTTTAATTCCTAAGGTTTCACTGCACAGCAGGACTTCACTTTTACAACAAATATTTATTGGAATCCTACTATATGCAGGAAGCACTGGGGATGTAGCAATGTGCAGGACAGAGAGCGGCTACATGAATACTGGTTCCCTTTTCCTGTCAACACTTGCCAGGTATTGCTCAAGAACCTCCAATTTACACACACACACACACACACACACACACACACACAGTCTTGCAGCCTGTGGAGTAAAAGATATGAATGAATGTTTGAGATCCTTCTCTCCTCTTGAGATCCTGTTATACAGTAAGAACTAGACTTTACTCCTCTGGCATCCCTCCCTCTATTCTTAGCCAGACCCCAGCAATAATCAGCAACTTCAAGGACTCTCGAACTGTGTTTCCCAAAAGGCTGCCTGGACAGCCACCATTGCGCCCACTGGAACCTTTGTCAGGACCTGTGTCCAGCCCCACAATCTGCTCAGCAGGAAAAAGAGTAAATAAGAGTCCTTAAAACTCCCTTCCCCGAGCTTAAACCAGGGCTCCCTCCCCAAAGGCCAGCAAGAGAACTATAAAAAGCCTGGCTCTCCCTTTGCCTGTGTTCCCAGATGGCAACAGCCCACCCACGTGGGGCCTGACCCCCCCACCACTGCCTTCTTCCCCCAAATCCCATGGAACAAAAACAGGAGCAAATGAGACCACCAAGCCCAGATTACTCTCAGGATGGGACCTCAGCACAAGCTCATCACAACCTGTTGATTACACTTTATACAGTTCTCTGTGTTACTCAGGAACAAAGATGAATCAAGCACAGTCCTGCCTTCAGAGAGCTTCTAATCAAAATGAGGGTCACAGAGCAGAAACCCAGTTAACAAGATCAGCCTTCACCCTGGGCAGCCGACTCTCAGAGTGGCTGCTAGCATCCCCAGATGCACCTCCTCTGATCATGGGGTAGTGGGCCCTGCTCAGTTTTCCTTCTCCTCTGACTTAAGACCATCACAAAAACGCCTGGGCATATTCAAGGCCATCTTTGCAACTTCCTCTGAGGCCAGATTATAACTAGCCGTATGCAGTCTCTAGGCACCACTGGCAGGCCCAGCAAATCGCTTCACCACAGGGCCTGTCTGCCGTCCTGCGTGTGCCACAGGGCCCTCAGGGGGTGTGGCCTGGCCACTTCCCCGGGCCTCACCCTCCACAGCCCATCCCTGCTTCCTGAGCCAGGGCAGGGCCCCCAGAAAACCGCTCACCACAGCTTTGACAGCAGTCTTAGATCAGGCTCCTCCCTTTAAGGTCCGTGGTTCCAGCTAAGAGAAGAGACTCCTCAGACAAGCACAGAGCTGAGCAGTTGAGTCCAGGCAGAACCCAAGATAAGGCTCCATCACAAGCCTCTTGCCACCTACGCAATCTGCCCAGCCTCCCCTCCCCCTCCCTCCCTTGCACTCCCTCTCAGAACATACTTTATCTACAGGAACCTGGGAGGGGGCAGATAGTCTTCCCAGCTGTGAGGCAGGGTGGAGAGGCCAAGGACCACGGTGTGATGATTCATCAGGGCTGTTTAAAAGCAGGGGGAATTCCAGAGCAAGGAAGGACCAGGGCTGCCCCCAGCTCACCCTGTCACCTTGGGAAAGTGGCACACACCTGGGAGTCCTGCAACCTCAGCCCAACCATTGGAAACCTAGGCTAGGGTAGAAAAGTCTCGCTAACTAGAAAGCCTGCACTAACTAACCAAGGTTTCTGTTGTTACCTCCCTCCAACTCCCCAACCCTGCCTAACACTTGAAATGAAAAGCCTTTCATCCAGAGCCCTTAGCGATGGCATTAAATATCTTGGGCTACCCCTGACACTTTGGAGAAGTAAGAAGATGATCATTTATTGAACACCTCTGTAGGCTTTGCGAAGCACTTAACGTTGGTTCTCATTGTTCGTGGTCAAACAATACCATACATAGTATGATGACTTGGTGACTAACTCCATTTTACAGGTGAGAAACCTAGGCTCAGAGATTAGCACCGCAGGGCTAGCCAGCTGGAAAGCTGGGATCCGAACCCAGGTGCATCCGATTCCAAACCCTGCCCCTCAATTCCACAGTGGGTTGCTTCAACCGGGTTTCAGCCAACGGAGATATGAAATGAAGGGAAATACTTCCCTCAGGCATTATCTCAAATATCCCTCGTTCAGGAGCCTTCCCAGGCCACCCCATCTAAACATGACATCTCACCCCTTCGAAGGCAATGCACATCCAACCTTCCCTATCACATGTTTCTGCTTATCGCTGACATGCTTTCTATTCACTTTCTATCTTGCATACTGTCGGCTTCCCCCACAGGAAGTCAGTTCCACGAGGTCACGAATTTTTGTGTACTTTGTTCACTGCTGTGTCCCCTGCATCTATATTCGTATACAGTAGGTGCCAAATAAATGTTGAATGAATGAATACTTTAAAATAGAAGAAAAGGAGGATGACCATCCATTCAGGGGAAGAAGGCAAGATGAGAAAAAAGAGCAAGTTAGGGGCTGTAAGAAGAGCCCAACAAGAGGAAATGAAGGTCTGCCAGGTCCCCTGTGTACTCCAGTAGAGCCTTCCTGCTGGCAGTAGTGATTTCCAGCTGCCAAGGCCCCAGCCTGAGGGCTTCTGCTGGGGAGGGCAGGCAGGCAGCCCTGGAACAAAGGCCTATGGACATGCAGCTGGCCAGAGAGGCGGCACAGAGCAGAGGCCTGGGCCAGAAGGGCAGCCTGGGGTGGGAGGAGGGAGGCAAATGAGGAGCTGAAGAGGGCCTTCAGTACAGCTGCAAAGGCAACACCCTCCCAAAGCCAAGAGTCCCCTCCACCCCCAACACAACAGAGAACAGCTAGATGGCTCCACAGTTAACCCTCCAAAGTCAGCACCCCAGCCTGGGCTTGGGGCACCCCCTCCGGGCTTGGAGCCAGAGCCTTCACAAAGTTCTGGGAGGGGGTGGAGGTGAAGGGGCCAGCCACAAGTCTGGAACACAGTCCCTGTTCCCCTCCAGCCCTGGTCATCACTCAGGCCACGGCCTTTGGCCTCCTCCTATGTAAACACAGTGACCCTGGGTTAGCTGTGGATTTGGTAAGCCAAATGTTTACCCTGGAGCTGATATCACAGGCCATGGATGTAAACTTCCATCATAGGATCCTGGTATCTGCCATCTCCTATGGCACATATGGGACATATCCAGTAAACTGTAAAGCTCTTGAGAGCTCCTCCTAGTCACAGGGAGCTCTTTCTTTTGTATAGGGGCTTATGGGGCACTTTCCAAGTCTCTGGCTTCATTTGATCCTTACCACAGCCTCTTTAAGGAAAAGCAGGCAAGTATCCCACTTTACTCTGGTGGAAATGGAGTCTGAAAGATGCATGACTTGCCCAGGTTATGCTGGAGAAAGCATGGATTAGCCAGAGATGGAAATCTGAGTTCTAGTCCCTATTTGGCCAACAGGGACAAGGCTCAAACCACCTCACATCTTGGGGCTCTGCTGTCTTCATGTGTACATAGAGTAGGCTCATCAGAGGTGCCTTCCAGCCCAAGGGACACTACCAATCTTTGATGCTATGCGGTAGAGTCAGGATTAAAACACAAGCAAAATCCTGTGCTGGACTCCAAGACCACCGCTTCTCGGCCTTTTGGCTAAGATCAAGTGGACTCCAAGGCCAGTGCCCTTTCCACTCTCCTTAATAGGCCACGTCTAACAAAATTCAGTAGAAAAGCCCCCCAAAACAGCTTTTAAAGCACTCCCTCTACCTTCTAGGACTTGGTTTACCCAGAGCAGGATACCCGGGGAGCCAAAGGGTTGCCCAGCCCTCAGGGAAGGGAATGGGTCCAGCAGAAGCAGCAGGAGTACTAACAGCAGGCTTAGAAAGAAGAGATGAGGCACCCCAGGATCACAGTAAGGGATGAATAACAGAAGGGATACACCTTCCTTTGGTTCTTACTCTCTAGGTTTTCTGCTGGGGATGGTTGGAATGAAGTCATTCCCAGCTTAAGTCAATCAGGATTCCACTCTCAGTGCACCAAGGAAGGTGCTAGAAAGGCACTTTCCTAAAAGTAAGCAGGCGATGTACTCAAAGGGGAGGTTCTCCTGGGCTGTCATTACTCTCCCTACTTATTATTTCTTAAGCAAGGTCGATGTGATTGGGCTGCATGGAGAGGCAGGGCTGGGGAGACTCTGGGAATCTCCAGTCTAGGGTTCCATGAAGGATGATGCAGTCTGAGTCGCCTCCCCAGGGGTTCCGGAGCAGAAGACAAGACTCTTTCACCAGCCAACAGCTTAGCAAGTGGGCTCAAGGAGGAAACCCTTGCCGCGGCCACTAAGACCGCCTCCCCATCCCCCACCTCCGGGCCACACCTCTCCAGCCTCCTACCATTACATTTCCCACTCCCTTCTTCCTTTTGTTTTCAAAAGCAGCTCCAAGGAGTAAAAGTAGCTACCTAAAAACGTCCTGAAATTTCAAGTTTGCACGTCTTATCCTAGCTTTCCAAACCAAAGGGCTAAGAAGAGAGAAAATTAACCAAACAGCTTTCAGGAGTGGGCGAGGTCGAGGTAGACAGCGGCAGGCAGGGGCCTTCGGCTCCCTACACCCCATTTCTGGCACCCCCTCTAATCCCTCCAGTTACAGCAGTAGAGATTCCCAAGAGCGAGCACTGTGTGGCACCAACCCGGAAAAGGCTGCTGGCGCCACTTGGACTCCCAGGACCACAGGTTGGGGTCGTTCCCCAGAAGGGTCCACCCGGCGCCGGGGCCCACAGTCCGAGGCAGGGGCCAGCCCTCGGGCGACCGAGCGCGCAGGGGGAGCCGGTGGGAGCAGCCTCGCAGGCTTCCCAACTTTCAAACGGAGCCTCCCGGAGCCACCTGGCGCGCTCGCTCCTTTTGTTTCCCGGGGTGGGGACTGCAGGACAGAAAATGCGCGCACCAGCCTCCCGCGCTCCGGTCTTCTGCCGGGAGGTCGCCTTGGAAGGCGCCAACGCGGCCCCGGGCCCTCCTCATCTGCCCCGAGTCCTCACCCCGCGAGAGGCTGGGGCTAGGGCCTGGGAGTTGGGGGGGGGGGGGTCTCGGAGGGGCTCTGGGCGCTGCCACTGGCGGAGGGAGAGGGGAGAAGCGAGGGCCACTCACCGCACGGTCGCCGCCCCGCAGGGTCCGGCACGCTCGGCGCGAGAGGCTGCCCAGGTGCGGCCGCGACGCGGGCGCGAGTTTGAAAGTCGCTCTCGGCAGTGGCTGAGGCTGCCGGCCGCACCCGCCCACTGCCCAGCCCCTCGGCTGCCCGGGCAGCGGCCAGCTGCAGGCGCGGCCCCCAGGGACCCCAGCCGGCGCGCGCGCCTTCCCAGCGCCCGGCAGGAAGTCGGGGCCAGGCGAGCGCAGCCGGAGCTTCGGCGGGAGGGAGGGGAGAGGGAGGAGCGGGCCAGGAATTTTTCCAGTGGGTGGAGACTCGGGCCCGCCGCTGGAATCCAGCAATTGGCGGCCCCGCGGGGACCCGGGGAAACTTCGCGACGCGGCGAGCTGGAGCCCAGGCTAAAGGGGATCGGGCGCCGCTAATGATTAACCCCGCAGGTGGGACGAGCGCGCCGCCCGGACGGTGACCGTCCCGCCCCACGCGAGCGGCTCCCTGGCCGCCTAGATGCTCGTAGACACAATGACGCACGTGGTGGGGGTCACCCCGGTGTCACAGCCAAACATCCCTCATTGTGCGGACAGGAGAGGGGGCTTTTCTAGTAAGACATTAGTTGAGATGGGCATTGGGGGTCTGGATCCTACCGGATCAGGTCACCTCGGCTCTTCTGAGTCAGAAAGGCACGTCAGGAATGCCTCACCGCAACTCGGTCCTGGTGACCCTTTACAAATGTAAATCCAAGCCTCTGAGAAGCTGAGGAGATGAAGAAGCCGATAACTTGGCGGGAGTCCACCAAATGCAGGAACCTGTGTAATAGAGAACCACGTTTTTGTAAAACGAAGACAGAGAACCTGTCTCCTTCCGTTTCTATGTCTTTATGTAATCATTAGGGCATGGAAAGGCACACCTGGGGGGGCGGGGGAACCCTCAATAAGGACAGGCTAGATTTTGAGCAAGATCGTAAATTTTAAAATGCAAAATAATTCATCAATAAAGATAGATAAAAGATACTGTCCCAGCACAAGGCAGGAGAGAAGCCAGGGGTGGGACCCCAGAAGAGGTTCCACTGGTTAGGCATTATCACCAGTTCCTAGGAAGGAGGAATGGGACACTGATACAGAATCACTAGGTTCTGTGTAAACAAGTGTGTATAGTAAACGGCAAATAAAGTTCTCGTTAAAAAGAAAACAAGCTAAAAAAAAAAAAAAAAAGCTCCAGGCAAATGCAAACTCCAGGTGATTTACAGGGAGGGGAGAGGATACGGCGGGCGCGGAAGGAAATGGCTTTCAGGTGACTTTGAAACAGGATCCTGGCCGAGGGTGGGGTGTAGACTGCGGGGCTCCAGACTGTGGGGGAAGAGGTAAGCGCTGGGCCCGACCGGCCCCGGAAGCGGGACCCACATGCCTCAGGGAGGGAGGGTCTGCTCCAGCCTTGCAGAGCCCTACATTCGCGGACTGGGAAGGTGAAAACCGAGATTGCGGAAGGAGTTTGGGGTAAACAGCCACGGCGGATCTACCAGATACAGCCGGCCAGGCTCCCGTGAGAAGTCCAAGTCCCGTCCTGCCTTCCAGGGGGCAGCCCTTCCTCCTGCTTCCGCCTTTCTTTGATCCTTTCTTCTCTGATCACCTGAATCCTACCAATCCCGTTCTGCCCACCTCAGATTCCAGGGTCTAAAGAAGGCCCTTGACTTAGCTAAGTCATTACTGAGTGCACGCCTCACTCCTTAGCTAGCACAGGGAATAGTGTCAATAACGTAATAATGACTCATTTAGTGGATGCTTACCGTTTGTAGGGCGCGGTGCTATGCTGTTTACATTGCCTCCCTCCATCCTCACAGTTACCTTGTGAGCTAGTAAGTATCCTTATCCCCAGTTTACAGACAGGATAACTGAGGATCAGAAGTATAGCAATTTGACCAAGATTACATAACCAGCAAAAGCAAAGTCTGACAAGATCCCAAAGAGGTCCAACATTTGAGTGCTTACTATGTGCTAACCACTATTCTAAGCCCTTTATACAAACAATTGCAGTCACAGAAGAAGCTGAGACAAGCTCCTACAGCTAGTGTGTGATAGACCTGGGGAAAGCTGAACTTCACCATCTTTTCTGCCTTCTTTTTGACACCTGTTACATTCAATTCAGAACTTCATTATAATGTCTTGCATTGCTTCTAATTGTTTTAATGTACATAACTTATTTCCTAAAAAGACTAATCTTTCCTTATGGCAGAAGTCATATAGGAAGTAATCTGTAAAGCAATGCTGAATTCAGATGAAATAACCCAGTTTGTGAGAAATCCTACAATCTCACCTCTAAGGATAAAGGCCTGTGTCTGGGCCCAGACTCCACCCATTAGGGCCTCTACCCCCTGCCCCTTCCAATTCTTGCTTTAGTAGCTGCACCATCCCTGCTATTAAATCATTTATTATTATAATAATACCTTGTGCTTCAGTAATGCCTTTAATCCAAGATCTCAAAGTGCTCTAACAAATACAGATTAATTAATCGTCACAGTACCCCCACCAAGATGGGAAGATGGAGGTGTTCTCCCCCATTTTATGGGTGAGAAAACCAAGACAGCACAGAGGATTGAAATGACTCACTATGGAGATCAGTGGATGATCCAGGGCCTTCCCCTCCTCCTTCCTAACTCTGGCTGCCAACATCTGCATCAAAATTTCAAATCCCAGAGACAAAGACCATTGAGTTTTCACAATAAAGGACATTTCCAAACTGTCATTTCAGCTGCTCTATTGTGGTAGACCTCAAGAGAGGGAGGGCGTGTAAACACAGTGAAGTTCCCCTGAGGCTCTGTGCCTCCAGCCCAGAGGAGGAACCGGGGCTGGCTGGGATGAGGGGAGAAAATCCCCTCCAAGGTGATCTAAAAAGCCCAGCCAAGCTTCTAGGTCTCAAAGCTTCCAGAGTTTCAAGTTGCATTTTTGTAATGTTTCTCAAATTGTGAGCCACAAGCAACAAAATAAAAAACGAATTAAACATCATTAAAATCTAAAACTTCTATGCCTCAAGGGTCATTAAGAAAGCAAAAAGCCCAAAAAAAATAAGAGGAAATTGTTGCAAATCATTTGTCTGATAAGAGATTTATCTAGAATATATAAAGAATTCCTACAACTCAATAATAAAAAAAAAAAAAGCAAATAACCCAATTTAAAAATGGGCAAGGGGCACTTGGGTGGCTCAGTTGGTTAAGCGTCTAACTGTTGGTTTCAGCTCAGGTCATAATCTCATGGTTTGTGAGATGGAGCCCCTAGTCCATCTGTGCACTGTCAGTGCAGAGCCTGTTTGGGACTCTCTCTCTCTCTCTCTCTCTCTTTCTCTGTCTCAAAATAAACATTTAAGTAAAATAAAAATAAAAATGGGCAAAAAAATCTAAATCGACATTTCTCCTAAAAAGATCTACAAATGACCAATAAGTACATAAAAAGCTACTTAACAATATTAACCACCACGGAAATGGAACCAAAAAAACAATGAGGGGTGCCTGGGTGCCTCAGTCCATGGAGCACACAACTCTTGATCTCTCAGGTCGTGAGTCCAAGCCCCACGTTGGGTGTAGAGCCTGCTTAAAAAAATAAAAATTTTAAAAATTTTAAGCCAGTGCTTTCACTGGCTCAGCTGGTGAAGCACGCAACTCTTGATCTCAGGGTCATGAGTTCGAGCCCCAAGTTGCATACAGAAATTACTTAAAAAAATAAAATCTTTAAAAAAAATTTTAATGAAATTTCACTATATACCCGTTAGGATGGCTAAAGTCAAAAACACATAGGATAATTAGTGTTAATGAGGATGTGGAGAAATTAGAACTCTCATACATAAAAGATCAGAGTGAACCTATGACTCAGCAATTCCACTCCTAGGTATATATACAAGTAAAACCTTGGTTTGCGAGTATAATTTGTTCCAGGAACATGCTTGTAATCCAAAGCACTTGTATATCAAAGCGAATTTCAAGAACCATTGGCTCAGTTGTGATCATGTGACATTGGGCATCATGTACTAGTCATATTGCAAGACATGGCTTGTTTATCAAGTTAAAATTTATTAGAAATATTTGATCGTCTTGTAGAACACTGACAGAACAAGTTACTCACAATCCAAGGTTTTACTGTATATACCCAAGAGAATTGAAAACAACTGTCCATATAAAACATTGTACATGAATGTTTATAGAAGCACTACTCAACAGCCAGAAGGTAGGCACAACCCCAAATGTCCATCAGTTGATAATAAATGGATAAGCAAAATGTGTACCTATACAATGGAATATTATTCAGTCATAAAAAGGAATGAGGTACTGGTTGGTGCTACAACATGAATGAACTTTGAAATCATTATGCTAAGAGAAAGAAACCAGCCACAAAAAAACCACATACGTACAATTTCATTATATGAACTGTCGAAAATAAGCAAATCTATACAGACAGAGGTAGATTCGTGGCTGCCTTAGAGCTGGGGTAGGGGTGGAGGGAGGTTGGAGGAGATGGGAATAGCTGCTAACGGGTTCAGCGTTTCTTTTAGGAGTACTATAAACACTAAAAATAATGATTATACCAAAAGACATTAAATTGTATACTTTAAGTGGGTGAACTGTGTGGTATGTGCAATATATCTCAATAAAACTGTTATTTTTATTTAAAACGTGTGAATTCCTACCACCTGTTCCAGAATTACCAGGCTGCCTGTAATCAGAATCTATCAGAATCTATCGGAGTTCTATCAGATTGCAAGAATCTTTGGTAGACAGGACCCAGCTCTGTCCATTCCCAAAGCACGCTGAATGAAGTTCAACATTAACACAGTGCCCTTACAAGACAGTGATTCAGAGCCTTGTGGCCCCCAGGCTTCCTGAAATGAATAAAATGGAAGGTCTGTAACTCACTCTGAGAGGGCAAAGGCCTGCGGGTTGGGTGAGGGGAGAGAATTGAAATCCCTTTCCTGACATTCTTTATTAATTGCTACTTTCCCCAAGTCTAAACTCCTTACTGTCAGAAAAAAATCTGACATCAGAAAGGGGAAGAAGGTGTGGGGAAAGGCAGAGGAAGACTCCCTCCCCACCCCCACTACCTTCAGGCTCCCAGCCACTGCTGTGAGGAGCTCTTGAAGGAAATGAGTTGTTTGTTTGAGTTTGTGTCTGCAACAGAAACATTTGCCAATCACTTGAGGTTTTTCAAGAACCTGGGAGCTGCGTGCGAACCATTTCTGGAGATCCACTTATGTTCACCTTCGTTATCTGTGGATAAAGGAGCTGTAAGTCAGCATTTACAACAACACCTGAGACCAGAGCTGGCACTCAGATATCAGCCTTTAAGGGTCTCAGGGTTGATTTACACACTGACTGTTCCACTGACTGGAATTTTGGCCTTTGTGCCAGAAGTTTTTCTATTTGCAGCATTGCCTGTAAGATGGATGAGGTATAAACATGGAACAGTCAAGCTTTCCCAGCTTAATGCTAAAGTGAAAGATTTTCTGGGATGGGTTCATAAACTATTAGCTGAAATGATGTTGTGAGTTGTCTGTGTACTTCCTTTATCTGTGTTGTTAATATCCCCTAAGACTGTCTGCTTCTATCTGAGATTTTCAGACCTGGGCATTCATAAGAATCATCTGGGAAGTTTCTGACTCAGGACTGAACCTGCCCCTAGGAATCTGCATTTTAATAGCAAATGATTCAGACGCATAGACCACACTTGGGAAAAGTGGTCTGAATTTTGTCTCTTCCCTTCCTGGCCT